>JAABKJ010075445.1:113623900-113805007 GCA_011634705.1 Andricus grossulariae | reverse complement strand
AATTTATTTCTTCTGTGAAAAATTAATTTTTTTTAACTGAAAATTTAACTATTCTATTTTTGGTTGAAAATGGATGTTTTGTGGTTGCAAATTCAACTATTAATTTTTTCGTTGAGAATTCATCTTTTTTTTATACAAATTCACTTTATTGGTTGAAAATTACTTATTTTTGTGAAAATCAATTTTTTATCGGAAAATTCAAGTATTCCATTTCTGGTCAAATATTGATAGTTTTTAGTTGGAAATTCAACTATTTGGTTGAAAGTTAGTTTTTTTAGAGGGAATTATCAGATCTAACGTAAGAAAAATTTTCATCGAAAAAATAAAATTTGATTAAAAAATATTACAACTTAGAATAAATTACAGCAGAAATTCAATCCGTTCGAGTAAAAGTATTGAATTTCCAAAAAAATATAAGCATTTTTAACCAAATGGTTGATTTTTGAACCACAAAGATGAATTTTCAAACAAGAAGATCAATTTTATACCGAAAAAGACGAATTATCATCAAAATAAATGAGTTTTCAATCAAATAGTCGAATTTTTAACTAAAAAAGATAAATTTTTAACCAAAAATGGAATAATTCAATTTTCCGTTTAATAAAAATTAATTTTCAAGCAAAAAAGGAAGGAATTAAAAAAAATTAGTAACTAGTTGAATTTTAAACAAGAGAGATAAATTTATAACCGAGAAGATCAATTTTTAATTAAGAAAGACGAATTTTCAACCAAATAGTTGAATTAAAAAAAAGATCGATTTTGAACCAAAAATAATATAATTAAATATTCAGTTGAAAAATTTAATTTTCAACCGAAAATGAAGCGAACTGAAAAAGAAATTAAGGTTTGAAAAAAGAAATAAATTAGCAGGATACTAGTTCAATTGTAAACTAAATAGTAGAATTTTGAAACAGACATATAAATTTTTAACCAAGAATAAAATAAGTAATTTTTCAGTTAAAAAAAATCAATTTTCAAAAAAAAAAAAAAAATGAAACGTATTTCCAAAGAAATGATAAAATTTTGAAGAAAGTTGGATTTTAAACCAGAGTGATAAATTTTTAACCAAGAAGATGAATTTTTAATTCAGAATGTTAAATTGTAACCAAAAAGGACAAGTTTTCAAGAGAACACATGCATTTTTAAACAAATAGTCGAATTTTTAACTAAAAAAGAACAATTTTGAACCAAAAATGAAATAATTAAATTTTCAAAAAAATAACTAATTTTCCAATAAACAGTGTAGTTTAATTTTAAACTAGATAGTTGAATTTTTAACCAGACAGATAAATCAAATTTTTTCAATAATTTTCAATAGTTTAAAATTGAGAAAATTAATAATGTTTAAAAATTGTTTTTTTAACAGTTGAAAGTTAAAGAAAATTAAATAAAGTTTATAATTGATTTTTCTACAATTGACAAAATTCAACTGTTGAGAATTGAAACTCAAATTTTCAACAGTTTAAAATTCAACTGTTGAAAATTGTAGAAAATGGTAAAATGAATTTTTAACTGTTGGAAATGGTAGAAAATTGAAAATTCAATTTTCAGCAGTTAAAACCTCTATTTCTCCCAATTTTCAACTGTTAAAAATTCATAAAATGAAAATTAAACAAATGAAAATTCAATAAAAAATTTTTCAATAATTTTCAATAGGGTAAAATTGGGGAAAATTGAAAATGTTTAAAAATTTATTTTTTCTCTGTTGAAAGTTGAAAAAAATAAAAATATGAAAAATTGAATTTTTTTTAGTTAAAAAATTTAACAATTGAAAATTGAAGAAAATTGATACATCATTTTTCAGTTGTTGAAAATTGAGGATAATTGCATTTTCAATAGTTGAAAATTCAATTATTGAAAATTCAATTTTCAACAGTTGAAAATTATTTTTCTTCCATTTTTCAACAGTTGAAAATTGAAGAAAATTAAAATTTTTTTAAATATTCTATTTTTCACAGTTGACAAATTTAACTGTTGAAAATTGAAACTTAAATTTTCAATAGTTGAAAATTCTATTTCTTCCAATTTTCAACTGTCAAAACTTGAAACAAATGAAAATCAAACGAATTAAAGTTCATTTTTATTAATTTTCAACGGTTGAAAATTGAAGAAAATTGAACATTAAAAAAATTGATTTTCCAATAGTTGAAAGTTGAAGCAAATTAAAAATTTTTTAATTGAATTTTCTACAGTTGACAAATTTAACTGTTGAAAATTGATGAAAATTGATACATACATTTTCAACAGTTTAAAATTCAACTGTTGAAACTTGAGGATAATTGAATTTGCAATAGTCGGAAAATCAATGATTTAAAAATGAATGAAAATTGGAAATTGAATTTTCATCTGAAAATTTAAAATTGTGAAAAATTGATTTTTCAACAGTTGAAAGTTGAAAAAACCAAATTTTCTGTAGTTCACAAAATTAACTGTTGAAAATCGGAAAAAATTGATATATAAATTTTAAATAGTTTAAAATTCAACTGTTAAAAATTGAGGAAAATTACCTCTTCAATAGTGGAAAACTCTATAATTGAAACCTGAATGAAAATTTAATTTCCAACTGTTGTAAGTTCAACTGTTCAAAATTGTAGAAAATTGAAAATTCAATTATCAATAGTTGAAAATACATCAAATGAAAATTAAACAAATAAAAATGCAATCAAATTTTTTAAATAATTTTCAACAGTTTAAAATCGAAGAAAATTTAAAATGTTTAAAAATTTATTTTTCAACAGTTGAAAGTTGATGAAAATTAAAAAATTGAATTTTCAACAGTTCACAAATTTAACTGTTGAAAATTAAAACTTAAATTTTCAACAGTTTAAAATTCAACTGCTGGAAATTGAGGATAATTGCATTTTCAATAGTCGAAAATTTAATTATTGAAAACTGAATATAAATTTTGAAAAAATGAATTTTCAACTGTTAAAAATTGTAGAAAATTGTAAATTCAATTTATAACTGTTGAAAATTACAGAAAACTAAAAATTAGATTTCCAACAGTTGAAAATTCACCGAATGAAAATTAATCAAATAAAAATTCAATAACATTTTTCAATAATTTTTATTGGTTTAAAATTGGCAAAAATTTGAAATATTTAAAAATGGATTTCTCAACAGTTGAAAGTTAAAGAAAATTTTCAAAAATTGATTTTTTTACAGTTGACAAATTTAACTGTTGAAAATTGAAACTTAAATTATCAACAGTTTAAAATTCAACAGTTGAAAATTTAGGATAATTGCAATTTCAACAGTCGAAAATTCAATTATTGAAAACTGAATGAAAATTGAATTTTCAACTGTTGAAAAAGCAACAAATGAAAATTAAACAAATAAAAATGCATTTTTCAATTTTTATTAATTTTCAACAGTTGAAAACTGAAGAAACTCGAAAATTAAAAAAAAATTATGTTTCAATAGTTGAAAGTTTAAATATTTTTTTTTTTTAATTTCAGAATAGAATTTTCTCTAGTTAACAAATTTAACCGTTGAAAATTGAAGAAAATTGAAAATTCAATTTTTGTTAAAAATTCATATCTTTGGTTGGAAACTCAACTTTGCAAGAAAAATAAACTACATGGTTGAAAATTAATTTATTTATTTGAGAACCTAACTACTGTAAAGGAAATTTTTTTTGTTAGAAATACATTTTTTCGACTGAATATTTAACTACTTCATTTTTAATTCTAAATTGATCTTTTTTTATTGAAAATTTAACTATTTGGATGGGAATTTTTCTGTCTCAGTTGAAAATTCAATTACTTGGTGGGAAATTTATGTATTTTGTTGGAAATTTGTATTGTTTTGAAGATTTATAGTTTTAATTGAAAATTCATTTCTTTGGTTGAAAATTTTAATATTTTGCTTAAAATTCGTTTTCTTTTTGCTTGAGAAATAATTTTTGTGCCTTGAAATATAACTATTCTCGTTTTATTTGAAAATTGATATCTTTTAGTTAAAAATGTATGTATTCTGCAAAAAAACTTGTCTTTTGGGTAAAAAAATTAATCTTTTTGGTTAAAAATTCATCCTTTTCGGTGGAATATACAACTGCTTGGTTAAAAATTATTCCGTTTTGGTCCAAGATTGAACAATTGTGTGATAAATTCAACTTTTTTGTAAAAAAATCGTCTCTTTGTCTTAAAGAGGCAACAATTTTGTAGAAAAATTAAGTATTTGGTGGAAAATTAACTTTTTCGTTGAAAATTCATATTTTTGATTAAAAATTCAACTATTTTTTGATAAAAATAATCTGTTTGGTTTACAATTAAACTATTCAATTAAAAATTGAACTATAAAGTTGAAAATTTCTGGTTAAAAGTTTGTCTTTCATAAGATGCAAATTAAATTATTTCGTAGAGGATTTATGTATTTTTCCTATAATTTTCTGAAAATCCTTCAAAAGTAAAAGAACTGCCTTAAAATCATCCAGATTCGTTTTTGAAAATTTTGAACATCTTATTAAACATTCTTCTCAAATTAATTGTCGAAACAAAAAAATATTGTTATTCTTTTTCAAGAATTTTGATACAAAAGAGTTACAAAAATTTGGAAAAAGAGATACAAAAAGTTTTTCCAAGAATTTTGATACAAACGTTTTATTGATTTCGAATCTTTCAAATTGCTTCAAAAGCTACAAAATTTTAATTGAAAACCTTCAAAAATCTAAATTTAATCTTATATTTTTCGAAATATTTTCCAGTTTCAAATTAAGTATGGATTTTCTCAAAACTTGTAAATATCTTTTAAGCTAACTAAAATTTTTTTTCAAATTGATCATTGTTCCACTGTTATTTATGTATCAAAATTTAATAATTTTACTTACATATTCGAAATTTATTGAATAGAACAAATGAAATTGTTTTTAATATTTGATTTATAATTGTTCATTTTAAATAAAAAGTAAAATATTTCTGTGTATTCAAAAAAATGTCATCCCTAATTAAAAAAGTCCAATTAAATGGTTAAAAATCAAATATTTTAGATTGAAACAATATTTGGATAGGATTTGGAATTAAATAAGAGCGTTGAATTATGATTGGATAATTTTTAATTATTTTAAAATTAAGAATAGTTTATTAGGTTTAAATCGAACGTTCACATTTGTTTAACTACAGAGGTTTTTAAATTAAAACATTTATATTTTAAAGTCAAAATTTGTTGTTTAATTTTTAAAAATAAAACTACAGTTCAATGATATTTGTTAAAATTGTTGTTTCTAGTAGAAATTTATATATTATATAGCTTACAAAAATTAACAGTAAATTACAAGTCGAAACGTTGATGTGGATTATAAATTTTTTTGTGAAAATTTATATTTTTTTGTGATTTTCTACAATAATTTGCATACAATTGAAAGTTTTTTTATGACGTCAAAAACCCAAATTAAACAAATTTTGAATCCTGTAGTTTTTTGTATTACCTTGTAGATTTTTACAACAAAGTACAAAAAATATTAATCGAATGTCACACAAATTTCTGAATTGTAGAAGCTTATACTTTGCTCTTACTTTTTTACTTTTTTCACAAAAAAATACAAGACAAAAAATAGCAATTTGTATTTAACTGTATTTTCTAGTTAAATTTAGTACATTTTTTACAAAAAATTACAGATTTTAATAAAAAATTTAAATCTAAATTAGAAGGAATCTGTATTATCATCGGAGTTACGATCGCTCATATGTAGATAACTTTCACGAACTGTAAAACTGGAAATCACCAAAATCGATATCTTAAATAACATAAATTCTTAAACAAATTCTTATCAGCATAATCAACCACGTTCGAGAAATAAATATTTACCGACTTCTTGACAAACTGTGAATTTGTGAAATCAAAGTTGGCTAATTAATTCGTACCAAAAATTGTCATCAATCCCCTGCAAATATATTTCATGTTGAATATTTTTTGTTCGAATCAGTTATCCAGATTTGATTTCGCAAATTCTCAGCTTCGCGAGAACTTACCAAATATAGATTTTGAAAACGTGAGTGATAAACGTGGATAATTTCAGATAACAATAAGATCCTTTTTTACAAATATTAGAATTTATTCATGGCTGTATATAATATTAATTATGCGAATCGTATAGCAATTGGAGACGTAACAAAAGAGTTTTTTTTTGTTTTATCCGTCAAAAAACATTAAAAATCAAAATGAATTCGAGTAGAAACGACAGAATCTACGGAAAAAAAAAATGAATAGATAAAAGTTGTTCACCCGAAAAAGAGCAAAAAAATTTTTCTTCATCATTTTTCGATGGGATACGTAGTTTCTGTTTCAAAAAATAACATCAGAAAATTAAAATTGAATTTGCCTTAAAGACGACACAAGGTTAAAAAAAAATCAATAGACAAAAGTTGTTCACTCAGAAAAGATCTACAAGTTTGTTATGATTCAAATTTTTCAAGAAATCGTAGTTTTAGCTTCAATCATAAAAAGAACATTATTGACAAGAAATTAAAATTTTTCACAAATGACACAAGCAACGAACAAATATTTAAAAAAAATTCTTTATTCAAAAAAGAGCTACAAATTAGTTATTGTATTGTATTTTATTACTCTCCCTTTTACGGGTTTGAAGGCTCCGTTTCCTCTTACCATTTCTCTTCAAGCTTGTCCAAGTCATGCAACACTAATTTTTCTTATGAATAATTCAATTTTGGTTTTCTCACCCCCCAATGCATTTTCTCTTCCCTTTTCTCTTCTAAGCTCTTCATCCTCTTCTCCCCTTGTTTACAACCACTCAGTATTCACCTAAATTTATCTACCACGCTCTTTCCGCCTTCCTCTTCCCCTGTACATCTCTCTGACATCTGCTCCCACGATTCCCTTTCATACCCACATACTTTACACTTTTGCGTATTCTTCACTCATCCAATATTTATATCCATTCATGCCTTCTCCTATTTTGAAACGAATCATCCTGGACCACCTGCACTCCTTTTTCAATTTCCCTAGATATTCTGGGACACCTTCAAACTTGACGAATCTATACAATTCATTATACTTTGACTCCATAATCTTTTTCCACCTCTTCTCTTCCTGCTTCTTACTCATTTCCTCCTCTACTGCCTGCCACTACCTCCCCTCGTCACACATACTAGTGCAACTTTGCTACCCTCAACACTCTTAAGTTTCTCTTCAAAATTCCAAACCCTTTTTCTCTGCCTCATCACCAATTTCTCTCTCCCTGTTTCTTCTCTCAACATATAACCTAGGCAGTTCCAGTTCACTCTTCTTTGAATCTCCTTTTTTAAATCCCCCACACTGGACCCATCACCTTGCTCGCACTTTCCACCTTTTTTTTACCTGAAGATCATTTCCACCACCCGCTCCGAACCAGAATCCTGAATAACAAAATTCCTCCACCCTTTCCACCATTTCCCTATATATCTTGCATCCATACTTTACATTATTTATTTTCTTCCTAAAACATACTATCTTTGTATCCGTCAAATTAATTGTCAGGTCTTTCTCTCTCACATACTGTTTGAATAATTTTATTAACAAGCTCGTTCCACTCTCGTCCTCTGCCAGGAGCACCACATCGTCCGCGTACTCTAGCGAGTATATTCTTTCATTTTCTAGAACTGTACCCTTGTCTGAGACTCCTTTTTGTCCAGAACTCCTCTCCTTTTTGTTCCCCGATCCGAATTTCAACGCTTCATTCTCCATTCTATCCTCTTCGTTCGCCTCGTTTCCTTTTAACTTATAAATTACTTGATATACCTCCTTTCTGATCACCTCATTTTTACCTCCCAGTCCTCCCCTCTTCATCTTTCTACATTCCTCTCTTACCCTGCTATCTACCCCTCCTAGCAATTTTTTGAAATATACCGGCCATTCATCTCTACTTATCTCTTGATTAATTCCGGGTCCATATCATCTCACATGCGGCAAGTCTCTCTGCGGCAAGTCTCTCTGCGGCAAGTCACACCTGCGGCATGTCACATCTGCGGCATGTCACATCTGAGGCATGTCACATCGGAAAAATTAAGATTCGGAAAAATTAAGATTGGGAAAAATGTTAATTCGCAACAAGTAAACTGCAAAAAAATTATTATTCGAAATAGAGCAACGCAGTTTCGAAATTAAGAAAAAAAATTTCCACGTTATACGCACTTTTTCGCTAGACAAATTCACGAATAATAAGTTTACTGCTTTGTTGCCATCGTTATTACATATGTGCAGTTGAGTCATGTTCATTTTAAATATTTTTATGAGAATACTAAGAAAGATACTTAAACCTACTTCCAAATGATTTGTAATAAACTCTTAAATTTCATCTCGGAGTTAGCAACACTTTTATGAATTTACCAATGATTTCAACGTGAACTAAATAAAAATAGCAACACATATAAATAAAATAAATGATAACCTTCAAGAATTGAGACAAACTTTCAACTTAGAATTCATCTTCGAGACTTCAGATGAAAAGTTTAGTAGCGTTGGCAATAATAATATATAAAATTTATTTAAAAATTGAGGTGTTAGCACTACTAGTATTATATTTGAAATTGATTCAATTAATTTAAGGTTATAGTGCAGAAGATATGATAATACTTCTTTTACAAAAAAGCATTAATATTACAATATATACTTAGTGTCGTTCAATCTTGTTAATATATCGGTCATGTAGGGAAGAGGGTAAGCATCTTTTCTCCAAATAGCATTCAATTTCCAAAAATCTGAACATAAATGATACTTCACCCAGATTTTCGTGCCATCATAATCGGTTCTGACTATTCGCTATTTGATTCTGCGTTGCTACCCTTAGCCAACAATCTGTCCACCTCTTCGAACATCATCTCTTGTACCTTCGGTATACCAATGATATGAGTATTGAAGTGGGCCACGCCAAAGTGAAACCAGAATTTCTTTCTAAACTTCTGACAGCTTTTCTTAAAAGTCTGCAATAAAAATTCTCTTAGAGTGCGAAGGGACGGCCATTTCAAAACTATCCCTGGCCCTGCAACTCTAAAAACATGTTTGTGTCAAAGTTGTTAGCCACCCACACCTCACGAATTCCAGTTTTTGTAATTACACGTGATTATTCAGTGCAGTCAAGTTACTTACCGGACATATTCGCCATGATATCCCACAACGAATTACAAATCAGAAAGCAAGAAGAAACATTGTCGGTTGAAGTATCCAGTAAAATCGAGTCTATAGTTTTCATTGTGTGAATCTTCTACTGTTTTGATCAACAATATATATCCTTTATAGACGGATGGTGTCGGCTCCGACTTGAGCCAGCAGATTTGCTTACGAGATTTAGTGCCACGTTTTCAGGGTTCCTGTGAACTGAAGCCTCTTCTATAATTTTGATGGGCTCATTCCTGCTTTTGATGCTAT
Source organism: Andricus grossulariae (assembly GCA_011634705.1). NCBI lineage: Eukaryota > Metazoa > Arthropoda > Insecta > Hymenoptera > Cynipidae > Andricus > Andricus grossulariae. The sequence goes on along the minus strand of JAABKJ010075445.1, from coordinate 113,795,647 downwards.
CTACATCCAAAAATGTCTGGAAATCTCGTTTGATGTCGTGCATGCTGATCGCCTCGAACTCTTTCATGTCTGTTGTTGCCTTAAATATTTCTTTTATAAAGCCTACAGTCGGAGACTTGAGCCGTTATGTGCCTTTTTGATCGATGCTATTACTACCCTGGGGCAGGGTCACAGCATCACAAGATCGGTGTAAAACTATGGATTCAAATTAATTAGCCTTCTTGCTAAAGATAACACCAAAAGTCTGAAATTCGCAGGCATTTCTTACTTATGAGGCTATTTTTATATGTAAGAATAATCTATATGAATCCTGATTTTCGCACAGTTCTTGCCAAAGGTGTATTAAATTTCCTATTGTATTTCAGCAAATTACAGTAACAATTGTAAACGAAGAAGTCGCTTTCTTAGTTAAAAAGTAGAGCAATAAAATCTATTTCTTCTATTCAGTTTTTTGGTGGAAAAAATTATTTAAAAAAATAAACCCATTCAAACTTAAGTGTAAGATGACGAAGTTTTCCAAAAAAATTTGATATAGTTTCATTAAAGCCCTTTTTTAATCATTCAAAATTTTGGGAAATTAATGAAACCTTACAGTTATTTTATAAATATGTAAAGCAAGCATTTCGCGAAATCACTACTCTCGTACTCTCGAACCAGTGAAATTTTGAGTGCTCTTTGCATTTCTCGAGTAAAAATGAACTTCATCAGGAACTAGTTTTTGTGCGATAAATATTTGGGGCCTGGCTGAAATAAAAAGGGGATAAAGTATCTTTCGCTTGAAAGTCGGGAAGCCCCTGACGACTTCGGTTTATCTTTGAGCGACGCAACACGTTGACATAACGACAGGCCTTCCCACAATTAAGGGTCTTGGGGCACTTGGGTCTTGGGTGACTTGGGTCCGAATTTCCCATGGGCCCCATGCACATATTTTCAGCAGGGCTGCTGCCAACGTTCGGACAGAAATATCGCTTTATGTTCACGATGGTCGCAGTGTTCAGTATTTCTGAGGTTTGGAGAAGTCGGTCACATGGATTAATAACACAGGTCCACAAAAAAAGTGCCATGTGCGAAAGATCAGAGTGTGGTATCTATATGTATTTTGGGACGCTGAACATGAATCTGCCCTTAGTTTTCTCCCAGCACGTCAGAATATCCCCTTAGACGCGAAAATTCCCTAGAAAATCAGATTTTTCGAGTATGAAATTAACCTTGGTACTGGAATCGTCTGGGAACCAGTCGGGCATGATATCTTTGTGCGTTTTGGTGTGCTGAATATGAATTTGACATTCGTCTTCTCCTAGCCCCCCGCCCCCCAGGGGTTTTCCCCTAGACGCAAACATTTTCCTAGAAAAATCAGCTCTTTCGGGTATGAAATTGCCTTTTGGCATTGAAATCGTCTGGAAACAAGTCAGACATAACATCTTTATGTATTTTCGTATGCTGAATACAAATCTGACATTGGTTTCTCTCTTGAATATCAGGTTTTCCCCCTAGAAGTAGAAATTTTCTTAGAAAATCAGCTTTTTTGGGTATGATATTAATCTTGGTATTAAATTCATCCAAAAAGATGAATTAAATACCCCGAGTGATTACATATACGGACAACCTGCTTTTCTAGGAAAGTTTCCGCTTCTAGGTACAAACCCGGTACTACTAGGGAAAAATTAATTTCATATTTGTATTCAGCGCACCTAAATACATAAAGATATGATGCCTGACACGTTTCGTGACGATTTCAATACCAAGGGTAATTTATAGCCAGAAAAGCTAATTCTCTGGGGAATTTCCGCGTCTAGGGAAAACTCCTGACGTGCTGGGGGAAAACTAAGGTTTAGAATCGGATGGAATATTAAATTTAGTTTTGAATTATTATAATATTATTTTAAGTGTTCTTATAATGTTCAGATTACTTTGAAAAACTCTGAGGTAAATGTTAAATATTTACAAGAACCCTTATCTGGAATAATCATGTATATTGGACCTTTATTGTATTGTTGTCGCAATTCTCAATCGATTTCAGTGAAAATTGGCGGCTGACTAACCATTCGAAAATAAGTTCCAGCCTGGTTTTATGATAATGCCTTAGAAGCTGTGCGATCAAAACAAAAAATTAACATCAAAACAACCAATTTTTCACCTGTGTTCACCTCTGCAGCCTATTATTGTAAAGTAGGTTGGTTCATTTAGGTTGTGTTGCACTGCAATTTGTAACCTATCGTTACTATGCCTTTATTTAATAATCCCGGTAAAAATGAGGCCTACTCACGAATCCTCATTGCTTCCCGAGTCCAGCCGGTTTTCCGACTGTCGAGATTGAATGTAGACATTCAACGTGATGGATAAACATAGTCACAGTTATCCTTTGCGTCAAATATCCAGGTCTTCATTAACTAAACGCAGTGAATACGCAACTTAGTCGTACACCACAAACGGTCATTCATCCGAGTACTAGCCGTGTTCGGAATAGCTTAACGTTCGCGACACACTACTATCAAATCGATTGACACCAAATTCTTACGGAATTTCTCTTCTCATAGAAATTTTTTTTAATCGATTTGATAGATTAGCCTGTAGAGGTCAGCATAGGTGAAAAATACAATTTATTTGCAATCGTTCAACAATAATGCAGGGTCGTATCTGTCCTTTCTGCGTCCGGTGTCAGTTTTATAAACCCCCCCCCCCCACACACACATACATATACAGAGTGAATATAGCGCCGCAGACTAGTGATGGGAGAACGCGGATATCTCTGGCATGCGCAACAGTAATTTCTGTATATTTTTAGGTTATGTTATCCCATGTATCAACCTAAAAATACACAGGAATCGCTTGTACGTATCTCAGAGATATCCGCGTTCTCCCATCAATACCGCAGGTTAATATTAAAAAATTTTAAAGATTTTCAATCAAATAATTAAAAGTAATTCGTGTGAAACCTAAATCTATACGGTTTTCATATTTCAAAGCTGCGTTTTTTGATCATATAACTACACTACCGGTCAAAATTGTGGGACCACTTACAAAATTTGTATTAAAATCACGCTCGTCTTTAAAAGCGTCTATCTCCGTGAAAAATTGAGCTAGAAATATTTTGAGATTACAATTTGACCATTTGAAATTGAAAAATAAATTGAATGTGAGGCTGTCCAAGTATATAATATAATAACTAAAATCAAAAATAAATTCACGATCATTTTCACCGTTCATTTTTACTGAAAAAAAATTTAGCCACCAGGAATTGTGATATTAAACCTTTTTTATATACAAACCCTTAAAAATGTATATTATTTTAAGTAAATTTAAATTATTTACAAATTAAAAATTTTCAAATGGTTAATTATACTTATCAAAATTCAACCATTTCAATATTAATTGCAAAAGTAAAACTTGTGAAAAGGAAAAATGGAAAATTGATCGTCCAAAATGAAAATTCAAAACTGTAAAATTGTTACCATTTAAATATGAAGAAATTATTCAATTACAGAGGTATCGATTTCATATAGTTTGATTCTGATTATTTTGATTTTGAACAACACAATTTTGAACTTTTTAATTTTAAATCGTGTAATTTTTAACACTTGATTTAGAATTATTATTCATTCCTAAAATTTCCCAATGACTCATAATAAATTATCCATGTTTTTTTCAATCTTCAACAAAAAATAGGACGATTTGCAAAAATCTAAAATTTAAAAAAAAAACATACAAAACAAGATTGTTATATATGATGCCAATGTTTGAAATTGAACAATTTAAAGCCTTTCATTCCGAGATTGCTTGTTTAAAGTTCATTTAAAAATCTTGAATATTTTAGGACATTTTCAAATAAAAAATAATTTAATTTTCAATGCGTAGTTCTGAAGTAATTTTTAAGGCTAGAATTTGAGTCATTATTGTTCTAAAATTTAATTTAAAAATTGATAATATTTATAACAATTTTATATTTAAAAATAAAATTATATTAATAAATTATTTTTAGAAATAATTTAAAAACATTATTATTAAATTGATTTGCGGTATCGAAGAATTTAAAAACGAGACAATTTTGTACGTTTAAAATTGAAACCAAGCAGTTTAGAATATTTAAATATATTATTATTATTAAATGTAAAACTGACTAAAATTAAACCCAAACAATTAAGAATATTTAAATCTAAAATTATTAAATTTAAAACTGACTATCAAGTCTTTTAATATGATATTTTGCAATTTTTAAAGATTTAATAGTGAATTTGACCTGATGTTTCTAATATTCGAAATTAAAACTACAACATTGTAAAATTTAAATTTTGAAACCTCTAAAAATTAGGAAAGTTGAAACAAAATATTTTCGAATTTAAGCATTTGAAGCAAACAATCTTTAAATTGTGTTTCAATCTATACCATCGATGCAATCTTCAAGAAAAGTTTCAAGGCCTCAAAAATTAAAATGTTTTAAAATTGTGTATTCGAAAATATAATCTTAAATTGAAATTATAGACATGTTAAAGTTATTGGATAGGTTTTTTAACTAAAAAATATTATTTCTATATAAAAAACAAATCACTGTCCATGAAATGTTTTTTCTCAACTATTTGCACTTTCTGTTATGAAATTCTTGCAGATTGCTCTTAGATGGAGAACAGAAAAAGAAGTAATCGTAGGCAAGGGTCAGTTTGATTGTGGTAGCAAAAAGTGTAGCATAAAGGACGGTCTTCGTTCTTGGGAAGTGAATTTTGCTTACGAGGAGGATGGAGAAAAAAAGAACGCCTTGGTTAAATTAAGTAAGAAACTATTTTCATAAAATTAAATATTGAAATAATCAGATCTGATATTTTTTCAGAAGCAGAACGCACTTTTATTTGTTGTCATTTTTTGAGTTTAGCCATTTTTTCAGAATTTGTGAACAGTTCAACTGGTTCCTAAACCACTGTTGTGATCGTTACATCATTATATTAAAAGAAGTGATTGAACAAATAGAGAAAATGCAAACGAATGATTGATTTATTTACTTAATCAGGGTGTCAGCGATTCTTAGGAACGAAATTGAAGGTCTTTTCCAATTTTTCCAGGTCAAGAAGTCAAGTTTTTCCAGGTCTCCTTTTTTTTACATCAAATAATGAAGTAACCGTTTGTTATAGATGTAAAAAATGTGCGATTTCATTTTTTATTGGCCAATAATTTTTAAAGAAAGCAGAACCATAAATAAACAAATTATTATTTTTTTGTGAACATAAGTCGTCTTTGAAATCCTTGAAATCTTTGAAATCTTTTGAAATCTTTGCGAATTCGTTGAAATCTCTTGAAGTACTTAAAATCTTTGTGAAATCTTGAAATTTCTGTGAAATCCAATAATAAAGATTTTGCCTTAAAAATTTGGGGAATGATAGCGAACATGCTAACGGACGTCCCCGAACTCTTCTGTTCTGGAATAATTAAAAAAAATGTCATTTGCTGAATTTGATTAATATGTGTGTATTTTGAGGTACAACGGAGAACGACATTATCGGAATAGCAGAGACCTCGAAAACGAATCCTAACCTCTAAGTAGTGCACATAGAGAAAATTTTTATTTAGCAGAATAATTTTTTTTGCTATTATCCTTCAAAAAAAGAGTTCGAGGACGTATGTTGTTCTATTTTATAGCATCTTCAAATACAGTTTTAAAATTTTTTAATTTTTGTGGATAAAAACCCGGGGGAACTGAACCAATTTAGCACACGACGAAGTATCACATGCCCTTAACTAAAAGTACTTATTAATGATACCCTGTGATTCGAGACACGAAAACTACTGATTAAAAAATATTTAATTATGTGGAAGAAACCGATCTATCGGCTCTCATTTTTATTTAAAAACATTTGACTATCGGTGGACGCAAATTTGCGAATGAAAATAAAATTCTGACAGGAAATGAAGGAAATTAAGTATTGGGTGATTAGTTGCGTGAAATTTAGTGCTAATGTTTCGTTAAATTTAGAAGTATTTTTTTGTTTTTATTTTGTTTACTTTTCCCTCAGCAGGATCATTTATTTATAAAAGGATTCATCGTTGAAGAAAGCTAACCTCTAGGCTAACCAATATGATTTATTGAATTTTTAACAAAGAATATGACAGTACGTTGTGTGACATCCCGCGAAATTTGTGAATCAGCTACTTCACGTTGGATAAATTAAATTTTTTTATTAGTTTTCATAACGGTCGACCGTTATTAGGAAAAAAAAATTGCTGTAAGTAATTAAATACGTGTTATTTCTTTAAGCACAACCACAAAAGGCTGAATAAGAACCACGATAAAGGTTAATAAAAAACATAAACTTTTCCAAATGTTTACACCAAATTTCAAGAAGTATCATGATTATAACTGTCATTTGTAAATTTTCTACGTAGACGATTTTTTTTTCGAAATACTATGCTTTGTAGATACAAATGCGCACAATAGTTTAAGTTAGTTCCTCCTCTTTATTATTACTTAAATTATAACTTTCAATAGTTTTTTAACATGCGCGAGCTTGATTCTCCAAATAAATGTAGATGGTATTACCGCTGAAATGCTTAATGACGGTGACGAATATTTGGCTGAAAGGCTGAAAGAGTTGATGAATGATTATCGTTCAAGCATACAAAGGAAAGGGTGATAAAGTTAACTGCAATAATTACAGAACTATCAGCTTACTAAATACCATGGGCAAAATACATTCAAAAATACTTATTCGTAAGATAATGAAAATTACAGAAGAAAAGATCAGGGGAGCGAAGGTGGATTTATGCCAGGAAGATCATGTGCGGATCAGATTAAGACAGATCACAGAAAAAAGTTTAAGAGTAAACAACAAATTTTCGGTGAATTTGTTGACTTGGAAAAAGCTTTTGATAATGTGAATAGAATTAGGCTTTGGGAAGTCCTAACAGAGTATGAAGTCAATGGTTGGCTCCTAAAAGCAATAAAAACAACACATGCAGGTAGTAAAGGGAGTGTGAGGGTAAATGGACAACTGAGTGACTGGTTTGATATTAGCCAAGGTGTTAGGTAAGGATGTGTTATGACCTTTTGCCTGTTTATTATAATCCTAGATAAGTGTCTAAGAATTTCTTTCTTCTTTGAAGAAGATGTGGATCTCGGGACAGTGGAAGTGCGTTCATGAAGAATATGGGCCTTAAAATTAACGTGAATAAAACAAAAATTATAGTGTTTAAAGGAAAGGATGAGAAAACAGCATGCAACATTGCCTTGAACGAAGAGGGTAATTTTGCATGCACTTGGAAATTTCCTTTATTATTGACAATATTAACCGATTTTTATCAACCTTTTTTTTAAATTTTTCTAATTATACAAGCAAATCGATTCAGCTGATTAAAATTTAATTGAGCCATTTTTTCGTAACTTCAGTTTTTGTAAAAGGCCTTAACCTCATGAGAATGAAAGAATCATGCACTGCAGGTAAAAAAACGTACTGCCGCGTCTGACTCCTTCCGCAGTAGGCGACCCTGCTGTCGGCATAGTTACCTCGCTGAAGTTTGCAACGTTTACAAAAAACGAATTTACAAAAAAAATTTTTTGCTCGAGACCTAAAATTTAAAAGTTGTGGTCATTGAGACTTTTGATCACCATGACATGAACTACATTTTCCCTCAATTACAAACAAATTAGCCGAAAGCAAATTTCTGTACAAATTCTGGGGGGTTTTTTATCTATTACATTTTTTGCAAAAAATTTATCTTTTTTAGTAGAAAATTCAACTATTAGTTTGTTTAAATGTTAAAAATGAGTCCTTTTAATCTTCTCCGTTGCAAATTATACTGTTTCGTAGATAACTTATGTATTTTCTTCCAACTTCTTTTTTTGTTCTTGTAGAAAATAAATTTTTTTGGTTATAAATGCAACTGTTTGCTCGAAAATTGAATTGTTTTTCATTTAAAATTAAAATATTTCTCAGCGGGAATATTACATTTTCTGTAAAAAATTCATTTACTTTGTTGAAAATTTGTTTTAATTTTGTTGTTGAAAATTTTTTTTCAACCAAAAATTTAACCATTGGGTTGAAAATTTAACCATTTGGTTGAAAATTCAACTATTTGGTTGAAAGTTAATTTTACGTTGAAAATTCAACAATTTAGTAGAAAATTCAATTATTTGGTAGAAAATTCAACTATTGGGTTAAAAATTTATTAATTTTGTTAAAATCTCAATTTTGAAGTAGAAAATCAATCTTGTTGGTTGAAAATTCATCTTTTTCGTTAAAAATTTAACTATTTAGTTTAAACCTAAACTGTTTTGTAGAAAGCTTATCTTTTTGGCTTGAAAATTCAACATTTTGGAAGCCATTTTTTTTATTAATTGACAAATCTTTCTTGGGCTCTGATTTGAAAACTCATCTCATTTGTTGAAAATTTAATGTTTTTTGTTTAAAAATGCAACTGCTGAGTTGAAATTAAGTCTGTTTTGGTTGAAGATAAAACTATTTTGTTGAAAACTCGTCTTTTATCGTGCAATTGAACTAGTTTTAATTTAAAATTAAAATTTCAAAATGTACCGAATCCCCCCTTTCCTCAAATGGTCTCACATGATTTTTGGATAACCCCTAAATTCACCAAAAAAATTTAGTCGGTAGAAATTACATAAAAAAAGTCTAAGTAATTTATGCACGGCTCCAGAACAACAATCAAAATAATGACACCAGAATCAGCTTTTTTTTGCATGGCATCAAAGATAATATGTCTTTCATTTTTTCAACAAATCCACACATTATTCTGAACTGACGGTCCTGGAAATAATCAGTTTGTTCAATTGATTGTTACTGTCAAAATCAAGGGGAAAAAGTTTAATTCAACTTACCCTCATGCTCCTTTTTGTCACAGGTTTATCCACTTGTATAACTATCTCAGCGATAATTTGACTGGTACTATCACTGATTGTGTGCTGTCACTGATCAGTGATAGTACCAGTCAAATTATCGCTGAGAAAGTTATACAAGTGGTTAAATCTGTGAAAAAAAGAGCATGAGGGTAAGTTGAATTAAATTTTTTCCCCCGATTTTGACAGTAAAAATCAATTGAACAAATTGATTATTTCGAGGACCGTCAGTTCAGAATAATGTCTGGGTTTCTTGAAAAAAAAAAACAAAGACATATTATCTTTGATAACATGCAAAAAAAAGCTGATTCTGGTGGCATTATTTTGATTGTTGTTCTGGAGCCGTGCATAAATTACGTAAACTTTTTTCATGTAATTTTCACCTAATAAATTTTTTTTGGTGAATTTAGGGTTATCCAAAAATTATGTGAGACGATTTGAGGAAAGGGGAGATTGGTTACATATTGAAATTTTCATTTAAAATTAAAACTAGTTCAATTGAACGATAAAAGACGAATTTTCAACAAAATGGTTTTATCTTCAACCAAAACAGAATTAATTTAAACTTAACAGTTGCATTTTTAAGCAAAAAACATTACATTTCCAGCAAATGAGATGAATTTTCAAATCAGAGCTCAAGAAAGATGTTTCAGTTATTAAAAAAAAATGGCTTCCAAAATGTTGAATTTTCAAGCCAAAAAGATGAGCTTTCTACGAAACAGTTTGAGTTTCAACTAAATATTAGAAATTAAGATAGAAGATAAGTCTATTTTATCATGAATAATTTTATGCAAAATGAGCATGAAAAAGGATCACAATTAAAAAAACAGAATTCCAAACTATCTCACCTTTCGGCTCGTTGGAGACAGAAATAACCAAATGAGAAAAGAGGGAGAAAAAGAGAAAAAGTCAACCAAAAACCAACCTCTCACTTTTTCCTTTCTCCGTCCTTTTTATACTATTTGATGCACCAATTCCAGTGAGGGCAATTTTTACGCGATGTTTTTGAAGTTAGAGCAATTAGGCTATGGACTCTGTGACAAATGAAACTTCAGAACCCTGATCGAGCATAGCGCGTGCATGCACTTGAGTTCCTCTAGGACCGAGAAGCATAACCTGAGTCGTAGCGAGATGTACGGAGTGTCATGGGGTCGAAGGACTTGCCGTGCGAGACGATGCACTACTTTGAAGCATGGAATCCGTATTATTTTGAGAGAGGTCAGATTTCTTATCCTGATTCGCGATAGAAGTTACTTGTTTCGAAGGAGCGTTATGAATCGAATAGTGATGCTTATCTCTGCACATTGTACACCTACGATTGGGTTGATAATTTAAAAATCTATTGGCACCTGAGCAATTAAAGCATAAGCGTAAGCGACTCACTTCATTGCGACTTCATTGCACTTGCATGTAAAACTCGTTTAGAATTTTCTCTCGATTGTTTTTGAGTAGGGACGGACCTTTCAATGGCTTTAGCGTCACCAGCAATCATACCATGTGCATGAGAACACGGTTGAAGAAATTTTATTAGGTCGTGAAAACTGGGAAACCGTTCCAATTTATTAATATCTGTTGATGCTGCAGCAGCTCTAGAGACAGCCAGACGATCTTTGACACCGAGGTCAGCCTTTCACAGCTCATCAGATTCAGGATCCAGACGGCTGGCTAACACATACACCAACTATGTTCCCAATGCTTTACAGGCATTTCAAGATTTCTCAGCGCGCGCACAATACGCTGAGCTTCATCGCTTATTGCACGCAAATCTTCTGCAGATTCCTTCTTTAAATATGGCAAGTCCATCAAGGCAGTTAAGAGATTATTTACAGTCAGGTGAGTGTTAGAAAATTGTACTTTTAAAGCTTGCCAGGTCGCGTTGCTTAATGGCGAGCCATCATGAACAAAAGAGAAGAACCGGTCACAAAAATCCTCCCAATCTTTGTAACCACCTGAAAATTTCGGGAGCTCTAACTTGGATAGTTTCGCGCAGCGAGAATTCAAGTCGAAACCGTCTTCTTCAACGGTCTATGCACAAGAGTAGAAGTATTTATCGACGACGTATCAAATATATTTTGAGCGAACACGTCATCAACTGTGTAAGGATCGGTCGCAGCATTTTCCTTTACAATAATTTCAACATGAGTCCCGCGCGCATCTAACCAAATTTTATAACCATACCTGCTCGAACAATAAACCTCCTGCTGGTACAATAAACTCTATACTGCTCAAACAGAAGTTTATAGACATTTTTGAAGTAAAAAATTTTGCTTGTTGATATTTTTCACGATTGAAACTAAAAATATGCGTTTCTCAAAAAAATGTTCCGAAATAAGTTTGCAGACCTTTTTGAAATGAATAGTTTCACATCCTAACATTTATTTTGTATCTCATATAATTTTGCTGCTAGATGGAATTTTTAATTTTCAATAACATTTTTCAAGAATAAAATGAAAAATAGACGTCTGATTAGAAAAATGGTTGAGAGTAAATTTGTAGATCTTTTCACGAGAAACAATTTTTTATCATTTTTTTCATATCTCATATAGTTTTGCTGCAAAATGGAATTTTTCATTTTTCAAAAAGCATTTTCGCTGGATGAAACCAGAACCGTTCTCCAAATACGGCTGGCTTATCTACTCATTCTTGTTTTTCAGGCCCTGAAAAACTCCACTGAAGGGCAATCCAATCGGCTTATTCGTTCGAAAGTTATCGCGTATGCAGACAATGTTGACAACGACGATGGCAACGACATTTTGCAAATTTCACGCTTTAGCAGCGCCTTCTAAGGCTTCAGTCAAAAATTGTCTTTTCAATTTATTTGAGGTTACTTTAAAGGCCTTTGAGCCTTTTTTCATCAAAGGCCTCGATTTCCCTTATAATTTTATCACTTTCAGTGAAAAGCAGCATTCATCGGCTGATGACTTTCAGGCCTACTTATAATCGAACCATTCAACGTGTTTTTTACATTATCAGAACATTTCTTTGAAAAACGGCAAAATTTTACCGGGAATCATGTAACAATAGTAGTAAATATTGTGATGAAAAATAAAACAGTTTCAACATTATAAATTTAGGTCACCATTATAGCTGCACGTGTGGCTAATACCGGCAAAAACCTGGCCGTTTATTTTCGACATATGATACTTATTTAACCTTTTTCTTTTTGATTTTCAATATTTGCAATGTTTATAATACTTTGTAGGGTATATTTCGTTGCAAAACTTTTGTAGCAACATTTGTACTGAAACTTTATTTTTACGCAATTCCCCTATTTTTCTTCTGAATCCATTTTTTATCGAAAATAAAGGTACGCAAACATAAAAAATGGGCAGATTGGAGCAGACAACTAATTTCGAGCTGGACGCTGGCGCTGGACTCAGTGATGCCAATGTGGGCGCCTTTTGCTACTGCGCTTGCGTTCGGGCCGCGCACTGGTTGGCGGCAGTTGGCGCGCAATTCAAAATTAGGATTGAAATGAATTCTTATGAGAATATATAAAATAATATTAAATGTTTTGTGAAATATAAGTTATTCTTCGGAAGTCGAAGAAAAAAAACTGTTATTTAATGAATATATGCGTTATAAATTTTTGTCTTGTCTAAAATCAGAAGTTGTACAATTTATATACATTCTTGTGCATTTTCAAATAATTTTTTATTAAAAGTACAAGAATTGTTTTTAATTACAATTTTGAATTTCGCGCCAACTGCGGACAACCAGTGCGCGGCCCGAACGCAAGCGCAGTAGCAAAAGGCGCCCACATTGGCATCACTGGCTGGACTGAGAGTTGCAGACAGTGCGCGTGCGCGAAAACGGGTGTCTAGGCTAAAGAGTAGGGGGTGAAGGTGTGCAAATGATCGTCTCCTCCACGCACGAGAACGTGGTTGCGGACAGGAATAATGGGAATCATCTGATCTGATCTGATCATGAGAAATGAGTTTTTATTTAAAAGTAATTCTACTGACAAGGAAGGTTAAAGACATATTATAGTGGTGCAAATGGTAACATAGGATTGTGAGTGTATGCAAGTTTAAGGTTATGAGTTATCACTGATAATTAATTCATGAATTCATGATAAATATGCGTAGGTGCCGTGTTCGTTGGTTAGGAAAGGCAAAAGGCAGAGCGGCCTTTTTTCAAAAAATGGATTTAATTATTGGACATCAGAGAATGAAGCTCTCCAATTTACTCTTGAAGACCATGTCAGATTTCTTGCCAAATACTTGCATTGGGTCAGCACGTTGTATCAGTTACGCTAATACGAGACTACAAAGTATAATAATACTCACAGGTAGGTTATAATGACACTATTTTAGGACAAATTTTCTGTCCTTGAGGATAAAAGTGTCTCTGCCATTGGACAGTATCCCAATTTGGACGATTATTTGTGTCATTTAAATAAAAAAAAAGAGCTGGTACTTTATTTACGCAGCGTGTCTAGTGTCCTTGAAAACCTGGAAAATTCCTTGAATTTTGCTCGTGGTTCAGGAATTTTCATTTCCATAAAAAACTAATTTTTAACCAAAGAAATGGATTTTTAACGAAAAATATTAATTTTCTACCAATGAAGAATAATTTTTAACGAAGTATATGAATTTTCAAATAAATATTTTAATTTTTAATTGAATTTTTAACCTAATAGTTTAATTTACAACCAAAAACGTGAAATTCGAATTTTCTATTACTTTTCATATACCACGTTTTCTGGACATATTTGTCACATAAATGTATTGAATGTAAAAATTGGAGAAGATTCCTGAAAATAAAAACTGTTAAATTAAACCAAAAAATACGATTTTTACAACAGAAGAGTTAAAGTTTCAACTGAAAAAGATCAATTTTCTAGCAAAAATAGAATAGCCACATTTTTAGTAAAAAAAAAAAATAATTTTCAACAAAATCCATGAATTTTCAACCAAATATTTTAATTTTTAATGGAATTTTTACCCTAATAGTTGAATTTTCAAACAAAAAGGTTGATTATTATACAAAAAAAAAACAAGAATAATTTTTAACAAAATACGTTAATTTTCTAAGAAATACTTGAATTTTCAACTAAAAAAGATAAAATTTCAACAAAAAATAGAATATTCAATTTTCAGTTTAAAAAAAATGTTTTAAAGGAAATAAAATAAATTTTTAACGAATTAGTTAAATTTTCCACCATACAAATGAATTTTCTACCAAAAAAAATAATGTTGATAAAAAAAAAATTTTGACAATAAATTTAATCAAACTTTTAGGTAAACAAATTAATTTTCAATAAAAAAACTAATTTTTAACAAAAGAAAAATATTTTTAACGAAAAATATTAATTTTCTACCAAAGAAGAATAATTTTTAACAAAATACATGAATTTTCAACCAAATATTTTAATTTTTAATGGAATTTTTACCCTAATAGTTGAATTTTCAAACAAAAAGGTTGAATATGAGACAAAAGACGAAAAAGTAACATTTTTAATGTCTTTTGAATCATATTTTCATAATTTTGCACAAACAACAGACAAAATTGCACAAAAAACTCGCTGCAACTAGCTGAAAAATAAGTTTCTCGAGTTATGTCGATTCATGTCATGGTTCGCGCCGCGGTTTTCAAAAGTCAACCTTCCTTTGCCCCGTTCACCCGCGGACGACAGCAGCGCGCGTACAATTGGTCTGCGAACTAAATATAATCATAATAATACGCGGATGTCTACTTCCCATTGCGTTGATCGCCCCTGTTATCTGTCAATATAATCTCTCATAAAAACTAGATGTCCCGGGATAACTTCCATACATATCTCAATATACCTCATTCGTATCCCGAGACTTTCTAATAACTGAAATATGTCCTAAAACATTCCAGCAACTCTAAGAATATCGATATTTCCGCCACGTCTTTATATTTCTCAATCCCGTCATTCCAGCTAAGCCTATGTTAATATTTTTCTGACTCGGTTTCAATGTAATATCCCTAACTTTCAGACCTAACTTTTTTTGGTTTAAAATGGTTCCATTTAATGAGCAAAGATACCCGAAAATGTTTCGCTCCCCTATCCCTTCCAGAACACCCTCCTTTTCAACCAATAAGATAATGAAAAATCGAAACAAATTCCAAAAAATACCATAACTTACAGACTTGAATTTTTTTGGTTTTGATGGTTTCATTTGATATCCAAAGTTACCCGAAAATGTTTTGCTCCCCTGTCACTTCTGGAACACCCTAATTCTCAATATCTGAGATTATAAAAAATAGAACAAAATTCAAATAAATGCTTTAAGTTCCAGAATTAAATTTCTTTGTTTTCGAATGGTTCCATTTAATCAGGGTGTCTAGCCTTTTTGCAACAAAAAAAAATTCCAGGACTTTTCCAAGTTTTCCAGGACAAAACAATTAATTTTTCAAGGTACCTTTTTACAGTAAAAAGATAATTTTCAAGAAACATGCCTCAAAGATCTGATTTTATGGTCAAAAACCCGTTTTTTGGTGATTCTTCTTTTATGACGGTGAAAAATTACGACGTTACAATCGAAAATATTGTGAACTTTCTCATTTTTTAAGCTTGAACAATAATTTTAAAAAAATTATAATTGGTTGAAATTTGACTGAGTTATCTATTTTTAGGCTAATTTAAATCTAATTTCCAATAAAATAATTAAATTTTTAATCAAATTGTTGAATTTTCAACTTACAAAAAATGAATTTTCAACCAAATGATCGTATTTGAAACAAAAAAGATTCACCTTAACCAAAAAGACAGCTTAATTCTTAACAAAAAAGGTTAATTTTACATCTAAAAGGACAAATTTTTTGTCCAAATAGACAAGCGTCCAACAAAACAGTTGAATTTTTAACCAAACAAGACAAATTTTTCAGCAGAGAGATGAATTTTCAATAAAAATGATGAAACTTAAAAAAAAAATTTTTTACCAAAGTAGTTCAACTTTCAACCCAAAATTTAAATCTTTTAATCAAAAAGACGAATTGTCAATAAATAAAGCTTTTTCAGACAAGACAGAAACAAATTTTATCCAAATTGTTAAATTTTCAAGCCAAAGACGAACTTTTTAGAAAAAAATTACATTTTCAACCCGAAAATATGAATTTGAACCAAAAATATTATTTTTCTACCAATAAAGTCGAATTTTCAACTAAAAAGGTCAATTTTCAACAAAAAATGAAAGTTACATTCTTAGGTAAAAAATTAATTCTAAATAAAAAAAATAACGAATTTTCAATAAAATAATTCAATTTTCAATCTAAGAGATGAATTTTCAAACAAAAAATTAATTCTCAACAAATTTGTTCAACTTTTAAGCAATTAATTGAATTTTCGATATAAAAAATAAATTTTCAGCCAAAAACGGAGAAGTTACATTTTCTGATAAAAAATTAATTTTTTAACAAAAAAAAAATCAGTTTCAATGAAGTAGTTCAACTGAAATAATGAAATTTTTTATTAAAAAAATTAATTAAAAAAAAAGGAATTTCAATGAAATAGTTCCATTTTGAGCCCAAGGGGTGAATTTTTAAACAAAAAATTAATTTTTAAGACAGTGGTTCAACTTTTACCAGTGTACATAGTTGAATTTTCAAATTAAAAAAAAAAATGAATTTTTAGCCAAAAATGGAATAGTTACATTTTCAACTTAAAAAATTAATTTTTTAACAAAAAAAAAAGTATAAGATACTCATAGCTTTCAGGTTTCATTATACCCACAATCTAAACGAAGCTTGTTTCAAATATGTAAATTTATATGTACTTTTATGTATATAAAATTTTTCCTATAATCGCGAAAACATTATAGGAAAATCCTAACTAGGCCTATAATGATTGCCCTATAACGCTTTTTCGTGAAGGATAACATTAAGACTATATTTCTCATTATTTGACTAGAAAGTCACAGGTACATAATTAATTGTTAATTATTCATCTGAAATGTATTTTTTATATTGAATAGTTATATTATGGGTGAATATAGGTTATGTTATAATGACGCAACGCATGCGCCCTGCATGTTTTGATTCAGACGTATAATACGTTACCTCACGCAGAAATCTAGGGACGTATTATACGCAGTAATATACGCGTAGAGTATTATAGAGTATTATACGTTCCCAACCCTGACCAAGGGAGATTGCCGATCTAATGAAATAAGCAGGATTGCATACGTAATATACCTTAGGTAATTCACGTAGTTTTTACATGTAAATGACCTACGTAATTGACGTCCCTAGTTTTTTACATGTAATTTACGTTTTTAATATGAAGACTGCGCTTATATAGAAAATAAACATATCCTCTTTCTTTAATACACCAAAGACACTGACTGACTTACTTGATAGCTTCTTAATTTATTGAAAAATGTTTGGAGGTGGCAGACCCAGAAATTCCTTTTGAGTCCGCCATTTTTTACGTTTATTACATTTTTTACGCCTAATACATAAAATACGTCTTACACATATAAAAGTTCGAGTTACGCATAACTGTGCAACCCTGAGCATAAGAGAATATCAGACAATGTGAAAAACATGCGCTGATAACTGCGACCTCTTGGCGGATGCACCTCATAGTTACTTTGAAGGTGCACGTTGCGCGTCGATAAATGATGAAAGTTAGCAATTTCTGAAAAGATTTACCTTTGAAGTTTTTGCTTGAGGAGTTACCATTAGCACTTACTGAAAAGTGCACAATTATTTACCACCAGAGTCCACTCTTTTTATTTATTATATTACCGTTGTCTTTCATTAAGGCCATGTGACGAGAGGGTCACGTGACCGGCTTCCTACCTTACCGACACTTTTTTATATTTGTAAACTTATTTTTACACGAATAGCCACATCAATTTGAAAATTTGGCATAATAAATAAGAAGCACTAAGAAACGCGGCTCCGGTCCTAAATTTTTATAATTATGAAAAAAGCAAAATAAAAATTATTTACAAAAAAAGCTTTTTTCATAATCATAAAAATTTAGGACCAGAGCCGCGTTTCTTACTGCTTCTTATTTATTATCCCAAATTTTCAACTCAATGTGGCTAAAAAGTGTCGGTAAGGTAGGAAGCCAATCACGTGATCCACTCGTCACATAGCCTTAAAAGTGCAGAATTAAGAACCATATTTTATTATCATGAAAGACAATTTTTGAAAATAAAAAAAGTTACATGCCCAGCAAGTAGACGTATTAAATTGTTTATAAATACACTCAAAAAATGAGGTAATGATTATACAATAAAAAAAAAAATTATTTTGCTCAAATAATTTAATTATTAATCAGAGAAACGAAAAATAGTTCATTTTGATTTTACATTTTTTTAATTTGTTCAAAAATATACTGATAATAATGATTTCATAAACATAGCAAGATATGAAAAGAAGAAGAGGACATGTATGTAAATCTCCCCTAATAGCACGGAACGTTCCTGGAACGTTCCGCAGGCACCCTCGGAACGTTCCGGCGGAACGTTCCAGGAAAGTTCCCGGCAGGTGTAAAATGTCCGCCGGTTGAGAATGTTCCAATGGAACGTTTCAGGAACGTTCCATTGGGACCTTAGGGGGACCTTCCATTATTGCTATTTTTAACAACAATTATCTCGTAAACCGGCGGACATTTTACACATCCTGGGAACGTTCCTGGAACGTTCCGTGCTATTAGGGTCCTGATAAAGAAGAATTAATTTTTATTTCTTGACTTTTTAAAGTCTGACTTTTTAAAGCGGGCCTTCTTTCCAAAATGAAACCTATTTTTGTGCTTGTCTAAATGTGTTCGGTTTTTATTCTGGCAACTAAATTTGTTTTTAGTTTCTAAGAATTTGGTCAATGACTCAAAAAAAGCTGTTTAAGTTATAACTGGCTGTTAATTAAGTCTATTAATAAATATTACGAATTTACTGCACCATCAGTTGTGTAAAAAAAATGATAAACTCGTATATTTTGTTTAATAGAATTGTTTATTAAATAAAGAGTCAGTATCCGCTAATAAAGTATCATGAGAAAAGAATGTTCTCAAGTAATCCAAGATTGATTCGGTCAAAAAAAGGAATTCTGTTGATTGAAAATTGACAAAAATCTGTATTTTTTGAAATGTTAATTTAAATATGCAATGAATGTTCTCGCCTGACAATGTTGACTACTGAATGAGATCCTTCCTGAGTTATTGATAGCATTAGTAGTCGATTTTGTGAAAAAACAACTTTTCATTTTGTATTGATTCACTGAAAATAAAATGAAAATGATTGAAAATTTAAATTTTGTGCCCAACGACGCGAAATATAAAGAAAAATTTTTGAAAGCATTTCTGCTGTCCACAATTCTTACAAAATTTATGTTGGAATAACCTAGTTATTATTACTTGGTGAAATAAATTTCACGTCCAATTCCTGGATGAATTCGAGAAAGGGGCAACATACGACGAGTTCTCCACAGAGGATTTGAGAGAAAGGCTCCAGAAACAGAAAGCAACAGAAACTTTGATAAAGGATGAGTGAAAGTGGAACCTAATTCCACGAACATTACAAGGAGAAATCTTGATGAAGAACAAGTGCAAATGAAGACCCCGCTGAATCTTCGGAAAAGTAGGAGATAGCAGAAAAAGAGAACTTACATCAAGGGGGAGAACTTCCAATCCAGTTTGGAGCACAGGATGTTTAACTAAGAACAGCACCAGGTAGGACACGAATACTTCGAACAGGACAGAGAGGAAGAGGCAGTGCTGACGGAAGAAATCGCTGCAGTGGCGGAAATTCCCTTTCGTGAGGCGATGTCTCGAAAACATGTTGAGGAGTGGACAACTGCTATCGAAGATGAATTCAAATCACTCATCGCAAACGACACCTCAGAGCTCATTGATTGACCACTAGATCGCAACATCATCAGCTGTAGAATTATCCTTTGAATTGAGTGCGGCACGAGTGGAGAAATAGAAAGGCGAAAAGCACGTCTCGTGGGAAAGGGTTTCACACAACGCCCAGGAATCGACTTCCATGAGACGTTTGCTCTTATTGCACGTCTGAGCTCTCTCAGAACGATATCAGCTCTTGCAGTCAAAAATGGTCTAACAATTCAACAGATGGACATCACCACCGCATACCTGAACGGAAGAATTCCAGAAGAAATTTACATAAATTTGCCAGATTTATAGAAGATGTTTCCACTAAAATAGATGAGAAGACGAAGCTGAAAGACATGAAAATCAAGGTACTTCACACGAACACGATCAGGATGCTGGAAGAATAGAAGAAAGGAGATAAAGTTTGTCTCCTAAAGAAATGTTTGTACGGATTACGACAAGCTGGACGACACTGGCATGAAAGGCCTGACGCAGGGCTTCAAAAGTTGGGAATGCAAACTCTCAACGCAGATACACGCGTATGCATTGCCAAAAGTGGTTCTGCTGTCATGGTACTGGCAGTTTACGTCAACGACATGATATTGGCCTCAAAAAATCTCGAGTGAATTGCTGAAATAAAAGAAAAATTAAGGCCTCCATTTGATGTCAAGGATCTGGGAGACGTTCGCCATTGTCTAAGAATTGAAATTGTCAAGGACAAGGATAGAATTCGAGTTTCTCAGGGAAACTACGCTGAGAAAAAATTTTAAGCGCTTCGAGATGGAAAACGCTAAGCCAGTCGCAACACCCCTGAATACGAGTACAAACATAACAAAGCCAGAATTTTGCAGCGAAGAATATATGAAGCAGTATCCTTTTCGAGAACTAATTGGCTCATTGATGTACTCAGCTGTGGGAACTCGTCCGGATAAAGCTTTTGCTGTTAACTCACTGAGTCAGTATAACACTTGTTACACTAAGGAAAATTGGATTGCAGCTACAAAAATCATGCGTCACGCAAAGGGAACTCGGAACCATGGAATTACGTTCAGTAAAACAGGAATTGGACTATAAGACATCGTAGATACAGATTGGGGTGACTTTGCAAATGATCGACGTTCATATACAGGCAACGTCTTCATTTTTGGCGGAGCGACGATCTGCGGGGAATCCAGAAAGCACCGCATAGTTGATCTCTCTAGGGCAGTGGCTGAGTAATTGGCTGTCACTGAATCAGTAAAGGAAGCTATTTACCTGCGAAGATTCCTGCGAAGATATTGGAGTCCAAATGGATAAACCGTCTTCAATTGGGAACGGCGACGTTCAGTTTTATTTTTAAATATTCAAAATTTAGTTGAGAATTCATCTCATTAGTTGGCAATATCCGTATTTTGCTTAAAATTAATCTTTTTTGGTTGAAAATTAATCTTCTTGGTTAAAAAATGATCTTTTTTAGTTGAAAACTCATGTATTTTCTCAAAAATTCATTTATTTTTTTGAAAATTAATCTGTTAAAAAAATTAGAATTCTTGGTTGAAAATTAAGTTTTTTGGTTCGAGAATCATTATTTCAAATGAAAATTGCTGCCTTGGGTTGAAAATGTAACTATTTTGTTAAAAACATAAGGGGGAGGTTTCACAAGGCGACGTTCAGTTTTATTTTTAAATATTCAGAATTTAGTAGAGAATTTATCTTATTAGTTGACAATATACGTATTCATCTTTTTTTTTGGTAGAAAATCTATCTTCTTGTTTGAAAATTCTTTTTTTTTTATTGAAAAATTAGGTACTTAGTTGAAGATGCAACATTTTAGTTGAAAATTAATCTCTTTTGGTGAAAATTTAATTATAATATTGAAAATTTGTGTTTTTTGTTGTTGCAAATTAATTTTTTAATTTTAAATTTAACTACAGTCGAATCTGGACTTAGCGCCCGTTTTGGGGCTGACCTTGACGTTAAATCCAGAGTCTCGGAACTATTTTGTCTCTCTTCTGTTTCTCTCTTTATTTTGTCACGCCTGAGTGCACACCGCACATCCCCCCCGCAAACTCACGTTTCCCCACGGCTCGGCGTCAATTCTCGGAAAGGCACAATCCAGAGGCGCTAAATCCAGGTTTCACTGTATTTTATTTTTAGTTTAAGATTTTTTTAGGATGTCTGAGTTTTTGTCTAATTCTTATATCTTCTGAAATGTGAAAACCTTGGATCTGGACCTTGATAGAGTCGTGCGGAAAGAATGAAAAATGTGGTAAATTAAGAAGCGTATCAGCACAACGGGATATCTGAGTGACCTTCAGTTAGAAATTAATTAGAAAAGTGCGGAGAAGCTCGCAAAGACCTTGACTGGACGGGGTTTGGGGTTCGGGGTTCGGGGTTCGGGGTTCGGGGTTAGGCAATCAACGAGCAGATGAATTAATGGCTACGCCAACTACCCCTCTGAGATGCCCCGAGAAGGGCGCGTTCCAGATACGTATACGTCAAGCAGATTATTCTTATATCTACCCTCACACACATTCTTACCAAAAATACACATGTACACACTTTTTCACACAGGAAGAGACCTACTCACACAAATGCTCACACGTAGGAATTCTACTATCGAACATAACCGTTACCCCTCGAACAGCATCCCATTCAACTTTTAAAGGATGAATTTGCAACCAAATGTAGAATAATTAAATCTCAAGATAAAAAATCAATTTTTAACAAAAACAAACAATTTTTGAACCAGTTAGTGAAATTTGTAACTGCAAATATTGATCTTCAACTTGCAAAATAAATTTTTGAACAAGCAGTTAAATTTTCAACCAAGAAGATTAATTTTCTAACAAAAGAAAAAAAATTTGCAACAAATTTTAGTATTATTTAACCCTGTTTTTGAATTTTTTTCCAAACAAAAAATATTTCTTTTTTTACCATAAATTTCGCTCGCAATTTTGAGCGCGCCTAGGGCGCGCGACTGTTGGTCCTCGCGCTTCGCGCTCGATAATATACTTATCTCGCGCTTCGCGCTCGATGATGTGTTTACCTCGCGCTACGCGCTCGGTCTTTGTATTACCCCCACATTTGCGCCCAGACCTTTTAAAATTAAAGGTCAAATCAAGGACAACTGTAATTTGGTGATTGTGACTTCTCTTTTGTTAAAGCTCCTCTGGCTTTCACGAACACATTCTCATCACGTATCTCGTGCTTCGCATTCGATTTTTTCCAAGGTATGTCCGCCTCTAATCCGACGCCAGATATGCTTGGTAAAAGCAAGTAAGGGGTAACTGGCTTAGCGCAATAGTGGGGGTAAACTTAGCTGGTCATCGCCCGACTCGCTCCCGCTGACCAGCTAAGTATACCCCCACCATTTCGCTAAGTCAGTTACCCCTTACTTGCTTTTACCAAGCATCTCTGGCGTCAGATTAGAGGCGGACATACCTGTAATCTTGAAATTAGTGTCCATTGTAATTATACTCCCTTTGTATCCAATACTCATTCATAGATTGCCTATATATTACTCTAATTTGAAAGGCTTAGAATTTAAATTTATTCAGTTTTGAAGACATACATAAATTTATCAGTTCGCACAACCTGTGAGGTATGTACTCGCCACCGTATTTAAGCATTTCAGCGCTAATACTATTTATTTCATAGATTCCATTAATTTAAAGAATTTCATAAATTTTCACTACTTCTTTTCTAGCACTTCTTTTTTGTTTAAACTCGCGGCTAATACTTTTTTTAAATTGAATGAAACTATAAAAATATTTGAAAGCAATCGCGCAAGAACGGACTAAGTAAATGAGGAATTTATATTTTATTTTTAGTGAAAACAAACAGAATAATATAATATTCGAATCATATTCGACGCCGGTTTCTGTTAAACTAACTTCAGAGAGACCTCTTGTCAAATCGATACGCAGTTTTTTGTTGGTTTTTCTTAAACGAGACTGTCCGTTCAAAATATGAAAATTGATCTTTTAAATCTAAAATTCTGTTTCTTAAAAATATCAGTTTTCATTATTTCATTTTTTCTCAAAAGTAGTAGTAATTGTACCAAAATATTCATCTCTGAATAAACTGTCTTTCTAATTACTCCGCTCTATTGGGACCGGACGTGAGTTTCATAGCTTTAATCAATTTACAAGTAGCACTTTCTGTTTAAACTAGCGGCTAATACTTTGTTTAAATTGCATTGAATTGTTTGTTTTCATTTATAATTTGCAAGAATTCTCTTTGTAAACGAGTCAAACTTATTCTTGGCCTAATTGAAAAATATTATTGAACGTCTGGATTCTGAAATTTATTTACAAAACATCTCAATGCTTGTAAACTTTGTAAGAAGAATATTGAGAATGTATGCAGTGAAATAAAAGTTGCACAATCCCATGAATTTTTAACTTATCAAAGAGTCTCGTCGTCCCAAAATTCGGGAGGAGTAGTCAAATGTTTTTCATAAGTTTGGCTAGTCGTGCTGAAATTTCGGGACGTCTAGTCCATCCACTTTTTCAGCTCTCCCAATTTTTTGGGACGACTAGACGCTGTTTTAAATTATACAGTGAAACCTGGATTTAGCTCCCATGGATTTTGCCCTTCCGAGAGAGACAAAATAGTTCCGAGTGTCTGGATTTGATGTCAAGATTAGCCCCAAATTCGGCGCTAAATCCAGATTCGACTGTATACCAAAGGAATAAACTGAATCAAATTTTGAATAGTAACGCTCAAGAACTTTTAAGTATGCGCTTGGTTAAAATAACTTCTTTCTCCAAATTTACATCAATGATTCATTTGCCATTTATTTTCAAATGTAGTTTTCTCCTTTAAGTAACCTTGAATACCTTTCGCCAATCTTCCTAGTCGCTTTCATTTTCCCGAAGGATTATTTTAAGCTCTTTCAAAGTCTCAGACTTGAATCGTTTAGAAATGACTCAGCAAAAATTTGACCATATGTACATAAATGAATTAACACATAATGCTAATTGAGTCCTTTTTTATTGATAATCACCAGTACAAGTTTCTCTGCTGATAATAATGCTCAATATTCATCCAATCTTCTTTTATCATATCGGAACCCTTTTCTGCTATCATAATTGTTGGCGCATTGGTATTTCCTGTGATTATATTTGGCATAATTGACGCATCCACAATTCGAAGTCCCGCTACTCCATAAACTTTCAATCTGGAGTTAACGACCGCCAAGGGATCCAGAAAAGGTCCCATTTTGCATGTACTTGTCGGATGATAAATTGTTAAAGTATAATGTCGAGCATGGCAACGCCAATAATCCTCAGAGGGAAACTTGAATCCTGAACATTCTGGAATCAAGTTTTCATTCGGTCGTGCGTTAAACATCCTCATTGTCGGTGTTAGACTCATTCTGTGAATAAATTTCGTTCCCTCGACCTACAAAATATAGAGATACATTAGCAGTATTATAGCTATCTAAAATCTGCATATTGTTATATGGTACTTTAATCAAAAATCTTCACAGGCAAACATTTTTGAGAAAAATATACGCAAGAATCAAAATAAGGAATTATTCGTCTAAAGCACCACGCACAAAATGTATCGAAAAATGTTTTCGGTGAAATTGTCTCTTCACGATTTTTGATAAGCATCATCTGAAGCTTTAGAAAACCAAACTTGACCGAACATTGACCGAAAGGCCTTTTCCGTACATTTTGTGCGGGTCCATTCTTCTTCCTCAGTTCCCCTTTTCATTTTTATATTCTCATTCATGAGAGTGTAATGTAATCGTCCAAATTTGCGATCTCTGGTTTTTAACGGATCTTTACGTGAGCTGCACGTCATAGAAGGGCTAAGTTGCATGAATTTTCTACCTAAGATTTAATTTTAAGTTTTTTAAATTAAATACCTGGCACTGAGGAGGACCCCTATCCGTGGTCGAAACGTTTGCCAATTTGAAATTTTATGAAATGCACGTTTTAATTTTTAATTAAATATATTCATAAGACCCCTTGACGATACAAAAATTCTTCATAATTAAATAGGAAGGATACTATCCTTATAAGTGGGGAGTAGGACGAGTGACCTCCAAGAGATGGCTAGTGTTTTCCAAGCATGCAAACCATATATAGCTTCCGCGCAATGCGAATTGCTGTAGCGTGTCACGTGTTACCCCCGCTCCAAGAAGGCTGAAGCCCCTCTCCCGTATATTACTTTTTGAAGTAAACTTCAGGAAGTGGAGTGGATGCATCGCGTGATTTGACAACAGCAATGCGCATGCGCGCGGAAACGATATACGGTTTACATGCTTGGCTAACGCTAACCATATCGTGAAGGTTGCTCATCTATAGTTTTTTAGCCCTAGACAGGGCCCGTGGGGGATTTGAGCACCCCAAATGGAAATAAAGTACGCTCCCGAAATTGTAGACGATGTTTTTTTTTATCGAGACCTTGTACATAATTTCTTTTTACTTTCTGGAAGTGGAACCTAGTCAATCCAATGTCTTCATTTTGCGTCATTCTAAAGTGACAATTATAATTAAAGCGCATGGGGCCATATAGACCTACTTTTTTAAAAAAGAGTAATTTTTCCGTTTTTTTGCAATTTGGTTTTGTTTAAAAAATGTTCTACTAGTTCAATAAATAAATATACTTTAATATACGTAATTCTCTTCGCTATCAATAAACGAAGAGATTTGTCTATGCTAAAGTCATTTTACTGCTAATAGATAGGATTTAGTACAGCCTGACGCATTAGGAGTCACATAAGCCCCACATGCTCCTTAAAAGTAAGAAAAAATGACGGGCCCTGACTAGGGTTAAAAAATTATTTAAAATTTTAGAAAGTTAGAAAAATAATTTTACTATAAACTACGCAAGTTTGTGCTGCAATTTTGACACATGCACCATTTTACCAATGTGCGCAGCATTATAAAATCGAAGTATCTCTTTTTTCAGATACCCGAAAACTTTGCCATTTTGATTCTGATAAGGGTTTTATCATTTTTTCGAAATCCGCTAAAAAAAATTCAAAAAATTGAAAACAAACATTTTTTTAATTATAAGAGATACGGGAAAAAGCCCAAAAGCAAACTACACCATTTTTTCAATATTTTTAAAATTAAACATCGTTATCAATAAATTTCCAATGCAAAACATAGCAAACTAGAAGAACTTTTTTTTAGAATTTCTTGGGAAAGAATAGTATTAATTTTGGACTTCTTACCGCATCTCTTACATTTAACGAAAAACTAAGCTGTTTGATTTTCATTAAAACGTTTGCCATTTTCTTCGTTATAATTTTTTTGCATTTTTCTTCGCGGATCTTGAAACAGAGAGAAACCCCTTGTTAGAATTAAAAAGAAAAAAATATTTATCTGAATCGGTCTAAAAAATACCGGATTCAAAAAAAGAAGTTTATTTTGCATTACAAGGAACAAACTAATAAAAAGAGTGTCATGCATTCGTCACAATTTAAAGCAAAGACACCCAGTCATCTATGAGAATCTAAATTAGTTGAACTTCTCTAATTAAAATTGAAATTTTACTAATTTCATTAGACAAATATGAGCAGCTAAAGATTAGTGAAAATTAATCATTCGAATTTTGAAAATATTTAAGAATTCGATAGTGGAAAACTACAAATCGGTAATAACTTATTATTGAAAAAACTAATAGGAAATACTGTGAATCTTATAAACAGCCTATGTCACATCGACAAACATTCCTTATTTGCAAGTTATTACTTCAGACTGGAAAAATTAGACTTATGTGTTTACACACCTAATCTATTTTGCCATACTTTATTGCCACAAAACTGTTCTGAAATCGAAACTCCTGAAGGAAAATTAGAAAATTTGATATTTATCAAATATTTTTATATTTTAAAATTTTGGTTTCATAATTCCAATACCTGGAAAACGTTTCTTTTTTTGGAACAGAAAAATTCCAGGAAATGATATTTTTTTAATTTGAGTAGTCACAGTGATATATATATATATATATATAATTAAAAACTAAAGGTTAACAACCACCGCAGGGTCCCACTGGGAGTAACTGTCATCTTCATAAGTACTTTTGAACGTCCTTTTATACGTACTTTTTTACGTCCTTTTGTTCGTCCACTTTTTCAAGTGGGAACCTCACTTATTATTGCTTTTTACGCGTTTGACGTATGAAAAATTTGTACCGCACACAAAGTTGTACATTTAAATTTGTTAAGGCTGAAATCTAGAACGGATTGTTGTTATAGAATTGATAATTATCAATTTTATATTTACATTCACCAAAGTTCGGCTTTTGTAAATTACTTGCACGTAATATCATGCAAGAAGTTTTCTTTTAACGTACAAATTATTCTTTCTTTGATCCGACAATAGATTTCACTTCAAGATCAAAGGAAATCCTTTCACAGTTAAAGTATAGCATTTGAAACGACAATCCTTTAACTATGAAAGGGTTTACTCTCATGCCAATTTTGAATGTAAAATCTGTCAATAGTGAAAGGAATCGTTTGACAGTCAATTGTCTGTTTTTAGAGTTTAGTTCTTGAAGGACAATTATTATTCGTTATTTAAACTGTAATGGTTAAACAGGTTCCAATAATAAAATTATTGTCGTTTAAACGAAATATTTATGTTTCAAAAGTCTTACCACTTAAATTTTAAGGTATTACACCCTCAAATTTTCATTAAATTAGAAAAAATTAGCTCCATACTTTTTTATAAACTCTATAAAAGTATTTTGGGATACGCTGAAACCATTTAAAAAAATTGTATTTTTGAAACTATAAGTCTCAGCTATAAAGTAACTTGAGAAAAAAGACTTGTTTTTTTTTGTTCTCATTTAATGAACATTTAATTCACTTTATTGTGAAGAAAAATGCGTTTTTTCAATGTTTCGTTAAAACCATGATCTTTAGAAACTATATTGTAGAAGAGAAAAGTTTCATCTTTTTTTGTTAGAAAAAAGAATTATTATACAAAAATATTTTGTTTCACTTTTAATTTTCAGTTTTGCATATCACACAACTTTAAAGTCTTATGTAAGTTATAAAAACTGTTAAATCAAAAAATAGGGGTTCATTATTTTGTTAAAATATTTCAATTTATGTGGTAATACTATATTATGAAAATATATATATATATTTCTTAGTGGGCTACTCCATTTAAATGCGGAAGCGTTGCCTTTGTAGAAGACCCTCATTTTTTTTACAATCGCTTAATATTTTCTACCGCACCCTTTTTGATTTACCTTTTCAATTTGAGGATTTGGTGATCTGAAAATATAATTTTTCTCTAAATTATAATTTTTTTAAAGTGACTCAAACCGAACATTTTTTTACTTTGGATTTTTCTCTACTGTCTGTTAATTTTAATTTAAAAAAAAAATTAATAAAAAACGATAAGCATCTTTTGAAAGTAAATATTTGACTATTTTTCCTTATTTTCATGCATTATCTAAATTTGAAGTATTATTTTTGAAATCCAATGCTTTACACAAACGGTTCATTTTTGCTTGTTCTATTAAAAGGTTTTGCTTCCTTTCAAATCTTGATCCTGTAATACAAAAAAAATTCACTTCACAACTCGATACTTTAAAGTTGTTCAAATTTTTCGAGATTAATATTGAATACCTCTTAGGGAAAAAATTGAAATATCTGTGACTTGCAGTGTATTTACAATAGTTCCTGAGCTAATCGCACTGTACATTTTTCTGAAATTGTACAGACCTATACTTCCAAAATAACTTTCTTACATTACTTAAAAAATTAAATTTTTTCTACTATGCGATAACTTTATTTTTATCATTCAATAGCAGTGTTCATTTTATACAATGAAGGTTGAAAATAGTGTCAATAATTTATTTAAAAAGATTAGAATTTTCAAGCGTCGAAGACAGAGTCCTGCACCGGCCGAGTAAACTCAGCCCAGCCCAGCCCATGTGCGAAACAGAAGACTGTAAACCCAAGCCAAGCCCGGCCCGTCTCTTCATAAATCATGCAAATTCTGAACAATTATGTTCATTTACAATAACTTCAATAATTTTCAATCAATAATTTTTATTTTCTATTAATAAAAAAAGGCTTTATCGTAATTTGAATTAAATAATGAAAACGAGAGGTCTGTAATAAGCATGGCATATTTTTTAACGAACAGTCTTGGGACACCGAAAATATTTGGTCTACACTGAAAAAAAATTTACTTGATACAAGAAAATGTGTTTATAGTTGATTATGAACCAATCTATTTAGATTATTATATTTTCCATTAGGAAAAGAAACAATCCAAAATGTAAATTTATTATTTGAAAAAAAGATAATATCTCACTAAAAACAAAATTGTCGAGTTATTCGTTTAAAGGGAATCTCGACACGGACAACTTAAACATTATTCATGACTTTCAAAACAATTTTTAATTGTTTAAATGAATTTTACTTCTTTAAGCAATTTTTGTTCTAAAACATGTAAAAAAAATAATCGTATTTTCTAAATAAAATGTAATAGTTAGTCATAGACGATTTATATGGGGCATGTAGCAGTTAGTGCTCTTCTATTGTTATCTGTTTCAAATTTTCCTGGGAATAACTTTTAATTACACTGCTACATATTTTTGATAAGCTATAAGTTTCGCAGACAATTGCCAATTATAGAATTATACAAATTTTTCTTTAACAAATGAATAAGTGCCTCGCAGCTATCAATTTTCTATCAGAAGAAAAAAGATATCATATTCATTCTTCATGGCTGTTATTATTCAATAATTATTATTTGGAAGGTTCGAAGCTTTTACTTAAAAACGTGCGTTTAGTGCTATCTTGGGCAGAAATATTTAATTATACTTCTAAGTTTCACGATTAAATTACTATTAATTAAGGAATTTTTAGAAGTACGTAAAATATTCTTGATTGCATAATTCACTTATTTAACATCTTTGATGTTTTTCGGGCTTTTTTATATTGCCATGAATGTATTTTGAACGGCATAAGTATCCTAAAACTGGAACGATTGGAATGAATCATAGAAGAGCTGTGCGTCGATGGTGAGGAGGGGGGGGGGCAATGTTTAGGAGCCAAGTGCTCAGCATCCCAGCGCTCTCAATTTGGCTCCCGAACTTCACTGCGCATGCGTTGCACCGGAAGTCTCATTGGCTGTAAATGGCGCGCTTTTTTGCAACTATTACATGTGTGAATCAATGTTTCAAAATAAATCATCATTGTGGAAATAATAACAATTAATTTTCAGATCACAAAATAGTCTTTATGATTATTACATATTGCCAAAAAATTGATTTGCATATTTACTCATTTCAAATAAGCGCGTGATCAAAATCCAATGAGGCTGCTGGTGCAACGCATGCGCAGTGCGGGCGGGGAGTCGAATTGGGAGCACTGCTGCATCCACTCCTTTAATTATAATGCAAGATTACTTTAGGTTACTTTACCCAAAGATATCATAAACGTAGATGCGTCACCTTACTAGCGAACCTATAATAAGTTTCAAGAACTAAAAATATATAATTCGTTAAAAAGAGACAGAAATATATGTATCTCTTTTTAACTAGTAGCATTTTTTTAGTTCTTGGAACTTATTGTATTTTCGCTAATGAGGTTCCGCATCTAGGTTTATAATATATTTGACTTTTAGGGTTACTTTATGGTTACGCTGTAGCATAACGCTTGCGTTCAGCCGGTCCGCTAGGGTAAAAGAGTGCTGAGAGAGAGAAGAAAGAGAGCATATATATGCTTTGCTTGGCCTGGAAGTAGTGGGGATACCGACGAGGAGTGTTTTTACTCCAGAGCAATTAGATCGTAAAGTGTACCTACTTTATTTTGATAAGCATAAGCAGCAACATATTCTAGCCATTCTTCGTCGGAAACGTGCACTGGCTCAAACACTACTGGATCGTTTATGTTTCGCTTTAGCCTCGGCTTCAGTATAGTGAATTCCTTTGAATGTAGGCATGGGAGAATAATATTATTTTGGTTTACTGCAATCATTTTATGAAAGTGCCATATTCTGTCACCATCAGGAATATAGAGTCCATGTATGTGATTTATTGTTAGAACAGGAGGAGGAGGAACAGGTCGTGGAAGTACATTTGCAGAACCTCCATTGCTGCTAGATCCATGTGAACTTGATTCTGTAAAAATACAATATAAATGTATAAAGTTGAACGAGACAAAAATTGTAGATATTGTTTGTGTTGCATGCTAATTCATTGAACAGATTAGGGGCCGGCATAAATTACTTAAGGTCTTTTAACTTGGGCGAGGGGGGTATTTAGTTTTAAAAATGTATAATCTTATCATTTCTTATTGGCCTGAAATATCCCTTACGAAAATATATGACAGGAAAAAAATGACAGGCCTGTTATTTTTTTCCTGTAGTTTTTTCGCGACCACAGGAAAACGACAGCCGAAAATGAATGGCCCTAATTGACCATTATTATTATTTATTATTATATCATTAAGCCGTTTCCCTTTCGGGGTAGGCGTGAATTGCTCGGTGGTAAAGTAATGATGTGTGGAACAGATTCCTATTTAAAAATATTGATTGTGTAACAACTTGCTAAAATTAGCGTATATCAGAAAAACAGTATCTTTCTGTGATATCTCTGTAGCTCCCTTGGCGTTACAGCACCTGACCGCAAATCAGTTGATCTGGTGTTCGAATCCCAGTGGAGCGAGAGGAGAGAGATCCTTTTTTCTGAATAAATTTGAATTTCAGAAATTTGAATTTATACCTGCATCTAGTCTGTATGACGAAAGTTATTTTTCTATATTAGAGGATTTAACTTTGGTCGATAATGTAGATTTACGTTATTCACAGTATGTGAGATTGGATTTCTCAACGGGTCGATAATTACTACCTTCGATGATAATACAGATTCCTATTTGAAAATATTGACTGTGTAACAACTTGCTAAAATCAACTTATATCAGAAAAACAGTATCTTTCTCTGATCTCTCTCTAGCTCAATTGGTTAGAGCACCTGACCGGAAATCAGTTGATCTGGTGTTCGACTCCAAGTGGAGCGAAAGAAGAGAGATCCTTTTTTTCTGAATAAATTTGAATGTAATAAATTTTAATTTATACCTCCATCTAGTCTGTATGAAGAAAATAATTGTTCTGTTATAGAGAATTTAACTTTGTTCGATAATGTAGATTTTCATTATTCACAGTATGTGTGATTGAATTTCTCAACGGATCGACAATTACTATCTCCGATGATAATACTGAATCCTATTTAAAAATATTGATTGTGTGACAACTTGCTAAAATTAGCGTATATCAGAAAAGCAGTATCTTTCTCTGATCTTTCTGTAGCTTAATTGGGTAGAGCACGTGACCGGAAATCAGTTCATCTGTTGTTCGAATCCCAGTGGAGCGAGAGGAGAGAGATCCTTTTTTCTGAGTGAATGTGAATTTAATAAATTTTAATTTGTACGTCCATCTCGTGTGTATGTCGAAAATAATTTTTCTGAATTAGAGGATTTAACTTTGGTCAATAATGTAGATTTCCATTATTCACAGTATGTGTGATTGAATTTCTTAACGTAACGATAATTACTATCTCCGATGGTAATACAGAATCCTACATAAAAAAATGATTGTGTCCCAACTTGCAAAAATTAGCGTATATCAGTAAAACAGTATCTTTCTCTGATCCCTATGTAGCTCAATTGGTTAGAGGACCTGACCGGAAATCAGTTGATCTGGTGTTCGACTCCAAGTGGAGCGAGAGAAGAGAGATCCTTTTTTTTTGAATAAATTCGAATATAATAAATTTTAATTGATGCCTCCATATAGTCTGTATGACAAAAATAATTTTTCTGAATTAGAGGATTTAAGTTTGGTCGATGATGTATATTTCCATCATTCACAGTATGTGTGATTGGATTTATCAACGGATCGATAATTACTATCTCCCATGATAATACCGATTCCTTTTGAAAAATATTGATTGTGTAACAACTTGCTAAAATTAGCGCCTATCAGGAAAGCAGTATGTTTCTCTGATCTTTCTGGAGCCTAATTGCTGAGAGCACCCGACCGGAAATCACTTGATCTGGTGTTCGAATCCCAGTCGAGCGAGAGGAGAGATCCTTTTTTTCGCAATAATTTTAAATTTAATAAATTATAATTTATACCTCCATCTACTTTGTATGACGAAAATAATATGACTGTATTGGAGGACTTAAGTTTGGTCGATAATGTAGATTTCCATTATTTACAGTAAGTGTGATTGAATTTATCAGCTAATCGATAATTACTATCTCCGATGATAATACAGATTCATATTTAAAAATATTGATTGTGTAACAACTTGCTAAAATCAACGTATATCAGAAAAACGGTATCTTTCTCTGATCTCTCTGAAGCACAATTGGTTAGATCACCTGACTGGAAATCAGTCGATCTGGTGTTCGAATCCCAGTGGAGCGAGAGGAGAGAGATCCTTTTTTTGTGAATAAATTCGAATGTACTAAATTTTAATTTGTGCCTCCATCTAGTCTGTATGGCGGAAATGATTTTTCTATATTAGAGGATTTAACTTTGGTCGATAATTTAGATTTTCATTATTCACAGCATGTGTGATTGCATTTCTCAACGAATCGATAATTACTATCTCCGATGATAATACAGAATCCTGTTTAAAAAAATGATTGTGTCCCAACTTGCGAAAATTAGCGTATATCAGTAAAACAGTATCTTTCTCTGATCCCTATGTAGCTCAATTGGTTAGAGGACCTGACCGGAAGCATTCTCCGTTGCACACTCGAGGCCTGACATTGTTCTCCAAGACTTCGAGAAACGAACTATATTCGTGATCGAATCCTCTGCTTCTTCCGAATACAACATCACTGCCAATGAGAAAGAAAAGGAGGAAATGTATCAAGACCTTAAAAGGGAGCTGCAACGATTGTACCCAAAGTATTCGGTACAAGTAGTTGTCCTTGTGATAGGTGCTCTCGGAGGTGCGAAACTGTCGCTGGTTCGTAACCTTAAAGCCATAACCGCGTGCCAAAAATATGCCAAGGCACTTGCGAGGTGAATGCAGAAAGCGGTCATCCTTAGGTCGCTTCGTGTCCTCAAAGCACACGAGGATTTCGCCGGTCTGTCCTTGTGATTTCGTCGTCTCCTGTGACAACCCATCTCACGGTTGTGAGACTTGGCCATGAGTGAGATTTTTCGCGGTCCTACTGGGCGCCGGTGTCATTTTTAGATGACAGTTTCTCCCTGTGGGACCCTGCGGTGGTTGTTTAACCTTATTTTTTAATTATATATGTATGTCTTATAAACTTTACATTGGTTAATTCAAATATTGAAAATGTAGTAATATATTTTAATCAATTTTATTAAAAACATATTTTTCTCGAAAAAGCGTAGGTCACAAATTTATCAGCATTTTCAAAAATTAGATCTTTTATATTTTTAAGGGAAAATGATATTCTATTTTTTTGATGTTGTAGTTCAAAAAAGTATTGTAGCTAGCTTTGACTACGTCGATTCTATGTTAAATTTCTTAAACGTAGAACATCGAATTGTGTATTTCAACGCGCTGTAGACGTTTTTTCCATTGATTATTATTATCTAGTTATTGAATATATTATTGAAATAAAATGAATTATATATCAACATGCCAATATTTTTATATTTTACATTATATATTTCATTGTTTTTATTGTGAACTGAAGAGATGAATTTTTGATAAAAATAAGGAATTTTTAATTAAAATGATAAATCTTTGAAGAAAATGAATGAATGAATTTTTAACAAAGCAGTTGACTTTTGGACATAAAAGAATTGATTTGATTTAGTTTATTAACGGTGATTCAACTTGGTACAAAAATTTGCTTGAAGCATACAAGTATTAACTTAAATATTTGCGTGGTTTACATAATAGTAGACTTAGTATTAGTATTCGTGAAAGAAGAATAAACAATAATTAAATAATTCAATAAGCTTTTTCAGTCTTTACGACGTTACTTAGAGTATTACAGAAGAAATTGAAAAAGCTTATGGGTATTGAATATGAATATTTACGAATTTATAAAGTAATACCGGGTGGGTTACATATACGCATCAATGAAAGTTCCGACGAACATAAACACTATAATCTGCTACGTGTAGGAAAAAACCTTGATCGTGGTAATGGATTGATTAAGGGCCCTGGAAATCGAGTGTAAATCGCAAAAATGGGATTCAGGCCAAACGGTGGAGCCATTTTGTTTGACTTTTTGTATGCAGACTCTAAAGAGTATAGAGACTCTCGGTACAGCTCGATTTTTTCGAAAAAATTATATTATTAATGCAAAAATTAAAATAAATAAATTGTCGTCGACAGCATCGTTGTGGCAATGTGTTCTACTATTTAGCAAAGCAGGGAGTGGGTAAGGATGTTATTTTTCTCGGGTTTTTCTTTGCGTGCTCCAAGTGAGAACAGGAGAAACTACCACCCGTTATGACTCAAGTTTGCAGGTAATGCAAGACCCAATGTGATCATTCAAGGGCAAACACACCGTATACGAAAACTAGGGGCCCATACGCAAATGAGTGGGTGAATTCCCAAATGGTTGGGTGGGTGTAGGCAGTTGGAGGTGGATAATATCATTAAATGCAGACTGTGAAATAAAACTGTAAACAATATAATGTCTTATAATCAATTCGCCTCCGAATGCATGCATACAATATTCACGCCGACTCAGTGCAACCGTACAATTTTCGGCAACTTACTCCGAAAGTACCACCTTGTTACATTAAATGACAATAGGCAAGCTCTCCGTATAAAAAGGCAGATTATACAAACATGCAAGATATCAATAAGCTGTGTCGCGCAATTTCCTCTGAACAGTAACAGATTTATTCGCAATGTACACAAACTTTGCATGTTTGAGTTTGCACAACTCAGGGGTTGTCTGCAATAACCGGTTATAGAATTTTGTTGGACCTGAGAGCTTGTACAAAAAGGTTTCAAATTTTAATTTTTCAATAACTATCTTTTCTTACATAAGTGCTAGAAAGTTGTGATTTTCTTTTGAAATCTTTAACTTTTCTTCGCCTTCTTAGTTTTTAACAAATAATAAATAAACATTCGAGAAAACTATATTTGAAATAATCTCTTTCTTTTTTGTGAATATATTTTTCTAAAATAAAATAGATATTTAAAATGTGCTTCAAATTTTCTACACGTCTCATATTTCTTATTTATTTTATAACTGTGCGACTGCAGTCAGAAAATTAAAAGTCGTCAACGACGTACCAGAGCGAGGTATCATATGTATATGCATATGCATATGTATATGTATATATATGTTTATGTATATGCATATGTATATGTATATTTATATATATGTTTATGTATATGCATATGCATATGTATATGTATATGGATATGTATATGGTTATGTATATGTGTATATATATATATATATATATGTGTATGTATGTATACGCATATGTATATGCATATGTATATGTATATGTATATTTTCATCGACGATACGTCTTTTCTCCAGGGCAGGAGTGGAGTAGGGTGGCTGATATTAGAATATTTGCAATTCCAAGATTTCTTTTACGCTTTGCAATAAACTTCTTGTTGTAATCCAAACAAAACTTTCACAAGTCATTTAAAGACCTAGTCTTTCCACCTACTCCTGATTATTCAATTTTTTTTGCCTCTTGTGTAAGATAGCTTTTTTTCTTTAAATTAATTTTTTTAAGCATATGGGAAAGGGCCAAAATAATTCACTTGAAACAATAACACCATTTGAAAACAAATTTTGGTTGAGGTTGAGTTATTATTTGTTAATAACTAAGAAGGTGAAGCAAAGTTAAAATTTTTCGATAAAACCACAACTTTCTAGCATTTATCTGAGAAAAGATAATTGTAAACAATATTAAATTGATCGATCCACTTTTTTGTTAACTTTTATTGATTATTACCTCACTAACAAGGAAAGGTATTTAGGTGTTCAACTCTTCAAAGTTTTGAATTTTAACCATATTTATGCGGTTTTTCACATGCAGTTAAAGCAAATTTTTTTAACGTTCGTTTCTCCTCGTTGCAAAATCTGATCTAGTATTGCACTGATAGGTTATTATTGATGTTTTTGAGGATTCTCTACACGATTCTGATGTTACTTTTCTATTATAAAATCATCTTCCTAAAGAATTTAACGTCTTAATTGATCATCTTGTAAATTCTACGATAACAAAGGCCTGCAAATAATGGGGTCATGTCAGTTGTTGGATAGCGGAGGGTGATTCCCGAAGTAATTTTTTGCGTGGAATCCGAATCCGTGATCAAAATTGGTCCGTCATGTTAGGATTTGGAGATATTTTCGGTTATGCACCCAATAAATGGCGTTTCTGGCTACTTCTGAGGGTATATACAGAATGCCGAACATTTTCTTGGTCTTCCTCTTTAGTTACATTATTTATTGTAAGTACTACTCTTACTCTTTAATTTAAGAGTTGCAGAGTGCCATTACGATAAAGTTACGCTAATTCGAAGTTACAAGATATTCTCAATAACATTATCAT
Organism: Andricus grossulariae; assembly: GCA_011634705.1. Classification (NCBI taxonomy): domain Eukaryota; kingdom Metazoa; phylum Arthropoda; class Insecta; order Hymenoptera; family Cynipidae; genus Andricus; species Andricus grossulariae. The sequence goes on along the minus strand of JAABKJ010075445.1, from coordinate 113,757,504 downwards.
AAAAATAAATAGTACAATTTTGTATGTATCATTAAGTTATTCATATGATAACTGTAACGTTATAATTTCCTACATTTGATAATAAAATATTTTACGGATGATATTATTTTGCGCAAGAAATATAACATTGTTATAATAATTGGAAGGGGTAAAATTAAAATAAATGTTTAACTCTAAAAAAAAATTATTTCTAAAAGAATTCCAAAGTGAGACTGGGCAACATTGAATACTGTTTATTCTAAATAGTTACAAAGATTTGATTTGGTATCAATAAGGTAATTAATATAAAGAATTATTTAAATATAAACCGCAAACATCTTGAAATCCTGAAGTGACGCGCCAATTTTGACCCCGGATTCGGGTTCCACGCAAAAAATTACTTCGGGAATGACCCTCCGCTATCCACAAACTGACATGACCCCATTATTTGCAGGCCTGTGTTATCGTAGAGTTTACAAGTTGATCGATTAAGACGTTAAATTTTTCATGAAGATGATATTATAATACAAAAGTAACGTCAAAAACGTGTAGAAAATCCTCAAAAACATAAATAATAACCTATCAGTGCAATACTAGATAAGATTTTGCAATGAGGAGAAACAAACGTTAAAAAAATTTGCTTTAACTGCATGTGAAAAACCGCATAAATATGGTTAAAATTCAAAACTTTGCAGAGTTGGTGGTTTAGATTGTACACCCAACTACCACCTTTATGCGTGTATTTTGTTTTGCGAGCCGAAAATCATGTCCGAGTTAATAAGTGATTCGTCGTATAGTGGAGAGTCATTGTTGTAACGTCAATCCCACCAAAACTTCTGTTACAGGGTAGGGGGGAGGGTGGCAAGGAAAAAAACTTCTGTTACTGGGTAGGGGGGAGGGGGGCAAGGAAAGGAAACCGTTAATTTAATAAAAACATAACAATTTTATTCTGAAATTTAAAGGATCAGCAATTTTATTGTTAAATTTCACTACTATACTAATAATGAAAAAATCTTGTTTTGTATATTAGATTGACTATATTTGAATCCTAGCGTATTCGAACTTTTTAAAATAATTTTGTTAACCTATTTCATTTTATCCCTTTATTGATTTATTTAAGGTAGACCGGAGCAAAACCGACAGTTAACATTAATCGCTTTATAAAAAGTTAATAAGCAGTGTAACTGATCCATTTTTTATTTATTTCGAATCCCTAATTATTGTATATCCATAATTCCATACGTATATATACTTACATCCATATCCATACTTATTAATTATCTGCATAAAACAATGATTTGAGAATTTAATTATCTCTACCAAGCTTCATTTCGTCGGCCTTGCTCCGCATGCCTGGATTCGCAAGATTTGTGTTTCAAATGGCGCATACGCCAATATTATTCCCACATAGGATGGTGGATGGAAGCACTCTTCACATCATTAGAAACATGGAAGTCCCTACTAATGAACAATTATGGAAGTTCTAGATTAATAGGTTCAAAATAATTATACATTAGATAGCAAACGCTGGAATTTTTGGAAAAAGGAATAGTATATACAATGATAATGAAGATGGGATAGAAACGGATAGAACTGTTGGAAAGAGGAATAGATAAGGTAATAGAAAATGATGAAGCTGATGGAAAGTGGAGTGAGATAAAGTGATAAAGGGATTAGAAAAAAGATAGAATTGTTAGAAAAAGGAATAGGATATAAACGGGAAATCCACGTAGAGAAGGTTAGAATTCTTCTAAAGAGTATTATGATAACAAGTGATAAAGCAGTATATAAAAAAGAACACAAATGGATAGATTTTTTGAAAAGAGGAACAGGTTAAGATTAGATAGACCAGAATAAATATTATTATTCACCAAAATAAAGGATTAAAAAGAATAAAATAGAACTGAATTACACATTTGGCAAAAAGGAGCACAATAAAAATTTAAAACTTTCTGGCAAATAATTTTGTTTCGTCCATCCCGAGTCTCTTTCTCCAATAGGGTGGACAATGGATAATTTTTATAATTTGTAAATCCAAATTTCTAGAATGTGACTAATTTAAATAGGGCCAAATCTAATAAAAAATAAAGCCAAATATCAATAGTTTAGATTTAGGATAGGAAATAATAAAATAATTTAAAAATTTAAGTAGTGACATTATCTGATAGTTGATCAATAAAAACCCGAACTTTATGCAAGTCGCATAATCGCATAAAGTTTCGAACTCGAATATAACTTGTAATTTTGCGATTTCTAAAGTTTGCGTGCAAAATAAACACTATTTTTAATCGCGTTATTCATTTTCATTGCATTATTTGAAAGTTTATACTTAATCATTGCATACATTTGAATCTTCATTAAAAAATAGGAAATTTAATAGATATTTTAGCTTATTTATTTCATTTTTAACATTAAATATTATATTGGGTGAAACAGTGTTAGAAATCCTAATTAATTTTTTATTTTGGTTATTTTCGAGCGTGAAGTATACAATCATTTATGTGCCTCCGGAGCATTAGCGCGTTTTTATGCGACAGAGCAGAGTATCGTAATGCTGTACATTACGATACAGTCGACGATCACTCTTCACATTATACTCCGCTGTATCATAATGTACAACATGACGATACTCCACGCTGTCGCAACAAAACTTGTAAATGCAGCGTCGTGAAACAAAATAGTATATATGCGCCAATGCGCACAATTCGGGTATACGCGACTCGCTTGCAATGCTCGTCGCGTAAAGACCCTCATTCTGCACCTCGGCGCATAATACAGTCCAAACTCCGAGCAATGCCGTTTTCGGGGCTGTAGGAGAGTATCATTCCAAGAAGCCATAAACCCCCACTCTAAGTGTGGTCACGCTCGAATGCGTGGAGAAAAATTCAGCTGACAAACTCCGAGCAATGCCGCGCGTCGGTTAGGTTAAAAATCAATTAAAAACTAAAGGTTAACAACCACCGCAGGGTCCCACTGGGAGCAACTGTCATCCAAAAAATGACATCGGCTCCAAGTAGGACCGCGGTAAATCTCATTCATGGCCACGTCTTAAAACCGTGAGAAGGCTACATGGTACCAGGTGTGGTGTCTCAATCGGTGCCTCTGTGAAAACGGATGATCTCCCAGAGTATATAGTCTTACCCTCCAATGCGGGGCTCGGCGAGGGCGAACGAAACCTTTCCCTTGCTGCTCGTGGGAAGAGCATTGATAACAGAACCTTGGCTGATGCCAACCGTCTGGCAGTTCGCGCGCGAACCCCGGTTCCGTTATCGTACACGAAACAAGTTAAAGCTGCTGACCATCAGACAGCATATTGCTGATAGAATACGGATACTGCATGACACTGGGAGAAGTCTAGACTGAAGAGAGATGTGGGTCAGAGAAAATGAACAGTTTTTCTCTAACCTATCTCGACTTTTCCCAGACCTTCCAATTACTGTCGGCAACCCGCATAAACCTGAGCAGGAATAGGTGAAAAAAGTATGAAGAGGCATGAAGAACTATCCCGCTCCGGGCACAGATGGTATCCAGAGCTTCTGGTGGTAGAAGTTTCCTTCAGCCCACCAGCATCTAACCCGCATTTTCACTTTATATCTAAAGTAGGAAGAGTCTGTTGTTAAGTGTTTGTTGGAAGGCCGCATAGTGCTCCTCCTGACGATGGACAACTTGTGTAACCTTAACAATTAGAGGCCAATAACTTGTCTTAACACCCTATATAAAATCTTCTCACCTATCCTAAATAATAGAATTGTTCCGACAATCGAACCTGTGGGGCTAGAGATGTACGAGGAACGCGGCTCAAAGAAAGTAAGGTGCATAGCGAGATTGATGCCCCTTTGGAAAACCAGATTTACTACCTTATCTGGAAAAAACCGTTTGGCAACTAACAACGTCACCTTGCTGAGATGCGTCTTTCAGGGCGATACCATGAGCCCTATCATCTTTAGCATCACACTATTTCCACTATCTCTTGCATTTCACAAATAATTCAGTGCAACTAAATATAGCTCTAAGGATTGTCGAGAAGTATAATCGAGCGATTGGAATGGATTTTGGGTTAGAAAATGCGCCAAGGTTAATTTGAAGCGAGGACAATTTACTGGCATACCACAGAGCCGCATTCAGGACGTAACGTCTCAAAGAATGCTCTCTGATGCAAATTCAAACGTATTATCTTACAGATGTGGTCCTCTGAACTGTTGGTGAGGAATAAAGAATCTGCAATGAACAAGATTGCTGTCTCGGTAGTACTCTATTTATTTTGAGTAGTGCCATGGGCAAAGGACGAGCTCAGATCCACCGGCAGTGAGTCACGAAAGGTTATGCGCGTAAACAGAAGCTTGCAACTTAAGTCGTCCGTTCCCCAACATTGCATCCTACGCCGTCAAGCTGGTCGCTGAATACTAAATCTTGAAAGTCTTCACAACAGGATCATTCTGGGCACAACACATAAAGTCGGAAAAGGACAAGATCCTCTTCATAAAATTGTCAGGAAACACTAGGGCAAAGGTGCGTTTCTGTACAAAGCAGCGGAGGAGGCTGCTGAAACACTTGGCCTTGACTTCAATATCAGGTGTGAGCAAAATGCATGAAACATCATCCATCTTGAGTACTCACACCTGATGGCCCGGATAATGAAAGAAAAGGAGGAAAACTTTCGCAAGCAGCTCGTCGACAAGAAGATGCACGGCATCTTCCACAGAAATGTGGAGGATCTGTCAATGTCGTATGAGCTAACGTTTGCTTTCCTTAAATCACGCAGATTGAAGTCGGGCACGAAGGGTTTCATTTTGGCATGTCAAGACGGTGTCATTTCCACTCTAGCATACCGTAGCCACATTTTGAGCCAAGACATTCCCGATAATAGCTGCAGAGCGTTTCATGCACACCCCGAGCATCTAGGACACATACTACCTAGTTGTCCAACTCATGCGGGAACAACCTACATCCAAATGCACAATGCGGCACTAAGAGTGCTTTATTACCATATCTGTCACTCTTACCGCATCAGCCCAAATACCGCTCCGCTAATCGCTCCTAAGGAAATAGAATCAATGGTCGCAAATGAAAAGTGCCGCATATACTGGAAATTCATATTCTCGACAATTGTTTCTGTTGCGCACTCGAGGCCTGACATAGTTCTTCTTGACTTCGAGAAACGAACCATATAATTTTTTTCAGTGACTTACAGCCATTCAAAGTTGAGTATTCTGAAATGATCATAGGATTATTATGCTTTTTCATATTTCACTCGCCCGGAAATTATCGCTAATCATCTGAAAATTTTGAAACTTGGTATCAGTATTGGAAAAACCTTCACATTCAACATGCATGTTGTCTCATACTTTTAGATTTTTTTTTTTTTGTGAGATTTTCATGAAAATCTGCACAAAAATCGAGCTGCCTAAACTTTTTGGACTGATAGTAGGTTATTTTTCGTCAGAGAAAACAAACGCCGGTCGCCACCTAAATTGCCGCCCCGATTAAAAATAATTAGCAACATTAGGAATGGAAACATAACCTCCATACACAATAGAAAATAATTGAAATCGATTAACAAATGGTACACCGATTAGGAACGATTGAAAACGACTAAAGTTTTGACAACTGTGAATCGTTCTGAATCGTGTTCAATTGGTTGTTTCTAGAAGGGAAAGAAACTTGTTGCAATTACGGCATGATCACTTAACGTAAATTTGAACTTATTATTATAATTGCAACAGTTTACATATTTATTTTAATTTTTCTATTAATTATAATGCCAGATTACTTTAGCATTACTTTAGCATTACACTGTAGCGTAATGCTTGCGTTCGGCCGGTCCGCCAGGGATTTGTCCCCGGCGGGTTTTTAGAAAATGATTGTTTGTTTCGTCATTTTGCGAATGCTCAATTATTAACGATCAAGTCAGTCTGATATTTTGCATTCTTCTTATCGGAGACACTTAATTGCGCAGCAATTGTTTATATCCCATAAGGATGTTAAAGGGCAAAAGTCGAGGATAAAGTTGATCGAAAACTTTCGAATAAAACTCGTCATTTGATTTTACTCTCTTCCCAATTATACTGGCAATGTGTTTTTACTAAGGATTTGAAAACAGCAATTTATTGCGCTACCTAGTAATATACATATATTTTTTAGTGACATTTTTTTGAAACGTCTTGTGGAAATTCCGTTTTGTTCCCGGAAAGGTAGTGGTGGGACCCGGTCGAGTATGGTAAGAGGTTTTTTTTCGATTCGGAGACTCTGTTGTCGAAAAAACAATCTTTCGGCCTGGGTTGTGGCACAGGTTATCCAAATGAATGAAAGCGGCCCTGGTGACGGGTCGGACATGTCTTGAGTTTGCGATGGGTAAACATTGCGCGAGACACTACCACTTCCAAGGACCTCAGTCAATATTTTCGAGTTCGGTAGTAGTGCATCCGCCAGCCGGCTCAACGGGTGAACTTGCCTACGTGATCCACGTCGCGCAGATAGAACGTCTAAAGCGTATAAAGTATAAACGTAGGTCGTAGAGGGAAGATAGGTAGAGGCGGGTAGCTTGATGCACACTAAGGGGTCGAGACGGCAGAGGAAGGCTTAGTTCGGGAAACAAGCTACGCGTGGCGCTAGTGCCACGAGCTAGTGCTTTATGCTTAATGTGTGTGAGTGGGGTAAGTGAAGAGAGTGTGCTGTGTACATGAGTCGAACTGCAAAAAATTTATAACCCTTATACCTGGACTGGTATTCCCGAACTATATTCTGGCTATACACTTTCTTCCAATATTTTCGTGAATGGAAATATCCACCTATACGTTTTTGTGTTGAAACGTTGTATTTTAATATTTTAAGTTAAAATTGAGAAACAAAAGAATTTGTTGTTTGAACGACCCTATTAGACATTTTTGGATTCTCGCAGACGAATAATTCTTTTCTTAGAATGATTAATTACAATAGTCATTATTATTACAATATATGAGCATTTATTAAATCAGATTTGCTTTTAAATGGTAACCATAGCAAACACGTAAAATTATAAATAAATACTCAAATAAAAATGTAAAAATCATGTCCTTCGCATACAATATGTTCGTAGAATTCTCACTTTGAGTAATAATTATTTTCTTAGAATTATAATAGAATGTATGGACATTTTCTACTCGCATACTTATCTTTCTGCACTCTTGAAAAAATCTGATTAATATAGGTACAACTTCAGAAAAAAATTATAAATAAAAAACATTTGATCTTTATGGCAGATACGCAATTGAGCTCTCGGTTCCCATAATTCACCCGACTCTCGTACTATACAACAAAGTGCATATTTCAATTGATTTTTAATAACTATCTAAAATATTTCAGAAATTTTCTTTGAAACTATATAGAACAACTTTCTCGCTGAAGGTTGTTTCAAATCTGAAATTTAAGGGTAGTTTTCAGGGCATCGTGGGGGTGTGTTAGGGGCGTCAAATCCATATGTATGATAGGTCAAATTCTTAGTTGGGAAGTACTCTAGAAGCCTCATAACTTTAATGTGAACTTTTTCCTAACCCTGAACAATTATTCGAAAAATACCAAAAAGTGACTTTTTCGCATGCATTTTCCCATGCAAATTTCAGGTCCCAACAGGCACCATATAAAATCGAAATTTTGAAAAAATAAAAAATAGGACCTTCATTTTCATGTATTTCGAAACCTTTTTGGGGGGATCGTTTGCATCTAGCATCAAAAAAATTTTGGCAATGCATTTTTGGACCACCCTAGTGGGCATTCCTCCTCAGGTGTCATGAGCTTCAGCACGTTTCGATTCAAATATTGCGAAATAAACGTGCCTACCTCTCGAAAAATGGATATGTACGCGGAGCGCTTCCCCGACCACGGCTTGATCAAGCTGCAGCCGAAAATGAGGAAGCGACAATAATACCAACCGCGGAAAGCAGGCACCTTTCGAGAGATGATCACGATTTCAGGACAAGAAGGAACATGAACATGCAAGTTCCTTCTAAGCCCCAAAATCTGGCTTAAATGGACGCCTCCCTTCGTGGAGACATCTCGCAAGAGTCCGATCTTTGGAACATCAATTGCTAGGGCTTATGGTGCTGCGAGAGCTTCGGCTGATTCGAATCGAAGGCTCAAACCGACGATGGATCAAAACACCAAAAGACGCTTGCATCAACTGAATAAGAAGATTGGATGGGAAAGACAGAATGCGTCCCGTGTACATTGTGTGATTAACAACATGACATCTGGTAGAACGTTCACGAAAAGGGTTCGAAAGTTCGCCCAAGAACTGAGGATCTTGAATCACACACCGAACTACTGAAAGCTGCTGACAATCAAGCAGCATATTATTGACAAAATACGGCTGCTATCTGACGCAAGGAGGAGAATATAGAAGAGGGAGAGATGGATCTGGGAGAACAAACAGTTTCTCGCTGACCCATCACGCCTCTTCAACGATCTCCCTGTTTGAGTCAAAAATCAACCCAAGCCCGAGGAGGTACAGAATTTTTGGAGAGAGGTATACAAGGTCCCGACAAAAATATAGTTGAAAGAAGATCCTGACAATATCATTCGCTTTAAGGACTTTTGCGACACCCTCATAAAATCTGAGGAGGAATGTCCATCAATCACTGCCGAAGTGGTGAAAAAAGCACTTAGAGGCACTAAGAACTTTTCCGCTGCTGGACCAGACTGTATCAAGAACTTCTGGTGGATGAAGTTTACTTGTACACACCGATATTTTACCCGCATATTCACTTAATATTTAAAGTCGCAGACGCCCATTTCGCAATTGTTGGTCTTAGGACGCACTACTACCAAGAAAAGGCAACTTGACCAACCCAGAGAATTACAGGCCAATAACTTGTTTGAGCATACTGTATAAGATCTGTACAGCTTTCCTCAACAACAGGATTGTTCGAGGAATTGAGCCTGTGTGGCGAGAGATATACGAACAACGTGGCTCGAAAAAAGGCGTAGCAGGCTATCGGGAGAACCTGCTGATTGACAGGTGTATCTGTTAAGACGCTGCAGCCCATCAGCGCGTCCTGTCAATGGCCTGGATTGATTACCGGAAAGCTTTCGATTCAACCTCTCATAGTGAGATGCATAGAGATATTGATGCCTGTTCGAAAAACTAAATTTACCGTCTCGTCTGGAAATTATCAGTTTCGTGATTGTATATTTCACGCCGTCAAGGTAGACGCGGACTTCTGAATATCTACTGTCTTCATAACCGAATTGTCCTCAGTACAGCTTAAATCGTTACCAATGGCAGAGATCCTCTCCTAAAAATAGTCAGGAACCACGAGATGATTGGTGAAGGAGCGTTGCTTTACAAAGCTGCAGAGTAAGCGGCCGAGACTCTTGGCCTTAATTTTAACGTCAGAAGTGAGGGAATGCATTACTCCATCTAGATGCTTCACTTCTAAAAGCCGAAGTGAAGTTAGCAGAGGTTAAAAAAATGCACCAACGGCTACTCGACGAGAAAATGCACGAAAACTTTCAGAGCAATGTAGAAAAACAGTCCTTGTCGAAGGATCAACATTTTTCTTTCCTCAAATCATCAGAGCTCAATTCAGGTACAGAGGGTTTTATTTTCGCATGCCAGGACAGTGTCATTTCCACCTTAGCATACCGTGACCGCATTTTTTGTACCATTCTGACTGCAAGAAAATCATTATTTTACAATTATAATTTACTGTAATGCTTGAATTTATTAATAAATTATTGTAATTGTACATAAATGTCGAAAATCAGCGATAACTTAAAACTGGCATTAATGTTACTTTAAAATTTTTCTTGAAGATAGGCAGGGTCTTAAAATATTTTTAAAATTCCAAAAACTATTAAAACTATAATTTTACATACTATCATAATAATGTAAAAGTTCGTCAACAAGAAGAATATATCAAAATTTAAAAGTCAATGTGAGCATGAAACCGTCAGAGCCATTCGATTATTTTAGGTTAAAGGACATCGGTGTAAACAAATTGTAATACTTACCGCCATAACCGTTCCACCAGGAGCTAAAACTTCCTTTTTCCAAATTATCTGATCCTTTAAAAAGTGATCGTCCCACACTACATATCCAAGTTTAACAATAAAATCCTTTTTGTCACGGTTAATTGATTGTTGCCAACATTCAACCTCATTTTTTGGAACGGAAAAAAAAACACTTGTTTTACTCCGTTTGAGCGGGTTGAGTCGTACCCTGATCGACAGTTTGGAGCTATACATCGATCCCCCCATTTTTATAACACATTTATCCATAACTCAATAAAATACGGTAAATAGACGATAAATTTGTGACATGTCACGAGTTTTTATATGCAAAATAATAATAGACAACGGGCAGACCGGGCGCTGCAGAGGTGGCGCCAGTGTTTCACTACTTGCCGCTCTTCGCAAAACTGACACGCTCCTCTAATGCAAAAGCGAAAATCGTGTCACCCCCCTGGTAAGACCAATCCACATAATTGTACACTAAAGTGGTCCGAAATTTTATTCCTCGAATTTTCATGCATATCGCCCGAAAGTTTGTTTTAATCCACACAAAAATAAATCCATTTTTTTTTGTTTGAAAACAAAATGATGTTTAGAAGTGGTGCAAGCCCCATGAAGTTTAACACGTATTTCCCATAAGAAAAAAGACTTTTTTGTATATTTTATTCAGAATCGTCAATATTAGCTTAATCGAATTGAAACTCAACATTTGTCTTCACAATTAGACTTAGAATATGAATAAAATATTACTTTTTAAATATCACCCCCATAAGTATGTTTTATAGTGTCCGAAAAAAACCCCATGAGTAAAAAAATGGGTTTTGCGAGTTTACATAAATTGTTTAAACAATTGATTATTGTTTTTAGCAATTTTCTCTTAGAATAGAGTTAGAGAGTCGTGCATTGTTAAAAAATGTTCCACTTTTTGTCCAATTTTCAATTAGAGAGAGGTCATGCTTAATTAATGTTAACAAACATAATTGTTAAAACAATTTATTATTATTGTTAATAATATTCTCTTAGAATAATGATAGAAAATAGCAATTTTCAACAATTTTCCACTTTTTGTCCAATTTCCAATTAGAGTGAGATAAATAATTAATCAAAGTCAACAAAATTATTAATTAAACTATTTAGTACTATTGTTAATAACATTGAATTTGAATAAAGCCAGAAAATTGCGGTTTTTCTGAAATTTACGATCATTTGTCTACTTTTCACTTGGAGTGAGTTATTAGTTAATTCAATTTAACAAAAATAATTATTTAACCCAATTATTATTTATAACTATCTTCTGCTTTATTAATGCTAGATAGTTGCGTTTTTTTTCTGAACTCTTGAACTTTTTGTCCACTTTTCACTTAGTGAGGTATTAACACAGGCCCACAACAAAAAAAGAGGTGCGTCCACTCAGCGCCGCCACCAAGGCAAAATGAAAAATGGAAAACGCCATATTTTTTTTCTTTTTTTTGTGCAAATTTTATGCTAAAAAAAAAATTTGTTTGCTCTTCAAACTTCCGAGATAAGGGTGGCGGCGCTAGCACAACGTCCACTCAGCGCCGCCACCTATGAAAACCGTCTAAAAATGATTATAACGAAATAAACGATTAGGGTAGATTTTTTGTTTTTTTTTCTCTCCGAAAACATATGATACGTATTCCAAAAAACTACCCCTAAGTCATCCATACCTACCCCTCGTGATCAAAAATGTTATAAAAGTGTCAAAACAACCTTGAACTACGTAAAGATAATTCAGAACGCTAAATTAATTATTTAACACTTGAAAATTTACCATTTTAACCATTTCTCCCAAAAACTAACCTTCCACGTAAATTTATGTAGCGGAACTTACATATACTTATAAAACGCATCAAAAATATATGATATGACCAAATCGACCCTTTATGATGAGCGATTCGACCCTTTATAATGATCAGTCCGCCCTCTGTGATGATCAGTTCGACTCTCTATGATGCTTGAGTCGACCGTTCAAGATGACACCAAGTCAACAGTCTCAGATGATCGATTTGAACCTCTTGTATTAATCTTCTAGTGATAGTCGCTTTAGTCATCTTCAAGGGATGTCCTATAGTTGACCCTGCAATATAGTCTGTCTGCACATCTAGATAGCCCAACTGACCTTTCATTTTTCTCCGTGAAAGGCTTTTAAGTAAACATTTATATTTAAATTCTTTGAACACTAGACTGCGTATTTTTTGGTCTTAACTTTCATAACTTAAAAAAAAGTATTTTTGTATGATAGGATAGAACCTAAAAAGGTAGATTTTCTTTCTTTGTGACTTTGCATGGAATAATTTCACAAGTTTTTAAAATTCCCTGAAGAATAGATGGTCTAAAAAACTCGAAATTTCGATATTTTTATTGTAGTTATAATACCGCTATGCTGATTGGCCCATGAAGTACATATTGCGCTGCATTTGAGTCATCTGGAATAGTGTACTTCTTATGATTAAATCGTCAGATTATGTGACTTGACTTTTTACTTCATTATTATGCGCTTCGCCTTTATACATTTATATTATTAGTCAAGGAGATGAAAAGCATGTTGCCAACCTTTTTTTTAATGAAGAATTCCAGAATAATAAGTTTATTGCTTTGCTAACGTTGTATTTATGTGCAGGTGAGTCAACTTCATTAACAATATTTTTGTGAGGATATGTATTAAAATAAATATAAACCTATTTTTAATTATTTGTATTAAATTTTTAATTTATTTTTTGACTGAATTAAATAGACTTGTAAGAATTCATCAACCCTTTATACCTTAACTGAATGAAAATTGCAAAATGTCATATAATCAAACTAAAATAATTAATTGCAGTTAAAAAATAACTTTGAAATTTGAGGAATAGTTGATTTGTTAATTAGCAGAAAATTTTTATAATGTAATACATTTTTTTACATTTTGGGTTGTAAATGTGTTCCAGTCAATGGGGGGAATCTATTCCAGTTCCGACATATAACATAAAGAGAGTACAACTGTAAGTTATCAGGGTCTCTCAATTAAAAATATTTTAGCACCTTATAGAGATTTTTCTTTAAAAACTATTTTCTATGAATATACATTTTTCTTTGGAATTCGAATCTCAAACTAAAAAATTAAATTCAAATTTATTTGAACAGTTCAGGTTTTGTTGAAAAAAAAGTTGAGTTAAGCCGGCGGTAGAATCTGTCGATTTTATGTTAAATATCTCCTCTTACTGATTCATTATATTGTTCTGAAAATTGTTGTTACACATGATAATACTGTTTAAAAAAAATGACCTATATCCTCGCTGAACGCGACATGACCCAGAGTTAGTAATTTTAATTTATCACGCTGAGTTTCTTGAGAATTAGAAAATTTTGTTTATATATGGTTCGTCCTATTAGGTCAACCGTTTTGAAATTCAGAAAGCTGGCCTTGGAGCATTTAGGCTAATGCGTTACTCAACTTTGATCCATTTGGAGAAAGGGGTGCACATTTTTTATTATATCTCAATAACGGATCATCTGATGTTAACTTTCTTTTCACATCATTATTTGCCATAAAGTTGAACACAATTGGCCCTAATTCATATTCAAAAACTAAATTGTAAGCAAAATAAAGCATATTCAATTTGTGGCTTTTTTTCCTACATTTCTGATGTTTTTTTTAGATTATTTCAAGAACCGTTGTAGCTATTGTAAAAAGAGCTAATATTTGAGGTCTGCATTAAAAAACGCATTGAAATATTCTTGGGCATGCCAATAAAATGTTCGTTTTTATCCTTAGAACAATTAGTGTGTGAACAATGTTCTAGTGTGATTTAAAAAAAATTAATTAAAGAAAATTCGCCCTTAATAACCAAAAATGAAGTTTTAAAGTTGCTCAAGAAACGAACTTTGAAGAACGGAAGCAAGTTCTATGGCTCAATGTCTCATTAGAGATGATTAAATAACGATAAGGAAAAAATAGGGCTTCACTAGTCGTGCACCCTAGTAAAAATGCCTATTAGAAACCGCATAGAAACCTAATAGGATGTGGCCTCTGTCAGGTCCTATTACTTTCGAAAGTGGGTTTTATTCCTGGTTCTATATGGTGTTCTATTAGGTAATTGTGAACTTTCTAATTTTCACTAACAAGCTCCACCCTTTTAGGCGTGCTTATCATATTTCTGTCTCTCTCGCACACTCAACTCAGAATTCCGACGGGTGTCCCCAGCCCTCTTAAGAGCATTCTCCACTGGAGCGCAGACCGAAAAGCGACCTTGTCAGAACGAGCATCGAGAACTGAGTGACGAACTGTGTGGGACCCGTCCAGGCTGTGGTCACTCAATGCTTTAGGAGTGCAAGCGTATATTCGACGGAGACGCCATCAGACGAGCCCGCAGGTTTTCAATATAAGATAATAGATGCTTCATGTTATATCCAGATGATTTATAGATAACTTAATTAAAAAGTTTAACAAACTGAAAAAAAAACAATAGAAATACATAAATAATTACTGGAATAATTATTTTTGTATTCTTGTTTGTTTTTCTATTGTTGTTTCTTTCATAAAAACGTGTTTTAAGGAAAACCCAAAGATGATGGAAGTATGTTTGAAACGTGATTTGAAAGCATTTTTTATTTGAAACTTGTAATAATATTTTTACGAACTGTTCGAGGGCCGGTACGTACATTGTAAGAGAACATACATTTTATTCGCTGGCTATAACGTTCGTTAATTTTTTATATTTAATATTGTACGTACCGGCCTTCGAACACTTCTTTATAGGTTAGGCCCAGTAAATAACAAAGTTGACGTCGTTCGGTAAACAACGAACGTGTAAGAGAGATAGATTATACGTGGACCCCTCAGCGACGTGTAGCGGGGAAAGACCTATAGAGCCATCTAACGAGCCCGCAAAACAGGACCAGAATATGTGCCGTCGCGGTTGCCTATACTAGTGACCATAGCCTGGATCCGTCTCCCAGTGCACTGGCTCTCCATGCGGGTTGTGCGTGCTATGCCGCGATTGGCGGGAAGTCCCCACTCTGCTCGATGGAAAGGGGTCTTTCTGCCGTCTGCTTTCTGCGATATTCGCAGCGCGAAGTGACTATCTAGCGTGTGATATTACCCATACATTATTACAAGTTAAATGTATTCGAGAGATAGGCATATTCAATTTGTACACGTAGTAGATCAAGCCTACACGCCACAATATTATTAAATGTTATACAATGATGAATATATATTTTATGTCAATACAAAACACGTATACTATTATTTTTAATAATTCCAATCTTCAATATAACTGGTCTACTAGGATGACAGCCTCCTGCACTTGATGGGGCCCAAGCCTCTGCGCCGAGTTCAATCTCATGGCACTGCGCGCACAAAAATAAAACCCTCGTACTTCATAAACGGCTATTTCAATTGAAGTAAAAACCACCAGCAAAATATTTTATATCCCGTTCGACGATGCGGCGCGGCAGTTCAATTGACCTTGAGCGCCCACTAAATATATATGTTTTTAATTTTGACCAAAATCAGGTGTTATTTTTTCACCAAAAGGAATAATTCGGATGCTTGAACAAGCTATCGTCAACATGCGAATTTTTAACAATATTGCCAAAGTAAATAACGAGAAAGAACATGAACAATTATCAGCTGGACAATTACTGAAAGAGTTTACTTTTTTTCTACTGCTGCCGCATCTGCAACGTTGCCCCCAAACGCCATCAGTAAGAAGAGGTCTATTCGAAAGTATTAAACTTATATTAAAGGATGATTCATGTAATGATCCCTTGCCTAAAGGTTGCCCTGTATTAGATAAGCGAACCAGATGTGGCTTATGTTTACGTAAAGATGATAATAAGACCAAGTTATTGTGTCCGTCTTGCTGCCGACCTCTGTACCATGTGCATCGCGAATACTTCTGCACCTACTGTGCTGGCACGGATGAATGATAACTACGTAAGAATACTAGGTTAACTTCAACTTAATACCTTTTTCAAGAATTTCAACAATTCTCATTATTTTAATAAATCTGTTTATAATTATATGCAAGTGAAACTTAGTCACGTATGTAAAAAAGACCATTTTTGAGTCTCGAGAATAAATATACTTTTTGAAAAAATGTATGCAAAAAAATTGAAACTTGGACAAATTTACAAACTCCGCAAACAAGAAATTTGTTAAACACTCATATACTTTTATAGGATCCTAATACGCTACGTTTTCGCCTTGTAGTGATTTCGGATCCCATAATTTGTTATTTGCGACCCATCCTAATATATATATCAGGCAGCTGAGACCCTTGGCCTGAATTTTAACGTCAGAAGTGAGGAAAGTGCATTACTCCATTTAGATGCTTCACTGTAGATGCGGAAGCGAGAGAGTAGGGACATGCGAGCGAGGCGAAGCGAGGAAGGCAAGTTGATAAGAGCGTGCGATCCTAGAGATAAGGTGTGGAAGGATGTTAGTTTTAAGGCTTAGTTTAAGGAAAATTGTGTAAAGAAAAAGGAAAATTTAAGCAGGTCAATTTTTAAGGCGAACAGGCTGAAGAATAAACGTTTATACTAGACAACTAAGACATGTGGAAGTCATTTTGTTACCACTGTTTCAACTTAATTGATTGCTTATTCATGACAGCTGACTTTATACATGGTAATAGGAGGATGGGGAGAAGGAGGAGGAGGAGAAGGAGGAGGAGGAGGATGGGGAGGAGGAGAAGGAGCAGGAGAAGGCGGATGTGGAAATGATGAAGAAGGAGGAGGAGAAATAGGAGGAGGAGAAGGAGAAGGAAAATGAAGTTCAATCAAATGCTCGAGGTGTTTGTTTCAATGATTACAAGCTTAGACAATCAAATTGATTTTAAATTAAATTCTGAGATAAACTTATTGCCTACTTATCCAATGCCTCTAAAAAATCTTTATTTATATTTATGGTTAATTCTGAACCAATTTGCAGATTGGAACGAATCATGATTTTAGTCTCTCTATTTTTAAATTTTTTTACTTGAGGTAGAAAAAAACTCTATTTTATCATGAAGAATTTTATACATTATTTTTGTCTCTAATGAGCTGAAAAGTGAGGTAGTTTAGAATTCTGTTTTTGTAATTGTGAATCTTTTACATGCTCATTTTGCATAAAATTATGCATTATAAAATAAATTTCTTTTCGATCTCAAGTATGAAATCTTCATTTATATTGCATGAAGCAACGTTTTCAATTATAAAACAATTGGTCGCATATGTGAATCGATATCTTCTGAAACTTAGTGTTGTATCATTTTAACGTTTTAAGGAGATCTTAATTAAAAACAGTTGTAGAAGATGTTTGGTGTGATATACATCAGTAAATGCGAAAGTTTAGAATCATATATGAAAATGAATCAGAAATACGAAAATTCACTTAGTATGTCATACTTTATGCAAAATAATATAGAAAAATGTCACCTGAACAATATTCCTTAGTGATGACGTAATCATAATTTCCTGAAACATTATAAAAATCTTTGGAATTAGTATAAAAACACTAATAAAATAGAACCAATACCATAGTAAGTAGGCAATAAGTTTATCTCAAATTCAATTCGAAATCAGTCTGATAGTCTAAGCTTGTAATCATTGAAACCAACACCTCGAGCATTTGATTGAACTTTATTTTCCTTCTCCTCCTCCTCCTTCTCCTACTCCTTTTTCTCCACCACTTCCGCATCCTCCTTCTCCTCCACCCCATCCTCCTCCTTCTTCTTCCCCCCATCCTCCTATTACCATATATAAACTCACCTTACATGAATAAGCAATCAATCAAGTTGCAACAGTAGTAACAAAATGACTTCCACTAGTCTTAATTGTCTCAAACCGTATTCACGACTCTTATGTATGATGAGATATCCATTGATCAAAATGCAAATATACGTGAGGCTATAGGGACAATGATGCAAGACAGCAGTAAGCAGGCTGATGTGTCTAGTAAAGCAGTTCGACGGAAGCATACCATTTTTAAACATGATAGGGATGACGCCATTCAAGAAACATGTAAACTGCAATAATTACCATTGAAGAAAGTAGTCACCATTCCTCACAATGCTAAACATGAAATAGAACCGTATGTAAAGAAGCAGAAGATATTAGAAGAAAAATTTCATGAAAGAACCAGTTCTCCAGCCGCCAGAGTCAGCAGCAAAGATGATGCTAATGATGATGAAGGAGAAGAAAAGAAGAGCGAATATTACGATTCTGATGATGATGATACTGATGATGAAGATAAGAATGATTATGATTGCGATAGTGATTTTTCCTCTGAATATGAAGTAGAAGCAGAAGAAACAGAAAAAATGTCAAAATACTGGGACATTCCAAACATATTGGTAGATCGATTGCGGTTACTTTTACAATCACAAGCAGCTGGAAATGGAAATAAGCTTGACTGTTATTCAATACTATATAGTTCTTTATAGTTAAAAGTTTGTCATAAGGACAACCGCAGGATTTCGCCGGGAGCAGCTGCTAATCTTAAAAATTGCACCCGCTCCCAGCGAAATCGCGGTAAAATTTCAGCTGTAACCACATCTCACAACCGTGAGATGGGTGGCCAGTCTGCGACTTCAGTTCCTCAGACTACCATTAACAAATACGATCCACCTCTCAGCCCCGAGATTGAAGACCTTATCCAAACTCGCAGTAAACTTTGCTGAACACATCAAAGAACTGAAAGCTGTATTCTTAAAAGCATCATTAACCACCTTCGGAAAACTATAGCAATTAAAGTTCAAGAACACAGATGCAAAAATTGGAATAAAGAAATCGGTAAACTTCAAATTACAGACAACTCTATATATCGTATGACTAAAGCCTTAACGAAGCCGCGAACTAATATTCCCCCTCTCAAAAATTCAGATCAAATGTTTGCGCTTTCTCCTACCGATTAAGCAAATCTCCAAGCAACGTCATCTGCAGTGAGCACTTCAGTTTTTATCTGACGAACCCTTTAGATTGTTGCTTGATGAAAGCAGCCAATTTTAGTTACTTTTGAATATCAACATTTTTGTTCGTAATTAAAGTACTCTTAATCATAGAGTACCGAGACGAGAGGCTGAACGATTTCATTTTCTGCGACATTCCACCAATATATGTCATCAACGTATTTTCAAACGAAGATGTCCTGTGTTTTCCCTTCATCCATTCATGGAACTGTTTGTACACTGCTTCTAGTGAATGGAAGTGTGCATACCCATCGATAGAAATAATTTTCTTGCTCAATGTGCGCATGCCTAGCGATATAAAATCATTTTTCCTGATCGAAATACGCATGCTCAATGACAGAAATTATTTTTGATTCAAGGAGTGCGCATGCGCGGCGATAGAATTAGTTTTTTTAAAGAATAGGCTACCTTTGGACACAGAATACAGGCATCGAAAGACGTACTTTCGGGGCATGTGTTGCAAAAAAGCATTTACAGGCGACTTATTCACTTTCAACGCCCGCGACTGCTGTGTAAGGACAACAGCACTAAAAGACGAATTTCAAACTACATCGTACTCCTAACTGTGTACCTAATAGAATATCATCGCGAAAGATTTCAAATATTATATTAAGTAACAATTCTGGAACAGCGTTATATGTAACAAAAATATTTTTTAGATAATTTACGAACAGGCTTACAGAGTTACAACGATAGATGACCAAAAAATGTTTCTTGTATTATTGCTGCACTTTGTTTATATTTTAAATAACTCAATTTCATCCACGGTCCCCTACACATATAATTGCATGCTTAAACCCGTTGAAAAATCGCACTCGCTGGGGATTCGAACCCTACCTAAACTACCTAACCCGTATGTACCTAGCCGATGCCTTAGCCCATTGCGCTGTGGAACCGCTTGAACGTTCGTGACAAAATCTCGGCTATGCTTTTTTGTTGAAAAGGCCAGGTTCATCTCAGAAATATATTAATTATTTTTTTAGTGAAGGCATGTTATGAGAAGATGGGTTTAAAAGATTGTAAGGTGCAAAAAAGGGTATAATCGGTAAGCATACAAAAAATGCCCCCAAAGGGAATCCAATTTTGGGTCAGCCATTTGAAAGCATACAATCAAAAAAAAATTTGTTCAAAAATTTCAAACTGTTAGCCGCCATATTGGATGAGTTAGAGGGGGTAACGTACATTTTAGTGTTTAGTTTTTTTCTATTTCTATTGTTAGAAAAAATCTGAAAATATTCATAGTACTTCTTTCGGTCATTTTCAACGGTCATGATTGTTGCGAAAAAATTTTGGCGGAAAATTCAAACTCAACAAAAATTTCAAATTTTTTTTGGTATTTTCTAGTGTGATGAAACTCAATTACTGTCTCAGTGTTTTACCATAGAATAGTAATCCAAAGAGCTATTATTGTAAACTTTTTTAGATTTTTAAATTTAATGGATCTTAGTGTAAAAAATTAAAAACTGTAATTTTCACATATTTCGACTCCTGGGGCCCATTGATATCTGAATATATTCATATAATACAGTTATATAAGTGTATTTATACACTATTAGATACATCATATATGCATAATGTATATATACATAATGTATATATACATTGTAACAGAAAAGATAAAATGATTATTCGTGGTACTATTATTTTTTAAATTTGTGGGAAGTTTTATTTATATATCTGATTTAGTTTCATATTGATTGAAAACTTGATCCTCATCACTGTCTTCATTTATCACAGTCACACATTTTGTCTGGAGAATAAACTCCTCAAAATTTCGGCCGGTCTGATGATTCTCGACAAATATCGACCATAAGCTAAATAGTACACTACCGTCGGAAATTGTCAGTACGATCACATTTAATTAATTTTATATGAAAATGGACCGTATAAGGTAATAGACACGATTTCCGGGCACATTTTGTCCGATTTGATCCTCGTCCGCAGGGATAATTTTGAATTTTATTGTTGATTTTATTTCGTTCGTTTAACGCATTTCATAATATCTACTTTTAAACTGTCACATTTCATTAGTTTTATATGAAAATGGACCGTATAAGGCAATAGACACGATTTTCGGACACGTTTTGCCCGATTTGACCTCTATCTGTACGAATAGTTTTGGATTTTATTGTTGATTTTATGTCGCTTGGTTGACGTATATCATAATATCTACTTTTAAACTGTCACATTTTATTAATTTTATATGAAAATGGACCGTATAATGTAATAGACACGATTTCTGGTCATATTTTATTCAATTTGACCATCGTTCGCACGGATAATTTCTTATTTGATTGGTGATTTTATTTCTTTTGTTTAACATATTTCATAATATCAACTTTTGACTGTCACATTTCATTAATTTTATATGAAAATGGACCGTATCAGGTCATAGACACGATTTCCGGGCATATTTTGTGCGATTTGACCCTCGTCCGCAGGGATAATTTCGAATTTTATTGTTGATTTTATTTCCATTGTTTAACGTATTTCATAATATCAACTTTTCACTGTCACATTTCATTAATTTTATATGAGAATGGACCGCATAAGGTAATAGACACGATTTCCGGGCACATTTTTACCGATTTGACGCTCGTCAGCGCGGATGATATTGGATTTTATTGTTGGCTTTATTTCGTTTGCTTAATATATTTCATAATACCAACTTTTAAACTGTCACATTTCATTAATTTTATATGAAAATGGACCGTATAAGGTAATAGACAAGATTTCCGGGCACATGTTGCACGATTTGACCTTCAACCGCACGGATAGTATAGGATTTTATTGTTGATTTCAACTCCTTCGGTTGATATATATCATAATATCAGCTTTTGAACTGTCACATTTAACTTATTTTATATGAAAATGGACCGTATAAGGTAATAGACACGATTTCCGGGCACATTTTGTCGGATTTGAACCTCGTCCGCAGGGATGATTCTATATTTTATTGTTGATTTTATTTCTCTTGTTTTTAGTATATTTCATAATACCAACTTTAAAACGGTCAAATTTCATTAATTTTATATGAAAATGGTCCGTATATTGTAATAGACACGATTAACGGGCACATTTTTTCCGATTTGACTCTCGTCAGCGCGAATGATATTGGATTTTGTTGTTGGCTTTATTTCATTTGCTTAATATATTTCATAACATCAAGTTTTAGACTGACACATTTCATTAATTTTATATGAAAATGGACCGTATAAGGTAATAGAAACGATTGCCGGGCATATTTTGTTCACATTCACCATTGTCCGCAAGGATAATTTCGGATTTTATTGTTGATTTTATTCCATTCGTTTAATATGTTTCATAATATCAACTTCTAACTGTCACATTTAATTAATTTTATATGGAAATGGACCTTATAATGTAATAGACACGGTTTCCGGGCACATGTTGCACGATTTGACCTTCATCCGAACGGATAGTTTAGGATTTCATTGTTGATTTCACCTACTTTGGTTGATATATATCATAATATCAGCTTTTGAACTGTCTCATTTAATTAATTTTATATGAGAATGGACCGTATAAGGCAATAGACACGATTTCCGGGCACATTTTGTCCGATTTAACCCTCGTCCGCAGGGATAATTTTGAATTTAATCGTTGATTTTATTTCGTTTGCTTACCGTATTTCATAATATCAACTTTTAACGGTCACATTTCATTAATTTTATATGAAAATGGACCGTATAAGGTAATAGACACGATTACCTGGCACATTTTTTCCGATTTGACTCTCGTGAGCACGGATAATATTGGATTTTATTGTTGGATTCATTTCTTTTGCTTAATATATTCCATAATATCAACTTTTAAACTGTCACATTTCATTAATTTTATATGAAAATGGACCGTACAAGGCAATGGACACGATTTCCGTGCACGTTTTGCCCGATTTGACCTCTCTCTGTACGAATAGTTTTGGATTTCATTGTTGATTTCACCTACATTGGTTGATATATATCATAATATCAGCTTTTGAACTGTCACATTTAATTAATTTTATATGAAAATGGACCGTATAAGGTAATAGACACGATTTCCGGGCACATTTTGTCCGATTTGAAACTCAAGAAAAATCCAGAAATCAAGAAACTCGAGGAGAAAAAATCGAAATTAAAGAAAAGAAGAAACGCGGAAGGCGAAGGTTACATCAAGAAAATAATTCTAAATCCTTAGATAATAAGTCAAAAGAATCAAGTCGCGAAATAAGAAGAAATATACGAAACAAGAGAATTCAAGGAAGTCAGGGAGGTTATTCTAGATCTGTAGATAATAAGTCAGAAAAATTAAATCTTGAAGAAGAAAATTTACGATGTCAAGAAAATCAAGAAATTTCAGAAGATTCAGAAAATCAAGAACCAAATTCCGAATCAGAGAAAAGAAAACGTGGCAGACCGAAAAAGGTTCAAGATGGAGTACCAGGAATCAAAAAGATACGAAGTAGGCCTCGCAAGAAAGATAACCAAGATAAACTTATTAAATCAACAAATAAAAATCTAGACTTATCTGGAAAAGAATCAGACCCAGAATTTTCAGGAAAAAATGACAGGCACAAACATTTGAAAGGAAATTTAAGCAGCAACGACGAATCCAGTGACGAAGAAAATCAAGATTATCGCGATGAAAATCCTTTTAAAAATAAAAATGGTAATATAGAGGAAAACGAAAACGAATTCGAATATTTTTCCAGTGGTATCGAAGAAGCAATTTTTTCAGATGTACAGGATGAATTAGAAATGTTTGGTGAAGAAACTCGGTTAGATAAAAAAGAAAAACATCCCCCGGAGAAACCCCCACTTTTAGATCGCCCATTGCCGGAGGCGCCACAAGATTCAACAAATATAGTAGAGTGCAGAGATCAGTTAAGAATGCGTAAAGACAACTATGCTTATTTTATATCAACGAACGGAACCCCAAAGGATAACGGATCCCGAAGCCTAGCGAAAAAGAATTAATTACATGAATTTAAAAATCTTTCTGTAGGAATAGCAAGGGAAATCAAAAAGGGCAGTTTTTATCACATAGCGCTGCCTATTGAGTCTGAATATGGAGGAAATCTTTCAGAAATACTGATTAATATTAAACAGTCCATCCAATCATTGAAAACTCTAACTGAAAAACTAAAATTACGTTCAATTAGTATCGCGAAAACTTCTCAGATAGCGCATATCGACTGGCAAGAAGTTTTGAGCATTTTTAAAACTATTTCTGTAGATTCTTGGACTAAAATTATAATCTGCAACAATATTATTCAATATGCCGATAATGAGCAACGAAAATCTTTGATAGCCAGAACTCTATTCTCTGTTTTGGATCCAAAGACAATTTCAGTCTTCATCAGCAGCCTAAACATGGCAAGGTACCTAAACATAGCTCTTGACCTACAATATCTATGTTATCAAAACAACTTACCGCGACCCCAGTATACATTCCTTAATATCGCAAACAACGTGTCGGGAGACACACATATAGTAATTATAAAAGTCGCAAATTATAAAACTTCGGGCATGGCAAACCATCCCTTGGTTGCTCAAACTCAAGCAGCCGCTAGAATGATCAATACCGTTAAAATATTTGAGTACCGGTGGCAGCACCTGAGTATTCAAAGTACAAGTTGAGCATCACATGAGAGAGAAAACCTCAGACCTACTCTTGCAGTGGCACCAACTTTTCGAGCTCGGCAACAAAGGTTGGTCCCTTATCAATCTCATCATAAAACGCAAATCCCAAGGAATTGTCCTCGTTGTGGATTTATGATCAACATCCAGAAAACTACAACACAAGAGAAAAAACACACACTAACCAAACTAAACACTTCTACGTAAACTACAAATAATATTTCACAATCTTTTTATATGCACACAAAACTAAAACTCCTCTAAACTCTCCACTTAAATGTTCAATTTCAAATACTAATCTAATGTGCATTATTTTTTCAGGTCAGAGCCGGAAGCGATTATGGATCTACACCTGCCACTTGTCTTCACTCTCCTAACCTTTTTTACTTTCCTAGTTCATTCCACTCATCCGCGCTACGACACACCTTACGTCAATACCCCTTTTTCGCAGGGTCCCGCGATATATTACGAACACTTGGGTACAGCTAGATTAAAAATCGATAAGGTGGAATATACTAGCATACGTTAATATCAACGAGATACTGTCAATTAAATCTTGGCTCAACGAGATTACTGCTAAACTCCTACCCTATTGCAAAGGCACCTACGAAACAAATCATTGCATTCCAGAGAAAAGACGTGCTGAATTTGAATCGCGTGAAAATCAAATAGAAAAGCTCAGTGAACCATTAAATGAATCCCTGGAACCTGTAGAAAAGTCCTAAAAATGCCATGATTCTTATAAGAGGAAAAAAGCTTTGAAACTTCCTTCAAACCATCAAAATCAATCAAGTATTTTCTCGAATTCAAAAAGAATAACAATTTCAAATTCAAATCACTGTAAATTGATTGGAAAAATATTCGAACTTTATTATAAGATTCAGTGAAAACCATTAAATTAATCCCTGGAACCTGTTAAAAAGTCCTGAAAATGTTAGGATTTTTATAATTGGAAAAAAAAGCTTTGAAACTTCCTTCAAACCATTAAAATGTATTGAGTGTTCCCTCGAATTCAAAAAGAATAACAACTTCAAATTCAAATCACTATAAATTAATTAGAAAAATATTCGAACAGTATTATAAAATTCACTTAAAAACATTCAATTAATCCCTGGAACCTGTTGAAAAGTCCTAAAAATGGAATGACCTTTATAAAGGGGAAAAAAGCTTTTAAACTTCCTTCAAGCCATTAAAATCAATCGAGATTTCCCTCGAATTCAAAAAGAATAACAATTTCAAATTCAAGTCACTATAAATTAATTAGAAAAATATTCGAACATTATTATAAAATTCAGTGAAAACCATTAAAGTCATCTCTGGAACCTGTCAGAAGGTCCTAAAAATGCTATGAATTTTATAAGGGGGCAAAAAAGCTTTGAAACTTCTTTGAAACCATTAAAATAAATCGAGAATTCCTGCGAATTCAAAAAGAATATCAATTTCAAATTCAAATCACTATAAATTAATTAGAAATATATTCAAACATTATTATAAAATTCAGTGAAAACCATTAAATTGATCCATGGAACCTGTCAAAAAGTTCTTAAGATTCAATGATTTTTATAAGGGGAAAAAAAACTTTGAAACTTTCTTCAAACCATAAAAATCAATGGAGAATTCCTCCAAATTCAAAAAAGAATATCAATTTCAAATTCACATCACTATAAATCATTTCGAAAAATATTCGAAGATTATTATAAAATTCAGTGAAAACCATTGAATTAATCCCCGGAACCTGTAAAAAGTCCTAAAAATGACATGATTTTTATAAGTGGGGAAAAAAGCTTCAAAACTTCTTTGAAACCATTAACATTAATCGAGAATTCCCTCGCATTCAAGAAGAATAATAATTTCAAATTTAAATCGCGATAAATTAATTAGAAAAATATTTGAACATTATTCTAAAATTTAGTGAAAACCATTAATGTAATCTCTGGAACCTGGCAAAAAGTCCTAAAAATGCCATGATTTTCCTGAGGGGGGAAAAAAGCTTTGAAAATTCCTTCAAAACATAAAGATCAATCGAGAAATCCCTCGAAAAAAAGAATTATAATTTATAATTTAAATCAGTATGAATTAATTAGAAAATTATTCGAAAATTATTAAAAAATTCAGTGAAAACCGTTAAAGTAATCTCTGGAACCTGCCAGAAAGTCCTAAAAATGTCATGCTTTCTATAAGGGGGGAAAAAAGCTTTGAAAATTCCTTCAAAACATAA
Organism: Andricus grossulariae; assembly: GCA_011634705.1. Taxonomy (NCBI): domain Eukaryota; kingdom Metazoa; phylum Arthropoda; class Insecta; order Hymenoptera; family Cynipidae; genus Andricus; species Andricus grossulariae. The sequence continues at coordinate 113,730,721 of JAABKJ010075445.1, read as the reverse complement.
AGATCAATCGAGAAATACCTCGAATTAAAAAAGAATAGGAATTTGGAATTCAAATCACTATAAATTAATTAGAAAATTATTCGAACATTATTATAAAATTAAGTGAAAACCGTTAAAGTAATCTCTGGAACCTGTCAAAAAGTCCTTGAAATGCCATGATTATTATGATGTGGAAAAAAAGCTTTGAAACTTCCTTCAAACCATTAAAATCAATCGAGACTTCCCTCGAATTCAAAAAGAATAACAATTTCAAATTCAAATCACTATAAATTAATCAGAAAAATATTCAAAAATTGTTATAAAATTCAGTGAAAACCATTTTATTAATCCCCGGAACCATTCAAAAAGTTCTAAAAATGCCATGATTTTTATAAGGAGAAAAAAAACTTTGAAACTTTCTTCAAACCATTAAAATCAATGGAGAATTTCCTCAAATTCAAAAAAGAATATCAATTTCAAATTCAAATCAATATAATTCATTTAGAAAAATATTCGAACATTATTATAAGATTCAGTGAAAACAATTGAATTAATCCCTGGAACCTGTCAAAAAGTCCTAAAAATGACATGATTTTTATAAGTGGGGAAAAAGCTTCGAAACTTTTTTGAAACCATCAACATCAATCGAGAATTCCCTCGAATTCAAAAAGAATAATAATTTCAAATTCCAATCGCTATAAATTAATTAGAAAATTTTTGTGACTTCTGTTAATATAATCATTTCCATTCATCGTCGCAAATTCCAGTGTCAAAGTTTCATTTATTTCCGTTCATTGATTACATCCTCAAACTTACAAAATGCCAAAAACGTTGTGTCAATTCAAACCCAGTCGCGACAAAAAATTGTCATGTTTCATCCCTGGCAGAGATAAACATGAAGCAAAATGCGAAATTTGCGATAAGTACATTTCCGTCGCAAACATGGGTATGTATGTATTATTTTCGCATTGGAATCAAATTAAATATACAATTTTGATTTAGAATTTCAGAATAATCTATCAAAATAAAAAATAAATTCTCATGTTCAGAAAAGCATGTTTTGAAGAAAAAATTTTATTCCAGGCGACCTTGCTTTGTTTAATCATTTGAAAACGGAGAAACATAAATCGAGCATTCAAGTTGCTTCAACAGCAAAAAATATCGATTCATTTTTTATCAAAAAATTTTCATCGCTCGATCTCAACATCAGAGCAGCAGAAGCAGCAATGGCGCATCATACAGCAATACATCATCAGAGTTTTAGGTCGATGGATTGCACTTCGTCGTTGGTAGGAGTAATATTCAACGACTCTGATATCGCCAAAAACTTTGCATGTGCCAAGACAAAAACAGCAGCTATAATTACTGGTGTATTGTCTCCGTATTCAATAGAATTGCTTTCGAAAGATTTGAAAAACGTTGCTTTTGTTGGCATGGGCACTGATAGCAGCAATCATGGCAGTACGAAAATGTTTCCGATTACGGTTCAGTATTATGATTATAGACAGGGTGGGTTTCAAGTTCGGCTAGTCGATCTATTACAAACGGAAGATGAAAAAGCGCGGGCGGTTACGGATTTGCTCACGCAAGTTATCAAAAAGTTTGAATCGGAGGAAAATTTGTCATCTTTTTGTGCTGATAACACGAATACAAATTTCGGTGGTATTAATCGTCGGGAAGGGAACAATATCTTTAGCCTTTTGAAAGAAGCAATTAATGATGAAATAATTGTAATCAGTTGCCCAGCTCATATTGTTCATAATAGTGCGCACCACGGCTTAGATCAATTTAATGAGTTCGAAATTGATTCCTTAATGTTCAAAACTTTTCAACATTTTTCGATCTATACGGTTCGGACGGCTAAATTGAAGAGTTTTTGCAACTTTGTCGAAATCAGTTATCGAGAATTACAGTCTCATTCAAAATCCCGGTGGCTATCTCTTCTCCCATCAGTTCAGCGAGTACTTCAAATGTACTCTGCACTGCAACCGTATTTCAAATCAATTTAACAACCACAGAAATTTTTATTGAAATTCTTTTCTCACGATTTCAGTGAAGCCTTTCTCCATTTCGTGCATTCTTTCATGGCAATTTTTCATGAAAACATTGAAGTCGTGGAGAGAGAAAAGAACAGTGTTTTAGAAGTAGTGGGGGCAATCAATAAACTCCTCGAAGTTTTGAATGAAAAAATAAAATCGCGATTCATTCCGCATTCCGCTAAATCGATTTTGAAGAAACTAAGGGAAGAAGGAAAAGATAAGCAGTGTGATGAATTTATCAAAGCTTCTAAAAAGTACCTGAAACAGTGGACTGAATCATTTTCGGAATTGAAAGTCTTTGAGTGGTTGGATTTTGATGAAAATACTGAATTAAAATACGAATGGATTGAGAAAACTATTGATTTTCTCAAATTAAAAAAAGTTTCTATTGACGAATCAATTATTTTCGATCAATTCGTAAATTTGAAAAGTTTTCTGAAACAAAAAAACTCAGAGTTTTTCAATTTGAACGCAAGTGCTAAAATTTCCGAATTTTTCAAAACAAATAAAAATGAATCTTCCTGTTCCGAGCTTCTCAAAATTGCTCAGTTCTTTTTCTCCATTCCTGCTCACAACGCAACCGTCGAAAGAATCTTTTCACACATAAATATTCAATGGAGCGACGAAAGAAATAATTTAGATCTCAGAACTATTCGCCACATTGTCACTGTACAATTCAATTTGAAGCATTTCACTTGTAAAGAGTTTTATAAACATTTACTTCTCCCTGAGAATTTGCCTGTGTTAAGAAAAATAGGAAGTACCGAAAAGTATTCGAAGCAATCGGAATAAGGGACGTGATTAGTTCTCATTTTTTTGAACTTTATATAACCATATCACCTTAGTTATAAGTGCAAAAATTGTACTATGTTATATATAATACTTACTAAATAATAAATACTCTATCTATGATAAGTCTATGAGAGTTTGAATCGAAAGCTTTCCGGTAGTCAATCCAGGCCATTGACAGGTTGCGTTGATGGGCAGCAGCGTCTTTACAGACACACCTGTCAATTAACAGGTTCTCTCGACAGCCTGCTACACATTTTTTCGTGCCACGTTGTTTGTACATCTCTCTTCACACAGGCTCAATTCTTCGGACAATCATATTGTTCAGGATAGCTGAGGAGATCTTAATCAGTGTGATCAAGCAAGTTTTTACCTGTAATTTTCTGGGTTGGACAATTCGTCTTTTTTCGGTAGGATTATAGTGCGGCCTAACACCAGCCACTGCGGAATGGGCATTTTCCACTTTGAATATGAGGTTAATATGCGGGCCAAATGATGGTGTGTAGAAGTAAACTTCTTTCACCAGAAGTTCCTGATACCACCAGGTCCTCTAGCGGAAAAGTTCTTCGTGCCTCTAAGTGCTTTCTTCACCTCTCCGGCAGTGATTGATGGATAATCCTCATCAGATGTTATGACGTTGTCGCAAAACTCCTCGAAGCGAATTATATTATCAGTATCTTTTTTTAAACTCCTGTATTTTTGGGATCTTGTATACCTCTCTACAAAAAGTCTCTAGCTCGTTGGGCTTGGGTGGATTTTTGACAGAAATAGGGTGATCACTGAAGAGACAAGATGGGTCAGCGAGAAACTGTTGATTCTCTCTGATCCATCTCTCTCTCTCTCTTCTGTATTTTGTTCCTTACTTTAGATAACAGCCGTATTTTGTCAACAATGTGCTGCTTGATTATCAGCAGCTTTGAGTTGTTCAGTGTATGATTGAAGATCCTTAGTTCTTGAGCGAACTTCCGAACCCTTTCCGTGAACGGTCCACCAGATGTTATGTAGTCAATCACCCATTGAACACGGGTCGCATTCTGTCTTGGCCATCCAATCTTTTTGTTCAGTTGATGCAAGCGTCTTTTGGTCTTTTGATCCATCGTCGGTTTGAGCCTTCGATTTGAATCAGCCAAAGCTCTCGCAGCGCCATAAACTGAGCAATTGATGGGCCAACGGTCGGATTCTTGCGAGATTTCTTCACGGAGGGAGGCATCCATTTCAGCCATTTTTCGAGAGGTAGGCACGTAGATTTCGCAAGGATTGAGTCTAAAAGTGCTGAAGCTCTGGGTGTTTTTGTCAACACAGAGTATACATACGCGCCATAAAGCCTTGGTGAACAGGGATAATGCTGGCATCGTAGCAGTGTAGCAAATCATCCTTGAGTTATTTCGTCCACTCAATGTGGGCGTTTCGCTGGTTTGACGTCGTGTTTCCATCTAAATTATTTTCAGCACCCCGAACTCTAAGATGATCGGCTTTGTTTGCCGACACATTGTGGGGTGCTCTGCGCTTCCGATCGTTTTGAACCGCATCTACAACTTTTTGGTGTTTCGGTGGTGCCATTGTTGTTCCCACGAGCAGCTAGAAAAAGGGTTGGTCCATCCTTGTAGAGCCCTGCGGGCAAGAATAATGCTGCATACTCTGAGAGGTCGCCCGGTATCCCAGAGTCACCGTTAAAGACAACTCACCCAGGTGCATTCAGCTTTTGGCACGGTTGCTACGCCTCCGCTTAGGGGTTATTACTTCGGGACGATCCCTGGACAATTGTCCGCGACTGATTATTAATTATAGTTATCATATTCAGCAGAAACCCTTGGTACAGGGACCCTCTATCCGCAAGCCGAGGACGCGTTCGGTTTTGATTCCTTAGAAATCGAACCGAAGGGCCTATGACAAAGCCACCGAACGCGTCATTGGGTTGCGGATAGAGGGTCCCTGAACCAAGGATTTCTGCTGAATATGGTTACAATAATTAATAAGCAGTTGCGGACAATTGTCCAGGGATGGTCCCGAAGGAATAAGCCTTGAGTGGAGGCGTAGCAACCGTGCCGAAAGCTGAATAGCACATGGGTGAGGTGTCTTGAACGGTGACTCTGGTATACCGGCCGACCTCTCAGAGTATGCAGCCTTATCCTTGCATGCGGGGCTCTACAAGGATGGGCGTACCCTTTTCCTCAGCTTCTCGTGGGAACAACAATGATAACACGAAACATAGTTGTAGTAAGTGCGGTTCAAAACAATCGAACGCGCATGTAGGTATGTAGGTATGCGCATGTAGCCCGACAATGGGTCGGGCAACAATGCCGACTATCCTAGAGTTGGGGGAGCCAATCAAGATGGAGTCAATGTGATTGAAAATATTCTTTTTAAATTAGTTTTTCAAGAGAAAATTATAGTTATAAGTTTTTTTACAAATTTTGATACAAATTTTTTATTTATTTAAAGTCTTTCGAAATGCTTGAAAAGCTTATACATTTTTTGTTAGAATTCTTCAAAAATCTACATTGTGTTTTCAACGTTCGGAAATCTTTTCACGTTTTAAATTATTTTGTAATCTTTTCAAAACTTCTGAATATATTTTACACTTAATCAATTATTTCCCAAATTAATAATTATTCAATTGCCATTTATTAGGCAAAATAAAATTTTTTAACTCTTTTTGAATATTCTCTGAAAACTAATTTTTCAAAATAAAAAATCATTTTAAATTTTTCTAGCAAACTCAAGATTTTTTTGCATGTTCTTAAAGCCTTTGAAGATCCTTAGAGAGCTTTAAAATTTCATTTCAAAATCTTCAACAATCTGAATTTATTTTTTTATTTTTTGAAATCTTTAACAGTTTTAAATTAATTTTGCATCTTCTCAAAACTGGTAAATATCTCGTAAACTAAATGTCGAATTTTCAAACCAAAAAGACGAGTTTTCTACAAAAAAGCTGCGTTTTCAAACCTATAATATTATTTTCCACAAAAAAGTTACTTTCCAACCAAATGAAACAGTTTAATTTTTAACAGAATGCATGAATTTTCAACCAAAATAGATGAATTCACAACAAAAAATATAATAGTTGATATTATTCAAATGAAACAAGATTTTTAATTGGAATCAAACACAGTTTAATTCAAATAAAAAAAGAAGAATTTTCAACAAAATATACGGAATCGTCAATCAAATTAGGTGAATATTGTAGAAAAAAATTAAATTATGAGAGAAATTCATTCTTGAAGAATTCGAAAAAAGATTAAGAAGCTTTTTAATAATTTTGAAAGATTTTGAGATTAAATTTGTTTAAAGATATCTGGAAAATTTTTGAATGGTTTAGGTTTAATTTTAAAAGAATAACTTTAGGTTTTGAAGATTGAGAAATGTATGAAACAAAATTATGGCAGACTTTAAGACGATTCTTTCAATTCTTAAGGATTTAAAAAAAGTTTAGGTAAACTCAATTTTTCAGGGCGTCAAGAGAATGAAAAAATATTCGTAAGATTCATTGAAAAATTTCAAATGTTTTTTTTCTTAATGAATTCTGAGAGCAAATTGAAAAAGATTACAAAACATTTCAAATCATTCCCTAAAATTTGGAAGAATAGTGTTAAGGATTTTAAATCAAAGTGTTTTAATTTGACAAAAATAAATAATTGAAAGAAATCGAGTAAATTCAAGAAATATTCAAAGGATTTGAAGTGATTCAAAAAGAATGTCGAAGCGTTAAATATTTTGAAAAATTCAAATTTTTTAAAAAGTTTTCCAACCAAAACTTTAGTACAAGTAAATAAACAAAGTTGCTCAAAGTTCCTAGGAAAATCTGGAGGATTTTAAGGAAATTTTTTACATTTTGAATGCTTTTTCAAAATGTTAGGAAAAATTCAAGTCAGCTAATAATATTTTTGAAAATTCGAAAGGTTTTAAATAGGTTTAAAATATTTGAAAACTTGGAAGCAATTTCGAAAATTTATCAAATATTTTTTATTTTTCCAAAACTTCTAAAAGTCCTAATATCTTTTATAAAGGTTCGAATTTTCCATAAAATTTTGTAAAATCATGTAAAATAAAATTTTAACCTTCTAGATTCTTTTTTCACATCTGAAATATTCAAAAATCTTTTCTAATTTTCTTAACATTCCTAGGGTAATTTAGAAGATTTTGATGCAATTTTCTTACACTTTGAATGATTTTTCAAATTTTTAATAAAAATTCGATTCAGTTATAAATATTTTTAAGAATTCGATAGGTTTTGAATAGCTTAAAAATATTTTGAAAGATATTGAGGAGTTTTGATAAAATTTCAAAAATAATTTAAACCTTGAAACGATTTCATGAAATTCAAAACAAAATGTGGATTTTTGAATATTTCGAATAAAGATGCTTTTCAGTAATTTCGAAAGGTTTCAAGTGAATAAAAGTTTTCCTCTAAAGATTTCAAAAGATTTCCAAAATTGTCGAAAAAGAATTTGGAAGATTTTAAAGCAATTTTTTGAATTTTTCAGTTGAAAAAAATTATGAAAAATTCGAATCATTTTAAAAGATATTTAGAAGTTTTAAAAAAATGTCCAAAAATGATTCCAAAAAGAATGTAGACGATTTTAAAGCCTACTCCCCCACCCTCAGTTTCTCCTTTATTCTATACTTCCCCCCTCACTCCCTCTACTTCCCTTATTATCATTTCCCCTTACTCCTTCTTTCTCCTCCCATAATTTCCCTTCAATTACTTACCCTAACCTAATTTCCTTACTGAACACTTGCTTAACTTCCCCTCCCACTATTCCCCACAATTTTCCAACTTCCCCTCCTCTCACATTTTCCTCTCACATGTTATCACTTCCCCTAATTCCCCTTCCCTAATCACCTTCACTTTCCATACTTCGCCACTATTCATTTCCCCTCATTTCTCCGCCCCTTTGCTGACTAACCTTATTTCTCTTGATTTCCCATCCATTTCCTCTCCTTCCCCTCCTTACACTTATATTTTTTGTAGGAAAGTAAAAAGGACAAATTTCTACGAGTTAGAATTTTTATTTTATTATAATTTTGAACTTTTATAAAAAACGGGGGAAAGGGGGAAAATTGAGTTAAAATTCGGATTTTTTTGGAATAAAAATATTTTTTGGTTGAAAATTCCTTTCTTTTGTTTAAAATTGGACTTCTTTCTTGAAATTTCTTTTCATTAAGTCAACTGTTTTTTATTTAAAATAAAAATATTTTTTCGTTGAAAATTCAACTATTTGGTTAAAAATTCATTATTTTGTTGAAGATTCATTATTTTAGTTGAAAACTCAACTCTTCTTCTGAAAATATACCTATTTTGTTAAAAATTCTTTCTTTTTTTTTTGTAGGAAAATATTTTTGTTCATCTGAAAATTTAACTATTCCATTATTGGTTAAAAATGTATCTTCTTTAGTTGAAAATTCCACTATTTGATTGAAAATTCGTCTTTTGAGGTAGAATATCAATCTTCTGAGTGAAAAAATCCTTTTCTTGTTAATAATTTTTTGATTTTCTAGAAACTTAATATATTTTATTGAAAATTTGTTTTTCATAGTTAAAAATTAATTTTTTTAACTGAAAATATAAATAATTCGTTTTTAGTTGAAAATTGATCTTTTTGGATAAAAAATTAATATATTTTGTTTAAAATTTGTCTTTTATGCAGTTAAAAATGTATATATTTTGTTGAAAATTGGACCTTTCTGGGTAGGAAATAATTTTTCTTGTTCTGTAAATTCGTCTTTTTGCTCAAAAATTCAACTATTTTGTTAAAAATTCATGTTTTTGGTTGAAGATTCATCATTCTACTTACAAATTCGTATTTTTGGTTTAAAATTGTACTAATTTCTTGAAAATTAGTTTTTTACATAAAAATTTAATTATTTTTTTTTTTGTTTAAAAACTTATCTTTTTTTGAATGGAAGAAGAGATAAAGACAGGAGGGAAGAGGGGGTAAAGGATTAGAACGGATTGAAAGAATGAATAGGATTAATGGAAGAAGAGACAAGAATAGGAGAGGATATGGGGAAAAGGATGGAAGTAGGTTGAAAGAATAAAAAGGATTCATGGAAGAAAATATAAGGATAGGGAGAGGAGATGGAGAAAAGGAAAGGGAAAAGGATGGGAATGGGTTGAAAGAATAAAAAGGATTCATGGAAGAAGAGATAAGGATAGGGAGAGGAGATGGGGAAAAGGAAAGGGAAAAGGATGGGAATGGGTTGAAGGAATAAAAAGGATTAATGGAAGAAAAGATAAAGATAGGACAGGAGATGGTGAAAAGAATGGGATCGGGTTGAAGGAATAAAAAGGATTAATGGAAGAAGAGATAAAGATAGGAGAGAAGATGGGGTAAATGGTGAGAACGGTTTGAAAGAATGAAAAGGATTAATGGGAGAAGAGATAAGAATAGGAGATAGGAAAAATGATGGGAGTAGGTTGAAAGAATAAAAAGCATTAATAGAAGAAGAGATAAGGAGAGCAGAGGAGATGAGGAAAAGGATGGGAATGAGTTGAAAGAATGAAAAGGATTAATGGAAGAAGAGAAAAGAATAGGAGAGGAGATGAGGAAAAGGATGAGAATGAGTTGAAAGAATGAAAAGTATTAATAGAAGGAGAGACAAGAATAGGAGAGGAGATGGGTAAAAGGATGGGAATGAGTTAAAAGAATGAAAAGGACTAATGGAAGAAGAGACAAGAATATGAAAGGCGATGAGGAAAAGAATGGGAGTGGGTTGGAAGAATGAAAAGGATTACTGGAAGAAAAGATAAAGATAGGAAAGGAAATGAGGAAAAGGAAATTAATTCTTTCAACTAAAAATTTAATTATTCTATTTTTGTATTCTATTATTGTGGAAGAGAATTAAACTTTTTTTTAACAAATTAAACTATTTATTTAAAAAGTTATCTATTTTATTGAAAATGCTTTTTTTTTGGTAAAAAATCTATTTTTTCTGAAAATGTAGATTGGTTAAAAATTCATCTTTTTAAATTGAAAATTATCTTGTTGGAAAGTTACCTTTTCTGGTGAAACAGTCAACTTTTTTCTAAAACACTCGACTTTTTAGATTGAAAACTTGACTATTTTGTTAAAAATTTGTCTATTTGGGTAAAAAATTAATCTTGTTTGTTGTAAATTTATTATTTCCTTTGATGATTCAACTTTTTTTTAATTATTGTTTTTTAGTTGAATTAAACTGACTAAAAATTCGTCTTATTTTTATGAAAATCAGTTTTTTGAACTGAAAATGTAACTATCCCATTTTTGTTTGTGAACCTCTCTTCTTAGTTGAAAATTCAAGTTTTTTTTTGAAAATTCATCTATTTTATTGAAAATTCGTCTTTTGGTAGAAAATTAATCATTTTTGAAAATTCATCTTTGTAGGTTAAAAATTCCTTTATTTGGTAAAAAAATTCAAATATGCTGCTGAAAGTTTAATTATTTTGTTGAAAACTCAATTATTTTGGTAAAGTAATTTTTTGTTGAAAATTCATAATCCTTTGTTGAAATTAAACTACTCAATTTCTTTTGTGTCGATAATCTTGGTCTTGAATGTATTGACAAGAAGTTAAATTTTATTTTTTGATTGAAGAAAAAGAAAAAAAGTAAAAAAAACAATTTTTGATAAAAGAAAAAGAATTTTTGATCCAAGAAAAAGAATTTATAATCAAAGAAAAAGAATTTATAATCAAAGAAAAAGAATTTATGATCAAATAAAAAGAATTTTTAATCAAAGAAAAAGAATTTTCGATCAAAGAAAAAGAAAAATAAAAAAAAGAATTTTTGATAAAAGAAAAAGAATTTTTGATAAAAGAAAAAGAATTTTTGATACAAGAAAAAGAATTTTTAATCAAAGAAAGAGAATTTTTGATCAAAGAAAAAGAAAAAGAAGAAGAAAAAAAAGAAAAAGAAAAAAAAAAGAATTTTTGATACAAGAAAACGAATTTTTGATCAAAGAAAAAGAATTTTTAATCAAAGAAAAAGAATTTTGATCAAAGAAAAAGAATTTTTTATCAAAGAAAAAGAAAAAGAAAAAAAAGAATTTTCGATCAAACAAAAAAAACAAGAAAAAGAAATAGAAAAAGAAAAAGAAAAAGAAAAAAAAGAATTTTCGATAAAAGAAAAAGAATTTTTGATAAAAGAAAAATAATTTTTGATACAAGAAAAATAATTTTTAATCAAATAAAAAGAATTTTTGATCAAAGAAAAAGAAAAAGAAAAAGAAAAAGAAAAAGAAAAAAAAGAATTTTTGATAAAAGAAAAAGAATTTTTGATCAAAGAAAAAGAATTTTTAATCGAAGAAAAAGAATTTTTGATCAAAGAAAAAGAATTTTTTATCAAAGAAAAAGAATTTGTAATCGAAGAAAAAGAATTTTTGATCAAAGAAAAAGAATTTTTTATCGAAGAAAAAGAAAAAGAAAAAAAAAAGAATTTTCGATAAAAGAAAAAGAAAAAGAAATAGAAAAAGAAAAAAAAGAAAAAGAAAAAAAGAATTTTTGATAAAAGAAAAAGAATTTTTGATCAAAGAAAAAGAATTTATGATCAAAGAAAAAGAATTTATGATCAAAGAAAAAGAGTTTTTAATCAAAGAAAAAGAATTTTCGATCAAAGAAAAAGAAGAAGAAAAAAAAGAATTTTTGATAAAAGAAAAAGAATTTTTGATAAAAGAAAAAGAAAGAGAAGAAAGAATTTTTGATCAAAGAAAAAGAATTTTTGATACAAGAAAAAGAATTTTTAATCAAAGAAAAAGAATTTTTGATCAAAGAAAAAGAAAAAGAAAAAGAAAAAAAAGAAAAAGAAAAAAAAAAGAATTTTTGATCAAAGAAAAAGAATTTTTAATCAAAGAAAAAGAATTTTCGATCAAAGAAAAAGAATTTTTTATCAAAGAAAAAGAAAAAGAAAAAAAAAAGAATTTTCGATCAAAGAAAAAGAACAAGAAAAAGAAATAGAAAAAGAAAAAGAAAAAGAAAAAAAAGAAAAAAAGAATTTTCGATAAAAGAAAAAGAATTTTTGATAAAAGAAAAAGAATTTTTGATACAAGAAAAAGAATTTTTAATCAAAGAAAAAGAATGTTGAATTCTCAACAAACACAACATCCAAACCATATTCAAACCACCTGCAAAAATAGGACAACTTCTAAACAACCCTAAATATAAAAAGGCACCTCTCAGTGATCTGAGAGTATATAAAATTCCTTGTTCTTGTGGCAAAGTCTATATTGGAGAAACCGGGAGGGCGGTCAGCCAACGTGTAAAGGAACATTAGAGTAAAGTCAGGCTGAAACATTTCACGCAATCAGCACTAGCTGAGCATCATATTGAAACCGGACATAGCATTTCATTTGAGAAAACAATGGTAATCGCAAAAACGTACAATATTTTTCCAAGAAAACATAGAGAAGCAATCGAAATCCTAAACCACCCTAATAACATCAATGGGGACAATGGATATATTACCAATCTGATTTGGCTTTCCTCCCTCCCGGGTTTTTTTTTAAAAGACTTGATTGGCCAATCAAGTTCGAGTAGTTCCCAACATGGGGCGCTCTGGCCAATCATAGGCATCGTAGAGAATCTATATAAGAACAACATGACCTAAAACTTCAGTTTCGGGTCAGCCCTGAAGAAGTGAACTGCAATGTTCACAAAACGTTAGCAAGTTTCTTAATTTTGCACACGATTGAAACCTGAAAAAGCTTTAAATTTCAAATTTAGATTTATCATGAATGAAATAGTGCAAAGTGTATATTTCAAAATTATATTAATGAACTTATTAGCCAATTGCAAAAAAAAATTGACTGAGTGTTAAAAGACTCTCGCATCGCAATCCACGTAACATGCGCGGATCTGTCGATGGTTGAAGTGCAAATAAAAAAATAAGAAAAATGCGAACAGAGTTTGCGCCTCGAACAGTGGTCGAAAGAAGAAATTTAGTGTTCAAAATCGACTAGAGCTCACTATTTTCAACCAAATTCAATGTTTTTTCTTCAGAAGTACTCAGCTTAAAATGAAAAAGAGCGACGATAGTGGAAAGAATACTTGATTGAGTAGCTGAACCACTGAGAAAATTTTTTTTCTTCGTCATAAACAGCTCAAGTGCGCCATAAGAATAATACTAGTAACACATAATTACCAAACATGAAAAAAATGAGAGATATTCGCACAAAAAGAAATTATTTTCTTTACTATTAAATGTGCAAATGTACCAGGGGCTCTTAATTTTATTCGCTATTTACAAATTATTGGATACATTTATTTTTAACGAAGTAGTTGAATTCCTAACGAAATAATTTAACTTCCAAAGAAAATGTTGAGTTTTCAATCGAATAGCTGAATTTTTTAACTAGAAAGACGAATTTTCAGCCGATAGAATTTGTTTCTACCAAATAAGGAATTATTACCAAAATACATAGAAAACACAAGTTTTCATTAAAAAATGGAATAGTACAATTTTCATTTCAGAACATTACTTTTCACCAAAGGAAAACGACTTTTCGATGAGTTGAATTCAACGAAAAAATACTCATTTTCAATATAATAGTTGAATCTTTAATCAAATAGATGACGTTTTAACAAAGAAGAATAACTTTCTGCAGAAAAATTTTTTTTTAAAAGAGTTAAGTTTTCGAACAAAAAATTCAAATGTTTCAAAAAACAGTTTACTCTCAAACCGGAGAAGATGAATCTTTGACTTGTGAGTTGATTTTAAATTAGGAAAGATGAATTTTCAACCAAAGATTTGAATTATAAACTTTTAAAGGATTCACCTTCAACAAAAAATGGGCTACTTAAACTTTTGGAAAAAACTCTAACCAGTAGTTGAATTTCCAACCGAAAAAGATCATTTTTTAACCCAAAAAAATGCGAGTTGAATCAACCAAATCAAATTAATTTTCAACAAGAGAGTTTCACTTTTAACGCAATAGGACGAATTTTCAATGAGGAGGATCCATCAAAGCACGTAATCATTAAAATTTTAGTTTAAAGAATATATATTCGATCATCTACAAAAAAGAATTGAAATTACAAAGTGCAAAAAATAACTTCTTACCTACTCGAATTAGTCATTATCTACTAATCTTTACTGGTTTAGTTTCTGCAAATTGAAACTGTAATATTTCACTAGTAATTATTTCAATTTTACAAATTTATATTCCGAAAGTAAAAATGCTTAAAACCTCAAATAGAATTCTCCAGATGTTCAAGATGATACTCATTCAGTTTAGGCCATATTAAGAGAATAGATTTTTTTGAAATTTGTCATTAATCTCTGGCACAGAAAAAGCTTTCTACTTTCGCGATATTTTCTCTCAAAAAAGGAGGGGGTAGAGAATATATAAAAACACCACATCATTTAGACAAAATTTAAAAAACAGATTGCTATTTCAAATTATCTGCCATTCGTATCTCAGGACTACAAATTTCTAATAATACCTAACAAAGAATTATTGTAGTTACGAAAATTTGAATGAATTCATTATTTTAATAATTTTTGGACTGTTTGAAGTCCTGGGACCAGCATTGGTAATAATTCTGAAATCAAAAGAAGAATATAAATTTATTTTTACACCAACTGAAAAAAGTTTGGGGGGGTCGGTGCGTCATAATGAAAACATCGCGTTTTCCTTTGTCGAAATAGTCTCCAACAGTCTCCATCCCTTCAATTTTCTATCAACATTCTTAATCTTCATATCAAAGATGTTCATTTTCCTCCAAATCAAATTAATTTCAGATTGAATCAAATTGAATTTATTGTCAGAAAAATTATCCCACGTCAAATTTTGAATAAATTTTTTATTTTTGAAAATTTTATATTTAAAAAGCTTTAAAATTCAAATCCCTGTTATTATATTTGTTAATGCTGACAAAGGCAATGTCACAGTTGCTATCTCAGAAACTGAATATAATGAAAAAATGAATTCTTTGCTCCAAGATAAATATCTTCATTCTATCTCCATGTTCAAATATACTTCCACTTTACAAGATAAATGCAAGAAATTAATTACAAATTTGAAACGAAAAGGTTATATTAGTCTCCTTAAGCCAAGATCTTTAGGGTCTCATTCTTGTATCAGTTCTAGGGCCTACGGTTTGCCTAAAATACATAAAGACAACAACCCTTTAAGATTAATAGTTTCTACAATAAATAGGCCCACTTATAATTTATCGAAGTTCATCTCTCAAACTCTTAATAATATGATTGGAAAAACACCATATCACATATTTGATGGTTTATCCTTTGTTCAAAAGATCAAATTTCAAAGAATTCCATCTGATTATGTTTCAATTTCTTTAGACGTTGTCTCGATGTTTAACTGCATACCAATTTCTAAAGTTTCAAGCTGTATAGAGTCGAAACGGACGGAGATTAGCGGGTTCACTAGTGTTTCGATGATTGATTTTATTGATTTGGTTGAGATTTGTCTCAATTCTATATAGTCTGAGTTCAACAATCTTACGTACAAGCAGGTTTCTGGTTTGGCCATGGGCTTACCACTTTCTCCGGCAGCAGCCAATATTGTCATGGAAAGCTGAGAATCTGATTGTCTTTCATCTTTATCTTTCTCAATTCCGTTTTATTTTAGGTATGTCGATGACATTATCACTGCGGTTCCCCATGATAAACACGATTTTATTTTGAATAAATTCAATTCATATAACTCCAATATTAAATTTACAATAGAAGTAGAAAATAACTCACAAATTAGCTTCTCAGATACCCCGATTGTCCGAATTGATGCTGAACTTTAAATGTATTGTTTCCGAAAAACAACTTTTTGAGGTAGATACTTAAATTTTGATTCCGCACATCCTATCAGCCATAAAATTGGAGTTATTACTGGTTTATTTCATAGAATGTTTAGAATTTCAGACATTATATTCACAAATAAAAATATTGCCTTCATTAAACAAACACTGTTGAAAAATGGTTATCCAAAAGCACTCATTGAATTTTGTTGAAAAATGTAACCCATTGTTTTTAAAATTTCGAATTTCATGCAAATAAAATGAATAATAATAAGTCCCACAACTTTATTGATTTCACTGTTGCACCTTACATTACAAACCTTTCTGAAAAAATTCAACATATTTTAAGAACCTTCAACATCAAAACTATTCATAAACCATATAATAAATTTTCCCGTTATTTTGATAATCTCGAGGACCCACTTCCAAGGGGTAAGCTTTCTGGCGTAGTTTATCAATTCCCACGCAAAGACTGAAATTTCACATATGTTGGTGAAACTGGCAGATCAATCAAAACCCTACACGTGAACACATACATTTCATCAGGAACCCTGGCACTTCTAATCGCACTGCACTTTCAGAACATTACTTAGAGCTTGGACACAAATTTGTTTACGAACATTATAAAATTCTATCGGTTGAACCTGACACAGCCCGGAGAAAAATAGTTGAAAATTTTTTCATTAACAAAAATGATGATAATGAGAATATAAGATTCAAGCATAATAATCTTCCAGATCAATATAAACCTCTTACCAAATCAAAGTATAATCACTGCCTGTATTATCATCAATGAATCTACTTTTGCCAAGATTAGCTTTTTTTAGAGTTCTGAGTAAATTTAGCCTATATCTACAGTTTCTTATGGTTTCAAAAGAAAATTTCGGCAAAAAAATATCTCGGGCTCTGTCAGTTATTTGTAAATTTACATTAAAGAATTGCACACATTCTGTACTGAATTACGACTTTATTTTCGTAAGAAAATACTCGAGGATGAAAATTATTATAGGCTTATAACGATATACATCACTATATGTAAATTATGGTTTGTAATTATTCACCCACTTTATGGTTAGATCAGTTTTAGCGAATTCGCCTTCGATTCGGCGAGATTGGCTATATTTAGATCATTCAAATTACACAGATTGCAGGTTGATAAAATTATAATAATTATTCTCTTTTGCTGGGTTCAACAAACATAATTGTTCAAACAAATTATTAATTATGATCATAAACATATTCTCCTATATTAATGCTAGAAAGGGGCAGGTTTTACCGAAATTTTCAGATTTTTTAGACTTTTCAGTTGGCAACGAATAAAAAATATTAATAACAAGTTTAACAAAAAGGCTCTCAGTAACTACTTTACGGAATATTAATATCTATAATGGTCCACGCAGAAAATTATAAGAATATTACAATATTATGATATTTAAATATTAATCATTTTATTTATCATTTGTTCATGATTAAAAGGGAAAAGCTAAGTTAAACATTCTACAAAAATTGTAAATTCCTAGCAGTGTTAAAAGAGAATATTATTAATAATAATGAGTTGTTTTAACAATTATATTTGTTGAAAGAATGTGAAAAATTTCAGACAAACCTGCAACTGTCCAGCTTTAATATAGGAGAAGATAGTTAGCAGCAATAATAATTTATTCAAACAATTATTTCTGTTTCATTTAGTTAACTTAACCATCGCTTTAAGTAAAAAGCGGATAAAAAATTGAATAATTAAGAACAAATCACAACTTACTATCATCATTCAAAGGTAATATTATTGAAAATAATAATCAATTGTTTCAATAATTACAATTGTTAACTTGTATTGGTTATCAATTCACTCTAATTGAAAAGCTGACATTAAGTGACAAATTGTATAAATAAACTTCAACCTTCTAGCATTATTCTAAGCAAATATTATTATAAATAATACAAAGTTTTTCAACAACTGTTTTTCTTAAATTGATTAGATTTTGCCTCGCTTTTACTTAAACGTTAAAAACAAGTTGCAAAAATTTGTAAAACCGGGACTTTCTAACTCGATTGTTGGAGAAAATTTTTAAAACAATGATAAATTGTTTAAAAAACTGATGTAAACATCCAATCATGAGCAAAAACTGTTCTTTGGGGTATAAAAAATTGTTTTTAATGATAAAACCGCAAAATATCATAATTAGCGCCAAACACCCACTAAACCCAATTTTTCATTTATGGGGTTTCTTTGGGACTCGATCCACCTAGTATTGACGATTCTGAATACAATTTACAAAGAAGGTTTTTTTTTCTTATGAAAAATAATTATTAAGCTTTATGGGGTTTGCACTTTTTGACCACCCTAATTGCTCGGTCTAGTAGACACTATATAAGTCTTCCATGTAAACCCCTGATTTTTCTAGATGTCAAAAAATTATATAAATAGTAATATCAGTTTTAACGAATTAAAAACTAAATTTTTCGCAGAAATTAATCAGTGAAATGTTTTTCGTCTGATTAAAAAATATGAGGATTATTTATACTCACTTGATATCCGCGACGGTTTTTCTGAATTCTATTGGTAAATATAATCTACTTTTGCGAAGTCTAGCAACTCACTTCTCAAAAATTGAACTCTTTTTTGTTGAAAATTGAAACATTTTAATGAATTTTTTGTTCAGAGTTCCAAGAGTTCTGTTCAAAGTTCTAGTTCTTGCCAGAAGAGTTCTACGAAAAATCTTGTAAGACTTTAGTGAAGTGATAATTGAAAAATGTATGGCACCTTAAAGAATAAATAAATTTTTTGAATTTAAAAATTGTAAGAGATCGAAGAGTTCAGATCAAAGTTCAGTTCCCCATGGAAGAGTTCTTCCATAAATTTCTATTGTGGAATAGCACACATTCTATGCTGACATACGATGTATACTTCAAGAAAATATTAATATTCCATTTCTTGTTGCAGAGCTAACCTAATGGCGAACCTCTTCCTGGTTTTCCTCGTTCCAGCACTTCTCATTCTCATAATGGAAATCGTTCCATAGACAGGCCTGACTCAACTGATTTCTTGCAAAAAAGTTTGCTGATGCTTATCGAGTATATGTTTTTTTCTAAACCGGGAGAAATCACGCATATTAACCGGGAGAACCGGGAGAAAGTCGGGAGACGAAAATTGAAAAAATAGTGGCCACCCTGTGCACTTTTTCGCAAAAAAAAAATTTACGTGACAAAAAAAAATACAATTAAATATAAATAGTTCATTTTTTCTTTTATGTTCTTGTAAAAAAGTAAAAAAAATTAACAGTAAAGTATAAGTTTGTACAATTCAAAAATTTGTATAACTTTTTAATAATATTTTTTTTACTTTGTTGTAGAAAACTACAAGGTATTACAGAAAATTACAGGATTTTATTTTTTTCAATTTGGGTGTTTAACGTCATAATTATGTCGTAAATACTGGTATTTTATTATAGAAATTTACACATTTAAACAAAAAATATACGTTTTTACAGGCAATAGTTTTAGTAACCGCATCAGCGTTTCGAATTGTAATTTACTGTAATTTTTTGTAGGATATGTAATATACATATAAGTTTCTACAAGAAACTATAATTACAAAAAAATATTACACTTTTACCCAGTACTTTTGCTCTTCTAATAAATCACAGATCAAGCAGCAATTTCAGTTATGCAACATTTTTCTAAAATAAAAATTTACCGAGATATCCACATCTATCTAAGATCATTTTAAATCGAAGATGTTATTTATTTAAAAAAATAATTTTATGTGAATCAATTCACACATGAAAATAAATTTGAAATAAAAAAAAACCTTTTTAAAAGTGACTTAAAATCCGAAAATTTTGAAGATTTCGAAATAAAATTTTGAAGCTTTTTAAAGATCTTTAAAGGTTTTAAGAGAATAAACAATTTCTTAAGATTGCTGGGAAAATTTTAAATGACTCTATTGTGAAAAAAATAATGTTAAGAGAATATTTTAAAAGATTTGAACCAAAAAATAAAGTTTTGAAGTATAAATAACAATTAAACAATGGTTAATTTGGAAAAAATCCGAGGATATTTAAGATATATTTAGAAGTTTTGAAAATGTCCTAAAACAATTTAAAACATGAATAGATTTCAAGACATTGAAAACGAAATGTAGATTTTTCAAGATTTTGAACAAAAAAAAATTAGAAGCCTCTCAAGAATTTTGAAAGGTTTAAAAAGAATACAAATTTTTCATCAAAATTCCTAGAAAAACTAAAAATGATTTTTTGTTTGTTTGAAAAATTAATTTAAAAAGAATATTTGAAAAGATTTCCAATATTTTCAAACAAGAACGTGGAAGATTTTAAGGCGATTTTTTTATTCTTGCAGGATTTTCGAAAAATTCCAAGATAACAGCAAAATTTTCATTAGATTCCTGGAAAATATTTAAATTATTATTTTTTTTTTTCGAACAAATTTTCAAGAGAATATTTAAAAAGATTTAAAAAAAATGTTGATGTATAAATTAATTTTTTTTAGCTTAAAGTTGATTGAAATGATATAATTTTGAAAATTTATAAATTTATTGAATGATTCTTTAATTTTGTAGCATTGAAAATGATAGCATGGATTTCTATTTTTTAAAATATTTTATTTGTACAATGTATAAAAGTTAGAAGTTTTAAATTTTGCAGTTTAAATGTTTTATTTCTGGGTGATTCTGAAAACAATCTATTCAGATTATTAAATTTTCTAATTAGGAAAAGTAAACAATCCAAAGTATTTCAATGCATTTTTAAATAAATTTCTTAAGTTCAAAACATTCTTTTTGCCAAAATTTAAATAAAAAGAAGACTTCTTTCAAGAAAATTGAGGTGAAATATTTAAACTCAATTAAAAGAAATCTTAAAAATTATTCATAAGAAAACCCTGAAAATTGGAAATAATCATGAGTCTAGTGTCTCTATTTAAAATATTTTTAATTAAGATTCAAAAGGAATCCATTTTATCATGAATAATTTTTGCAGAATTTTTTGGTTGACTTTCTCCCTTTTTCTCCCTCTTTTTTCATTGTGTTATTCTTGTCTCTAATGAGCCGAAAAGTGAGGGTTTTTGGGAGCTTCTTTTTTAATTTTGAATCATTTTTGCTTATTCTGCAAAAATTATTCATGATATAATGGATTTCTTTTCAATTTATGGTTGATTATGAACCAATCTGTCATGTATATATCCATACACGTGAAATTAATGGTTACCATTTTTGTTTTAATTTTAAATAATTATTTGAATGGATAGATTGTCACACATAACGGTCGATACAGGACGTATTCGATCGTTGTAAAAACAAGAAATTTTGATTAACTTGACTGGCAGAAGATGATTTCTGGACTATGTAACCTTCGCCTCGCTCTAGAAAAAGATGAACAGTAGACATGCTGTATGGCAAATTCAGGAACCTTGCTTGTTTTTCAGCTCCAAGGTAAAATGCGCGATACCTTGGTCCCTATTCTCCGGGGTGATAATATCCAGATTACCTTTGATCATGGTAGAATTGAAGTGACCCTTGAGCACTCAAGACAAAAAATAATAAAGGAATGTCACGAGAGTCTAGTGAAGGACACAAGGGCGTGACAGAAACGTATAGGCGCATTCAAAACGATTCAAATGGCCTGGCCTGCGGGGCCAAATGAACAACTACATACGAAATTGTCGTAGTTGTCTAGAGAATAAACCGATACGCCGTTTGGCGTATTTGACAAAGTGTCGCTTAACACTGTAGGAAAACTCCCTACAACACCGAATGGGAACCGGCATATGCTAACTATGCAGGACAATTTTGGCCAGTATTTAATAGTGGTACTCATTTCAGATGTTGAAACTACCACCGTCGCACATGCCGCTGCTACTCACCTATTCTCTTAGCACGGTGCCCCAAAGTACATCCTGAGTGATCGAGGAAAAGCCTTTGTGAGTAAAATTCTGCGAAAAATGGAAAAACTTTTTAACGTAAAACAATTGATGACTTTCGGTTATCGCCCTCAAAACGAATAGATCCCTGGAAGGAAGCCTTATAGTTTTAACAGATTATATAAAACGTCACGCGAAAAATTACGATTACTGGGACTGACTACTACCATTCGCTATGTTTGCGTACAACACGTCGGTTCATGAAGCGACAAAGTTTACTCTCTACGAATTAGTCTTCGAAAGAACTGCAAGGCATGTCCATACAGGGTCGTAAGACTAACCGATAATCATAACGTAATTCTAGAAAGTGGAGATGGCTTGCGATTTATGAAATATGCCGACAAGCTTAAGGTAGTTAAGATTTTAGCCGGTTATAAGAATTAAAAAAACAAAGTATTATGTTCCTTTATGCACGAGATACAAGCACTAAAACTAAAGCTAGAAAATTAAGGAAAAACTAAAAATATATTAAATTCGAATAAATTCAGTAAAGTCCGGGACTACACAAGAATTATCTTATTCCAAAATAATTTTGGTGTGATGAACCGCTCAAACGTTTCTTTTTCTGTCTACAATTTTCCATAATTTATCCAGGGCGTAATAGAATTCCCTTCAAAATAACTTCAATAGTTATTTTCAAGAGCTTTCGAGTAAAGGCGTACAGAACCATTCATTCCGAAATGATTCTGGGGTGGGGATTGAAATCTTGGCCTTCATCGGCCAAAAATAGAGGTAATGAAAATAACAAAACACATGTCGATGCTTTATTTGATGTGTATTTGCTGCTTCTACCCTTAAATAAATCCTATACAGTACAGTACAGTGCTTTCAAAACTATTAAATGATTTCCAATATTACTAGCTTCGAAGAAGTACTTTGGAAAAAGTTGTACATACTATTGCTACTTTTGGCATGTGGCAAACCAATCGATACAAACATGTTGCGCAAACATTTTCTGGAAGCAGCAGAATTGTTTGTGGAAAGATACACCTGGTACTTCATGCGTGCATCAATGCACAACATTTGAATTCACGGTTCCAACGTAATGGATTCCCTTGTGTGCCAATCGGTCAATCGTCAGAAGAGGCACAAGAAGCTATAAATAAAGACTTTGAAATATGCAGGGAGAACAATACCAGAACAACAACTCGTATTGATACAAATACTGACTGACTACATTATCTCTTATTCTCTGCTGATCTGTACATAACAAGTTTATGAACTGATATCGTAAAGCCAGAAGGAGCATTGCTTCCAGAAGCTAGAGCAATGCTTCTAGAAACTGTCTAATAGTTCTAACTCTGATCATTCTATTAGTACTGACTCTGATAATTTTATCGTAGTAGGCTATTTTCAAAATAGACCGATTAATTCCGGTAACCGAAGAAGAAAGTCAAGTAGTAATTAAGTTTATTTGATAAATCATGAATTTTTATCAACTTATGGCCAGGAAGTATTGCTAAATAATTTTATTTATATTCCACAAGAAAAAAAAATTTTGGTTTACAAATGCATTAGCTGAGAAAAATTCGTTTACTACATTATTAATAAAAAGAAAAATAGGGTATTGAAACTCGTCCAATCAATTCATAACGGAATGTTGACAGTGTCTTTTACAACTCGATCTGAATGTAGTGCATGAAACAAATGAAGATCCGATACAAACGACCCGACGTTGCCTGGTTTATTTATTTTTACTACCATCGTCATATCACAAACAAAACACAAAAGACGTTCTATTCCTACATATGTGGAGTACGGGGTGGATGCCATATTGGATCCGATATATGACATTCTGAAAGTCCAATTTGAAGTTCGTAATCAGCGACCCCGAAAACCCCTAGTATAGAGTTGTGCAAACATCGTAGAGTTTCCAAAATTTCATGTGCGCCATATTGGGTCCACAATTTTGAACTTCAAAAATTCGATGTCAAATTCATAATCAGCGACCCCGAAAACCCCCGAGTGCAGAGCTGTGAAAAAATCGTAGAGTTTCCAAAATTTCATGTCCGCCATATTGGGTCCGCCATTTTGAATTTCGAAAAGTTGATGTCAAATTCGTAAGCAGCGACCCCGAAAACCCCCGAGTACACAGTTGTGCGAAAATCGTATTGTTTCCAAAACTTCAGGTCGTACGGCTATTCTAAATCGATGAGACAAGTTTTTTCTTGCAGTTCAACTATTCCGATCACCGTTGATCAATTCAATTACAATTCAATTTAAATTGTAAAAATTTGTAAAAATCAGAAAAATTCTACTGATTTTATTAAAATTCGAGTGAATTCAGAAAAATTCAGGGAAAATGAGAAGAATTTGATGAAATTGAAAAAAATTTCTGGTGAATTGAAAGAAATTTAAAAATATGGAAAAATTTATTGAATTCAGTAAATTCGAAATGAGTTCAGAAAAATCTTGGGAAATTGAAAAAAGTTTGGTTATGCCTAAGAATTCAAGGTGAGTTGTAAAACTTTAGAATAAATTAAAATGTTTTTTTAATCCATTCACTTGAGTGGAATTAAGTGATTTTAGAATAATTCAAATGATTTAAAAAATTTTAATTATATCCAAAAAATTCGAAAAAATTTATTATAAATGAATAAAAACTCAGAGTGAATTCCAAATGAATTCAAATGAACTGAACAAAATATTTTCCAATATTTCCAAATCTTTTAAACTCTTCGAAATCACTCACTTCTTCTGAGTCAGTTCTTTGAAATCCATAAAATATAATGAAATACCGTATCAAATTGAATGATATCTGAAGATATTTTTTTAAGACGTGAAAAACTGATTTAAAAACCTTAAGAGCTTCTTAAATTCCTTAAAATCATTGAAATCAACGAGAATCTTTCAAAACCCCATAGAATCTTTTTAAATATTTTTAGAATCTTATAGTTGCTGTAAAATCGTTCTCTATCTTCTAAAATTCTAGTTAATTCTTCAGAAACGCAAGATAATGTTTCTAAATCCCTTGAAATCATTCGAATCCTTTCTTAACTTTCTAAACCCCTCCAAATTATTAAAATTAAAGAGGAATTACTTACAATTTGTTTGGATTTCCCAACATTTTTCAAAACTTTCGACACATTTTGAAATCCCTTGAAACTTTTGCAAGCTTTTAAAAATGCCTTGGAATCCTTAAAATAAACCTAAAATATTTCAAATTTTTTGAAATTCAATTAAATTACTGAAATCAATTAAAAATTCCTTGGTCTTTTTTCGAATACCCTAAATTATTTTAAATCCTTTAAAATCTTTTGAAATCCCTCGAAATTTCGTAAAGCTCTTGAAAATCACTTGGAATCTTTTAAAATATATTAAAACCTTTACAATTATTTGAAATCCTTGGTAAAAATTATTTTAAAATCTTTTAAAATCAATAAAATCCCCGGAAATTCATTAAAATTTTTTATGCCTTTTGAAAAATTCCTTCACAATTCCCTAAAATCTTTCAAATTCTCTGAAATGTTTTGGAATATATTTTTATGTCTGAATAAATTTCCTTAGGTCTTACGGTCTATTTTTAATAAAATATTTACCAGATTGACATTTTGTTTTATGGAAATAATAAAATTCATGCTACGCATGTTTCAACACTACTGTGTGCCTTATATATAATTAAAAACTAACGGTTAACAACCACCGCAGGGTCCCACTGGGAGTAACTGCCATTTAAAAAATGACATCGGCTCCCAGTAGGACCGCGGTAAATCCCATTCGTGGCCACGTCTCACAACCGCGAGATGAGTGGTCACAGGACACGACGAAATCACAACGACAGGTCGGCGAAACTTTCGCCCTCTTTTTTCATTTGGTTATTTTTGTCTCTAATGAGCCGAAAACTGAGATAGTTTGGAATTCTGTTTTTTTAATTATGAATCTTTTTCATGCTCATTTTGCATAAACTTATTCATGATAAAATAGATTTCTTTTCGATCTCAATTTGAAAAATATACGATAGTTTCGTACCCCAACTCCGAGCGAGATGGAAACCCATCTTGAAATTAGCTGCAACAAAATTTATCCAAGAGTTTTTACTGTTTTTGAAGTGACTTTTTGTGTCCTCGACATCTGGTATGATGTTACTATTTTTACAGGAAAAAAAAACGTTAAATAAATGTTTTAATCGTATATCTGGTCTACTAAGGACTTCAGCGCCACGGTTTAAACTTTTTTTTAAATCAAAACAAAATTATGCAAGTATTTTTTCACTAAATTGAAGATAACAAGATTAGTATGGCGAATTACCAAGAAAGCATCATTTGCATTTTTTGGGTCATCTGTCAAAAAAGCATATTCTTTGTATTTGTGCTACCTATACTTTGCTCTATTAATTGATATTTCCTCAAAAATATATATTATATATATATTATATATATTTCGGGTGTTTGTATGCATTCATACACTGACTTCATCGTTAGGTTATGTAACATTAATCATTAATCACAACCCAAAACTAAACGATGACAATTGTCATAAAAAATGTTTACAAACTAATTTACTCATTTCGTTTTAGCCATTTTTTAACCTATGCTGTTCCTTTTCTCGGCGAAATATAATTCTCAAGATAATAATAAGTGATTTATCCTTGAAAAAGAACATATGGTTATAAGAAATTTAAACTGTGAATTTGTTTATATGAATTTTTAAAAACAATAACAATTATGTTATTGAATGGCAGTCCATTATGTTAGGATATTATTATTCCGATGAAAAGAAATGACTGCAGAAGACAAAAATTTTCTTTGTTCAAAACTGCAATATAAGTGTATTTACTTATAACAATTGGTTTTGATAGACAATATATTGTGGCAAGATATTATTTTTTTAATGAAGATAAATGATCCCACAGTAAATATATATTTATTTAATATCTATGCAAAAACTGATTCTGCGAAATTAAAACAACCGTTTAAAAGTTTAGATGCTGGCGTTGAATCCGCCTATTCGTCGAATTTATTTTATTGGACACTTAAAAAAATATGTAACTTCAAAGTCCAAGGTTTTTCCAGCAAAATCATCGTTTCAAAATCTCGCGTTCAACTCATCACCAAATCAAGTAAATTGTGTCTATTTTCCTTAATTTATAAAATCAAGAGCACATCATACTCTTCAAATCTGCACCAAGGACACGAATCAATATCAACATCAACTACGCAGTATGCCTAACACCTCTGCGTTTGCGATGATAGCCCAAAAAGGTACCATCGTCCTTAGCCATGGGATCGTTACATTTGTGAGTAACACCTGCGAATTAATATGATGTATATTTATGGCGATCTCATCGCCTATCATCCAATATTTATATATTAAGCGAAAATTTATCCGGCCTGTTTTGAGCGCCGTTTCGATCCAATATCTCTACCGTCAGTCGCAAACGAAATTCGATCATATTTTAATGTAACGTTTTACACGGGAGATTTTTATTAATAAATATTTGTATGCCATAATACTTTTGTTAAGTAACATCCAAAAATTGCTGCACCTTCCCCTCGGAAAATATTTGTCTTAATAATTGCCATCCAATAGGACTGCAAATTGCCGAAGCTTGAGCTTGGAAAACTTCAGAAATAATGCCCCATATAATACTCCTTTTTGAATTTCGAAGATCTAATCATTAAATTTTAATTATGATAATATTATTAAGAATTATTCGCTTTTTATCAATAACGAGGAAAGAATTTGTCTAAATTACCCAATTTTAGTGTGGAAAAATCTTTTAAAACAAAATTTATTATTCAATTTTTTAAATAGTAAATGGAGCTTCCTAGTTTGTATCTGGCATTACATCAGATAACAAATCTCGTATTCTTAACTTCGTAGAAATTTCCATTTCACGATGATGACATGTGCTTGAAGTTCTGAACGTTCAAATGAACGAAATTTTTTACTGATGACTTTGTAAGCCAGAAAAAGTGCTAAAATGTTTATTCATTTAAATTGGAAATAATTTATAACCAATTGCGACTCTCGGTTTCCTTTCCTTGCCCCCCTCCCCCCTACCCTGTAACAAAAGTTTTGGTGGGACTGAAAATATTTCCAAAGATTTCAGAAAGATTTGACAACGATTTAAACGATTTCCCAAAGATTTCAATAATTTCACAAATATTACAAGATATTTCAAAAAATATTTCGCGAAGATTTCAGAATGATTTTACAAAGATTTTAGCGATTTCCCAAAGATTTCAGAGATTTACCAAAGATTTCAAATATTTCGGAAAGATTCCAGATAAATTTCAAAGATTGCACGAAGATTTCAATAATTTTCCAAAGATTTCACAAGGATTTCACATATTTAGCCCAGATATTGCCCAAGATTTGAATGATTTTGCAAAGATTTTAATAATTTCACCAATATAATCAGATAGTTCAAAAATATTTTAAATATTTCCCAAGTGTTTCCAAAGATATAAGAAAGAGTCCATAAATAGTTGAACGATTTCCCAAAGACTTCAATAATTTCACAAATATTACCAGATATTCCAAAAATATTGTTTAATTTCGCAAAAATTTGCAAAGATTTCAGAGATGTAACAAAGATTTCAAATATTTCGCAAAGATATCAGATACATTTCAAAGAGTGCACGAAGATTTAAATAATATCTCAAAGATTTCATAAAGATTTTAAAGATTTCGAAAAGATTAAAAAGATTTCACAAGGAATCAGAAATATTTCACAAAGATTTCAATAACTTTACAAATATCAGATGTTTCACAAATATTTATAATATTTCGCAAATATTTCCAAAACATTTTACAAAGATTTCAATTATTTTCCGAATATTTCATAAAGATCTTAAACATTTCGCAAACACTTCAATGATTTCAGTAATTTCACGAATATTACCAAATATTTCAAATATTTTGAAAAGATTTCTAAAGATAGAAAGATTGGACAAAGATTTCAATCATTTTCTAAAAATTGCAAATATTTCAATTATTTCACAAAAATTTTCAGATAGATTTCAAAAAGTGCACAAAATATTTCAATGATTTCCCAAGGATTTCACAAAGATTTTCATAATTTCACAAATATGATAAAATATTTCAAAAATATTTCAAAAATATTTCAAATATTTCGCAAATATTTCACAAAGGTTTTAAATATTTCGCAAAGATTGCAGATAGATTTGAAAGATTGTACAAAGATTTCAAGGATTCCCCAAAGATTTCATAAAGATTTTAAAGATTTCGAAAAGATTTAAAAGATTTCACAAAGACTTAAATGATATCAATAATTTCACAAATATTACCAAATATTTAAAAAATATTTCAAATGTTTTGAAAAGATTTCCAACGATATCAGAAATATTTTAATGATTTTCTACGGATTTCAAAGATTTTAAATATTTAGCAAATATTTCCAAATATTTCAGAAAGATTTCACAAAGATTTGAAAGATTTCCCAAATATTTCAATAATTTCAGAAATACTACCAGATATTCCAATTTTTTTTTTAATTTTGCAAAGATTTCCAAAGATTTCAAACGATTTTACAAAGATTATAATGATTTCCCAAAGATTTCAGAGATTTCGCAAAGATTTCAAAGATTCCAGGTAAATTTCAAAGATTGCACGAAGATTTCAATAATTTCCCAAAGATTTTATAAAGATTTTAAAGATTTCGGAAAGATTAAAAATACTTCAAAAGAAATGCAATGATTTCCCAAATATTTCAAAAATTTTATAAATATTACCAAATATTTTTAATATTTTGCAAAGATTTCCAAAGATTTTACAAATATTTCAATGATTTACCAAAAATTTCGGATAGATTACACAGAGTGCACAAAGATTTTAATGATTTACTAAAGATTTCAATAATTTCACAAATATCAGATATTTCAAAAATATTTCAAATATTTCGCAAAAATTTCCAAAACATTTTACAAAGGTTTCAATTATTTCCCGAAGATTTCATGAAGATATTAAAAATTTCGCAGACTTCAATGATTTCAGTCATTTCACTAAAATTACCAAATATTTCAAATATTTTGAAAAGATTTCTAAGGATATCAGAAATATTTTAATGATTTTCTAAGGATTTCAAAGATTTGATATACTTCACAAAGATTTCGGACACATTTAAAAGATTTCACAAAGATTTCAAATATTTAGCACAGATATTGCTAAAGATTTCAATAATTTTACAAATATTATCATTTCCAAAATATTTTAAATATTTCGCAAATATTTCCAAAGATTTCAGAAAGATTTGACAACGATTTAAACGATTTCCCAAAGATTTCAATAATTTCACAAATACCCTAAATGAGCCCTAAATTCCCTATAGGTTTTCAGTCCATTTGTGCAATGTGGTCCTGCCAGCTTAACGGACCTCAAAACCTTTAATGTCTGAAAATACGTATCTCAACATTACAAAATTTAGTTTTTACAATTTTATTTCAATTGTAAAATAATTGTAAATAATTGTAAAATAAATTTAACAAGATTTACTTTATAAAGAAATATAGCATTATTTCAGAAGAAAAAAACAATTTTAAAGGTAATTCTTTGTAGTATTTTAATAACTAATGAACATATTTTTAGAATATTTTTCCTTGATTCTGTCCTAGGGTCAAACATGGTACAAAAAAAAGTGAAATTTCAAATAAAAATTGTACTCTGTATATATTGATTTTGAAAATGAAAAATATTAATACCTTTTATAAATATTCCTAAATGTTATTTGAATATGGTACACATTGATTTTTATTGAAAAGAATCTTGTAAATGGTTGGTCATCTCATAAATTTTACGACATTTTTGTACCATGTTTAACCTTATTTTAGACTGCTTTATGTTTAGGGTAAAATCAGATGCTTTAAATTTGACGCTAGGGTCAAATATGGTACAAAAATGTCGTAAAATTTATAAAATGACCAACGACTGACAAGAATTCTAAAAATAAAAATCAATGTGTATCATATTCAAAAAACATTTAGGAATATTTATCGAAAGTATTAATATTTTTCATTTTTAAGAATAATTTATACAGAGTAAAGTTTTTTTTCGAAATTTTACGACAGATTTTTGTACCATGTTTGACCCCAGGCGAGAATCAAGAAGAAATATTTAAAAAATATGGTCATTAGTTATTAAAATAATATAAAGAATTACCTTTAAAATTGTTTCGTCCTTTTAAAATCATGGCATATTTCTTTATAAAATAAATTTTAATAAAGTTTATTTTACAATTATTCACTATTAATTTCCAATTAAAATTATTTTACAATTAAAATAAAATTGTAAAAATAAATATAGATATAAGTTTTCCAAGATTCTTGAGAAAATTTCGAAATATTTTCTAAGATTTCAGATATTTCAAATCAAAATTTGAACAACAAAATAACATTTTCAACCTAATAGTTTACTCTTCAGGCAAAAGAGGCTGCTTGCTAACAAAAAGGTTAATTCTCAATAAAAAATGTGATAATTGATATTTCAATACAAAAAAATTTATTTTCAATAAAAAATTTTTAAAATTCGAATCAAACAATTTTTTAGTGAAGAATAATTTCAACAAAATTATAATTTAAGGCGGAAAATATTTTTGTATACCAAATACAAATTTGGAATAACTATTCATTTTTTAAGCATTTTGTTTGCTTATTTTAAGGTCATATAAATATAATTTTCACATGATTCTTGACAAAATTTTTCAATACTTCAGATATGTCAAATGAAAATTTCAACAAAAAATATAATTTTCAATTAAACACTATGTAATGTAGATATGTTTATAATTTCATTCTTCAAATCTATTCCATAAGGTCAAACATGCAAAAATGTCGTACAATTTATAAAATGATCAACTATTTACAAGAATTTTTAAAATAAAAATCAATGTGTGTCATATTCAAATAAAATTTAGGAATATTTATAAAAAGTATAATTATTTTACATTTTTAAAATTAATTTATACAGAGTACAGTTTTTATTTGATATTTCACATGTTTTGTACTATGTTTGACCATAGGGCAGAATCGAGGAAAAATATTCTAAAAATATATTCATTAGTTATTAAAATATCACAAAGAATTACCTTTAAAATTGTATTGTCCTTTTAAATCATGAGATATATCTTTATAAAATAAATTTTTTTAAATTTATTTTACAATTATTTACAATTAATTTCCAATTAAAATTATTTTACAATTGAAATAAAATTGTAAATACTAAATTTCGTAATGTTGAGATAAGTATTTTCAGACATTAAAGGTTTTGTAAAGTTTTTATATATGAAGAAAGCATATGAGGCCAAGTTAATAACTTTTTAGCTTTTCTCTTAAAATCTCCAAAATGGTGAGTATAGCCTAAAATAGCATGAAAAGAACGGTAAATATCAGATGTAAGTATGCAGTAAAAATGTGAATTAATTTAGTTATTTAAAAATAATTATCATTTACAATTTTGACTTTATTTATTTATTGAAACAGTGAACGGGCTAAGCCCTTGTGTACATTATAGTATTAACGATAAAAATAAATTAGGTGTAAAATAAATAGTTATTCGAAATTTTTATTTTTCATACAAAAATATTTTTCGCCTTAAATTATAATTTTGTTGCAATTTTTCTTTTTTCTTCACTAAAAAATTGTTTGATTTCAAAATTTTATGTTTTTTATATAAAATAAATTTTATTTATTGAAATATCAATTCTTACATATTTTGTTGAGAATTAACCTTTTTGTTGACAATTAACCTTTTTTGCCTAAAAATTAAACTATTAGGTTTGAAAATGTTTTTTTTTCTTTGGTTTAAATTTTGATTTAAAATATCTGAAATCTTAAAAAATATTTCGAAATTTTCTCAAGAATCTCAGAAAACTTATATTTATATTTATTTTCCCAATTTTATTTTATTTGTAAAATAATTTTAAATGAAAATTAATTGTGAGTAATTGTAAAATAAATTTAACAAAATTGGTGTTACAAATACGTATCTCATGATTTAAAAGGACAATACAATTTTAAAGGTAATTCTTTGTAGTATTTGAATAACTAATGAACATATTTTTAGAATATTTTCCTCGATTCTGCCCTACGGTCGAACATGGTACAAAAAAATGTCGTCAAATTTCTAATAAAAACTGTACTCTGTATACATTCATTTTAAAAATGAAAAATATTAATACTTTTTATGAATATTCCTAAATGTTATTTCAATATGACACACATTGATTTTTGTTTTAAAAATTCTTTTAAATCGTTGGTCATTTTATAAATTGTATGACATTTTGGACCATGTTTGACCTTATGGAATAGATGTGAAGAATGAAATTATAAACCTATCTCTATTGATTTGTGTTTAATTGTAAATCAAATATTTTTTTAAATTTTCATTTGACACATCGGAAATATTGAGAAATTTTGTAAAATTTTGTCAAGAGTCATGTGAAAATTATATTTATATAACCTTAAAATACGCAAACAAAATACTTAAAAAATTGATAGTTATTCCAAATTATTATTTTGTATATAAAAATATTTTTCGCTTCAAATGATAATATTGATGAAATTTTCTTTTTTTTATGACAAGAAATCATTTTTACTTGAATATGTATTTATTTTCTTGGAAATTCATTTTTTTTTAAAGTTAAATTTGACGGTTTTTTATTGAAAATATTTTTTTTATATAGAAATAGCAATTATTGCATTTTTTTGTTGAGAATTAAACTTTTTCGCCTGAAAATGAAACAATTCGGTTGAAAATGGTTTTTTTGTTGTTCAAATTTTGATTTAAAATATCTGAAATCTTATTAAATGTTTCGAAATTTTCTCGAGAATTCCAGGAAGCTTATATTTATATTTATTTTTAAAATTTTATTTTAATTGTAAAATAATTTTAATTGCAAATTAATTGTGAATAATTGTAAAATACATTCAACAAGATTTATTTGATAAAGACGTATCTAATGATTTGAAAAAACAATACAATTTTAAAGGTAATTCTTTGTAGTATTTTAATAACTAATGAACAAATTTTTAGAATATTTTCCTAGATTCTGACCTACGGTCAAATATGGTACACAAAGCTGTCGTGAAATTTCAAATAAAAACTGTACTCTGTATACATTAGTTTTAGAAGTGAAAAATATTAATACCTTTTATACATATTTCTAAATGTTATTTGAATATGGTGCACATTGATTTTTATTAAAAAGAATCTTGTAAACGGTTGTTCATTTTATGAATTTTACGACATTTGTGTACCATGTAATTTACAATTAAACACTAATTAATGGAGACATGTTTATAATTTCATTCTTCAAATCTATTCCATAAGGTCAAACATGGTACAAAAATGTCATGCAATTTATAAAATGACCAACTACTTACAAGAATCATTAAAATAAAAATCAATGTGTATCATATTCAAATAATATTTAGGAATATTCGTAGAAAGTATTAATATTTTTAATTCCTAAAATTAATGTATACAGAGTACAGTTTTTATTGGAAATTTCACGATAGTATTTTGTACCATGTTTGACCGTTGGTCAATTATGTTGGTTATCAAAATACTACAAAGAATTATCTTCAAAATTGTATTGTCCTTTCAAATCATGAGATACGTCCTCATAAAATAAATTTTGTTAAATTTATTTTACAATTATTTACAATTAATTTCCAATTACAATTATTTTACAATTGAAATAAAATTGTAAGAAGTAAATTTTGTAATATTGATATAAGTATTTTCAGACATTAAAGGTTTTGTAAAGTTTTTATATATATATATATATATATATATGCGTGCGGATAATTTTCCAATCGGACAAAGTGTGCCCGAAAAACCGTGTAAATAGACTTATTGGTCGAATTTAATGAAATATTGAGAATATGTAACAGTTGGAAAGTTGATATTTTTAAGTATAATAACCCAACGAAGTAAACTCAACAATAAAATCAAAAAATACGCGTGCGGACAAGGGTTCAATCGGACAAAATGTGCCCGGCAAAGAGAAGAAATTCACTTATTTGTCGATTTTCATGTAATATTAGGGCTATGTAACAGTTGGAAAGTTGATATTATTAAGTATAATAACCCAACGAAGTAAACTCAACAATGAAATAAAAAAATATGCGAGCAAACAAAGGTACAAGCGGATAAAATGTGCCCGGAAAACCGTGTGAATTAACTTATTGGTCGACTTTGTTGTAACATTAGAAATATGTAACAGTTGGAAGGTTTATATTATTAAATATAATAACCAGACGAAGTAAACTCAACAATAAAATCAAAAAATATGCGTGCGGACAAAGGTCCAATCGGACAAAATGTGCCCGACAAACCGTGTATATTCACTTAGTGGTCGATTTTGATGTAATATTCAGAATTTGTAACAGTTGGAAAGCTGATATTATTAAGTATAATAACACAAGGAAGTAAACTCAACAAAAAAATAAAAAAATGTGCGTGCTGACGAAGGTACAATCGGACAAAATGTGCCCGGCAAAGAGTATAAATTCACTTATTGGTCGATTTTGATGTAACATTGAAAATATGTAACGGTTGGAAGGTTCATATTAATAAATATAATAACCAGACGAAGTAAACTCAGCAATGAAATAAAAAAATAAGCATTCGGACAAGGGTCCGATCAGACAAAATGTGCCCGGCAAACCGTGTTAATTGACTTACTGGTCGATTTTGATGTAACATTGAGAATATTTAACTGTCGGAAAGTTGATATTATTGAGTATAATAGACAAACGAAGTAAACTCAACAATGAAATAAAAAAATGTGCGTGCGGACAAAGTTCCAATCGGACAAAATGTGCCCGGCAAACCATGTATCTTCACTTATTGGTCGATTTTGATGTAATATTAGGAATATGTAACAGTTGGAATGTTGATATTATTAAGTATAATAACCAAACGAAGTAAACTCAACAGCAAAATCCAAAAACATGCGTGCAGACAAAGGTACAATCGGACAAAATGTGCCCGGCACACCGTGTTTATTCACTTATTGGTCGATTTTGATGTAATATTGAGTATATTTAACAGTTGCAAATTTAATATTATTGATTAAAATAACCGAACGAAGTAAACTCAACAATAGAATCAAAAAATATGCGTGCTGACAAAGTTCCCATTGTACAAAGTGTGCTCGGCAAACCATGTAAATTCACTAATTGGTCGATTTTGATGTAATATTAAGAATAGGTCACAGTCGGAACGTTGATATCATTAAGTACAATAACCAAACGAAGTAAAATCAACAATAAAATAAAAAAATATGCTTGCGGACAAGGGTCTAATAGGACAAAATGTTCCCGGCAAGACGTGTATATTCACTTGATGGTCGATTTTGATGTAATATTGAGAATATGTAACTACTGGAAAGTTCATATTATTAGGTATAATAACGAAACGAAATAATCTCAACAATAAAATCAAAAAATATGCTTGCGGACAAGGGTCCGATCGGACAAAATGTGCCCGGCAAACCATGTAAATTCACGTATTGATCGATTTTAACGTAATATTGAGAATATGTTAGAGTGGGAAAGTTTATATTATTAAGTATAATAACCCAATGAAGTAAAATCAGCAATAAATCCAAAAAATATGCGTGCTGAAAAGAGTTTGATCCAACAAAATGTGCCCGACAAACCGTTTATATTGACCTACTGGTCGATTTTGAAGTAATATTGAGAATATGTAACAGTTGGAAGGTTGATATTCTTAAGTACAATAACCAAACGAAGTAAACTCAACAATGAAATCCGGAAAAATGCGTGCCGACGAAAGTACAATCGGACAAAATGTGCCCGGCAAAGAGTATAAATTCACTTATTGGTCGAATTTGATGTAACATTGAGAATATGTAACGGTTGGAAGGTTCATATTGATGAATATAATAACCAGTAGAAGTAACCTCAACAATAAAATCAAAAAATATGCATGCGCACAAGGGTCTTATTGGACAAAATGTGCCCGGCAAACCGTGTAAATGTCCCCCCATGTAGTCCACCGTGGCATTCTCGTTGACCCCCCCCCCCCTAGGGGGCTACGGGGTTTATGTATTTATTTGAAAATTCGCTTTTTTGGATAAAGAATTAGTCATTCTTGTTTAAAAAATGAACTATTTGGGTTAAAATTTATTTATTTTGTTTGGTAATACTTTTGGTCTCATTACTGTTTTCATTAAACATTTTTCTGTTTTCTGGACATGCCACGGCTGGCTGAAACCACTTACGACTGAAAAGTACTCGCCTAACTCAGTTTCTTTCTGAATAGGTTTCGGGGATGCCTCCCTAGTATTTTAAGGCCTGAATGAAAAAATTGTGGGGCCCCTTTATAAGAAATCATAATTTGTCATTTTTGTTGTGGGGTTATTAGGTATATTTTTGTTAAAATCATTGCAAATTGAATGTTAATTGGTATAAATCATTTAGTTTGGCATCCAAATAAGCCTGTAATAGTTCAAAAATCAAGTGACATTCAGAAGGCTTTAAAATCTTGTGAAACAGATGAAAAAAGGCAGTTTTTTAATAATGTTTCCTTGTCACTGCAGCGCATGCGTAAATAGTTTGAACAACAATTTAAGTCCACAAAACTCCCTATAAAATTTAAAAAAAAAAACATTTTATATTTTCTCTTGAGTAGTTTAGGAGATATGACTTCCAGAAGTGATTTTTTAATGAAAAATTAGGCTAAAAAAATTTAACTTTATTTTCCGTGAAATATCTCACGTCTTGTGCATTTTGGATAAAAGTTACACTTTTATTATTTATTATATAAATAAAAGCTCATACATTTTTCAGCAAAATACCAAATATTGAATGTCCTATATCTTTAACCTTTCGTAAAATTTTGCTACGAAAAGCATGCTCTTCGATAAAAATTTATAAATTTTGCTAAAAGGTAAATCTGTTTTTTTTTTACTTATTCCGACCTGTATGTAAAAGCTTTCTAAGTTATAGTTGTTTCTTTTCTAATTTTGGCTAAAAAGGCTATTTAAGGCTCAACTCACTCAGGAAGCTTTTACGAATACAGTTCAAAATAAGTAAAATAAAAAAAAAACAGATTTACTTTTTAGAAAAATTTTTAGCAAAATTTTACGAAATATTAAAGATATAGGACATTCAATATTTGGTATTTTGCTGGAAAATTGATGTGCTTCCATTCATATGGGCATATTTTGACGTGAAATTTAACAGGCCTATGTTATTTCCGAAAAACTTAATGTATAATAAAATTAAAAAAGCCTAATTTTCCGAACCTATCAGAGGTAGAGCATTTTATTTATTTTTTAGATCTCCGGCAAATTTAGTATGCTTTAACTAATATAAGTGCAACTTTTATCTAAAATGTAAAAAGACATGAGATATTTCACGGAAACTGAAGTTAAATTTTGTTTAGGCCAATTTTTCTATTGAAAATCACGTTTGGAAATCATATCTCCTAAACTATTCAAGAGAAAACATTAAATGTTTATTCTTTTTTATTTCAGAGGAAATTTTGTGCACTTAAATTGTTGTTCAGACTATTTACGCGTGCGATGCAGTAAAAGGGAAAAATAATTTTTAAAACTGCCTTTTTTCACCTGTTTCACAAGATGTTAAAACCTTCTGAGTTTTACTTGATGTTTAACATTAGAGGCTTATTTTTGATGCCAAAGTAAATGGTTTGCACCAATTAACATTTAATTTGCAATGATGTTCACGAAAATATACTTAAAAACCCCACAAAAAAATTAAAAATTATGATTTCTTAAAAAAGGGCCCAACAATTGTTGTCATTTAGACCTTCAAATACTCGGGAGGAAGCCCCGAAACGTATTCAGAAAGAAACTGGGATAGGCGAGCACTTTCCAGTTATAAGTGGTTCAAGCTAGCCGTGATGAGTTTCATTTTATTTTTTTAACACCAAAGTGTAAAACCACGTAGCTCGAACTCGGAACCCCTCTCCCCCCATGTAGACCAACGTGGCCTTTCGTCGACCTCTCCCTCCCCCTAAAGAAGTCACGTGGTTTATGGAAGGCCCCTTTGGATTGAAAATTCATCTTTTAGGGTAGAAAAGTCTTAGTTAGTCAGTTTGCTTAAGACAATACACATAATTAATCATCAACATAATTATGACAGGTTACTTTTTCGCGAACACACACACACACACACATATATATATATAATTAAAAACTAAAGGTTAACAACCACCGCAGGGTCCCACTGGGAGTAACTGTCATCGAACACATACTATCGGGGTGTCCCACCCATGCAGGAACGACGTATATCTACAGACACAATGCGGCCCTAAGAGTGCTCTATAACCATCTTTGTCGATCTTACGGTGTTGGCCGCGACCCTGCCCTGCTGAACGCTCCAAGGGAGATAGAATCCATTGTTCATAACCAGAAGTGCCAAATTTTCTGGAACTACGATTTTCGGACAGCAGTCTCCGTTGCACACTCGAGGCCTGACCATGTTCTCCAAGACTTCGAAAAACGAACTATATTCGTGATCGAATTCTCGGCTCCTTCCGAATCCAACGTCACTGCCAAGGAGAAAGAAAAGGAGGAAAGGTATCTAGACCTTAAAAGGGAGCTGCAACGATTGTACCCAAAATATTCAGTACGAGTAATTGTCCCTGTGACAGGTGCTCTTGAAGGTGCGAAACTATCACTGGTTCGTAACCTTAAAGCCATACCCGCGTGCCAAAATATACCACGGCACTTGCGAGATGGATGCAGAAAGCTGTCATACTTGGGTCGCTTCGTGTCTCTTTTTCGGCGGCCGTATAGCGACAGTTTGTTTCTCTGGGTGAGATAATACA
The DNA here is from genome assembly GCA_011634705.1 of Andricus grossulariae. Taxonomy (NCBI): domain Eukaryota; kingdom Metazoa; phylum Arthropoda; class Insecta; order Hymenoptera; family Cynipidae; genus Andricus; species Andricus grossulariae. The sequence goes on along the minus strand of JAABKJ010075445.1, from coordinate 113,691,466 downwards.
CTCCTAATTTTTTCAGATCTAAAAAAAAATTCAGAGTCTGCGAGCATCAAATTTACGTAAAAATTAAGATTTTTGTAGTTTTCGATTTTTTTTAAATATACATATTTGTCTTAGAGAAATATCTTGGCGCCGGTAAAGGGCATAAAAAGTACGATTTCTTAGAAATAGATATATGTAAGGGCATAATTGTACCCCTAAACATTTTTTTGTGAGGATTGTCAAAATTCTGAAATTGTCTCCATACAACAGGTAAAAAATTTATAGTAGATATGAGATGCAATATTAAAAACCGGGGCACCAGAAAAATAAAAAATAAATGATTCAACAAGGTTTTTAATGGGTTTTTCATCAATGTAATTTTATAAAATAGTAAAATACATCAATAGGAGGAAGAGGGAATAACAGATTACTCATTTTATACGAAATCATATTTTCAATATATTCTTTTTTTCACAAGAATACACAGTACATCATTTATCTATATATTTTAATACATGCGAAGCTCTTAATAAGACCGCTCTGAATAAGACCGCTTCCCCTTATCCTTGCTCGAGCACGCCGAGGCGCTTCCCCCACTCTCACGCTGACTTCAAAATTCAAGTCAGCCGCTCCCAATAGTGCCGCCGTAGAAATCGCAATTTTTATGGTTTTTAGGAGAGCTTTTTCATATTATCTAAATATAACCTCGAAAAATATTATTAAATATGAAAATATTACAATAAATATTTTTTGATATTATATTCAGATAATATAAAAAAAACTCTCCTCAGAACCATAAAAATTGCGATTTCTACGGCGGCACTATTGGGAGCAGCTGACTGGAATTTCAAAGTCAGCGTGAGAGTGGCAGAAACGCCTCGGTGAGCTCGAGCAAGGATGAGGGGAAGCGCTCTTATTCGGAGCAGTCATATTGAGAGCTTCGACTGTTCTCTTTCTGAGGAATCGTACTTTTTATGCCCTTTACCGGCGCCAAGTAATTTTTTTTTCAATCGGACGCAAAGTGAAAGTTTTTTCCATTCTATTAGCTATAATTTTTATTCATAAGATATTTCTCTAAAACAAATATTTATAAATAAATAAATGAATAAATAAATAATGTTCATTCAGGCCTATTCCGCTTCTTTTGGTGTTAAAAAAAAAAAATTTTATCAAAAATTTGCCGACATGTTTCAACCTGTATTTCAGGTCCTTTACGAGGCTTACTCTAGAAGGAAAAATACATGTATTAAATAAAAATAAATTATTATTATATAGTAATAATAATAATAAAAATTATTATTATATCATTAAGCCGTTTCCCTTTCGGGGTAGGCGTAATATATAATATATAATAATATAACAAATATTTATATTTAAAAAAAATAAAAAACCACGAAAATCTTAATTTTTACGTGAATTTGATGCTCGCAATCTCTGAATTTTTTTTCAATCTAAAAAAATTAGGAGTGTATTATCTCACCCAGTGAAACAAACTGTCGCTTTACGGCCGCCGAAAAATAGAAACAAGCGCGGCTCGCTTCGCTCACAAGTTTGAGCACGCCTAGGGCGCTCGATGATGTGCTTACCTCGCCCTACGCGCTCGGTCTTTGTATTTCCCCCACATTTGCGCCCAGACCTTTTAAAATTGAAGGTCAAATCATCGACAACTAGAAACACGATTAGAAACAATTCAAATTTCTTTCTATCGTTCTGAATTGTTTTCAATTAATTATTTCTAGAAGGGTTATCAAATCATTTTACAATACAAATAGTCTACAATGTTTTGGACACTATGGGTTATTTATCTTAGAGATCCTCTAGGAAGAGTTGAGACACGTTTCCCCCTCCAATGCTCACCGCTGTACCGGAACTTGATGTGTTACTGCGGCGCGAAAAGTTTGAAAAATGACGTGTAGCGCAATACTTGACATTACGCGAGCGAGCATCTAGAAATTTTCGTATTTAAGCCAAATGATTGAACAATGGAAACTGCGTAATGCAGACCCATAATTTATTATAAATTATTTTTTTTAGTTGATTTATATTGAAGCTATGATGTGTGAAGTGTGATATGCGATTTTTTTCATTAATGAAGAAGTGCAAAAAAGGTTGTGTATAACCTACTTTCCGAAGAAGAATATTAACAATATTTTTGTGACATATAAGTGTTTTGCAAAAATGGTAAATTTCTGTATTTTATACTGCAATAATTCATCTAGAAACGGGTTTTTCCTGAAACAAATTCCACGAGATCTCAAGCTTCGATAATTGTCGATTCAGAATATCAATCGAGCAGATTGGAAAGCAACTAACAAATTATTTCCTACAATTCATTTTTACTTTATTTACATGCATAACCTTTTCGAACCAAAGCTTTGCTTCCAACCTATAAAATGTATTTATTTAACCAATATTATTTATAGAAATTTGTATAATATATATACCTAAAAGCGATTTTTAATTACATTTCGTTTACTCTAAATGTTTAATTCAATGATATTCTCTTTATTTTGTATTAAATCTGTTGTGGAATGAACACTCTACTTGAAAATCGCGCCAGTTTTAGAATAGCAGATTCCAGTACAGCGGCACCAATCAGAATTTGAGAATCCCGCGTCTCAACTCTCCCTTGAGGATCTCTAATTTATCTTACATCTTTGAGAGGTATGGTGCTGCCACAAGACAAAAAATTGGAGATTGGATACATACCAATAGAAAATGATTCATTCTTAAAGAACAATGTACTTTCTTAATAAGGTGCAGCAATAATGCCTTATTTCCAACAAATATTCAAAATGATTTAAAAAAAAAAAAAAAAAAATGATTTAAAAGCCTTTTGAAAAAGGTACGCAATTTTACTGAAACGTACGTAGAGTATGGGGAAAGGAGTTTTCTAATTAATAAATTCTGAGTTGAAAAAATGTTTCTGGCTCAATTTTTATTTAATTTTATGAGGACCGTAAGACATACAAAATTTACAATTTAAAATTCTTAAACATCGGCGGCCGAAGAAAAGGATTAATTTATTACTTATTAAATCATTTTACAATACAACAACTCAACAACGTTTTGGAAAATATGGATTATTTTGGTTACATCTTTGAGAGATATGGTGCTGCCACAAGACAACAAATAGGAAATTGGATATGTGATATTTGTAATAATTAGCCACATTTCAGATTACATCAATTTATTCATGTTATCAATGCCGGGTGATACAAGGCTGGCTAAATGGGCCCAAATCCCCTTGATTATCCTGATGAGCATGCGCGTAACATCATTATCTCTATATTCGCGATGAAAACTACCACAGCGGGCAGAGAGGCGCTAGTGTCATCAAAACAATATGGCTGCCAGTACTATACAGCTTATCGTGCACGTATATGGGAACGACATAACAAAAGCCAATTTGCTTATTAACTAACTTATAAAAAATGTTGTATTTGAAGTTGGACACACTTTGTAAGTTTACAAAGGCAACGCGAAACATGATCGAAGGTCAGAACAATATAAACTCGGGTATGGTTTCTTTGTGCGGTGCAAGTTCTCACTGTGTTGAAAAGATTGAACTGTACGCTTTACACCTCCAAAGTGTGATTACGTTAGACCCACATGCGAAAACTGGTGCGCTAAGCATAGAGAAAAATGACAATAATGAATCTGAAAATGAATATAATGTTAAAGTGCAGAAAATGTCGTGCTCATGCACAGCTGGTGCTAGTCAAGAGTGTAAACACATCGTGGCAGTTTGGCTTTATTGCAACAGGTGATTATATAGTGGAGTATGCTTTTTTTTAAATTGATTATAACTGTTTTTTTTTTATTGATAGAAATGACTTGAATAAATTGGAGTTAATTTCATCAACTGCTAAAGAATGTTTATGGAAAAAGCACAAGGATCCTAACTTAAATGGATATTTATTTGAAGGACTTTTATAGAAACTTTGTGATTATATGTTTCATATATTTCACAAAAATATGCTTTGACAACTGTAACAAGGAATTCCCGTAAAGAATTGTAACTTTAACTTTTGAACAGGAAATTTTGAAAGGAATTATTTTAAATGATTTATCACGAATTTATCAATTCCTGTTCCAATTAGAATTCTTCCGATTTTGAAAATTCCTTGTTCCAAATGAAAATTTGTTTGAATTTAAATATTCTTTTGTTTTGCAAATAAAAATTTTCCAGAGTTTGAAACTTGCGTCTTCCAAATTTTAGAAAAAGGGAGTTCATCACACTGCAATAGGAAATTGTCTATACGCCTTTTTTGGCTGTAGTGCTGTAGCTAAAGTGACTTAATTTTTAACAATATTAACATTACATTTTTTTCTCATGTTCACACGAAAGTAAATAAAATTCTGCATCTAATAAGCCCAAGTTGAAGGCAAAATGTTAATTCAATAGAAAAATATATTCTTTTAAACGTTAAATTTTGATGTTTTTGAAAAATTGGAATACCTTTGGAAATAATGAATATTTTACAACATTTTGAGGCTCATTTTTAAGGTACGTCTTAATAGTATTTTTCTAAATTGTTGAGGTACTTCTAGAATTTTTTCCCTAGATTGTGTCTTAGGGTCAAACTTGGTGAAAAAAGTAGGAAAATTTAAAACATTTACTAAATTTGAGTAGTATTAATAAGAATATTATGGTTTTCAATTTTTTGAATTAATTTTATGAGTGCAATCATTATTTGAAATTTTGCGAGATTCTTCACCAAGTTTGAATTATTTCCAGAGGTATTCCAATTTTTTGAAAACATCGAAATTCAACTTTTTTTCGATTTTTGTTTTGTTTTGTTCCATAGACTTTTTGCCTTAACTTGGGCTTATTAGATGCGGCATTTTATTATCTCTCCTACGGTTATGAGCTAACAAAATTCTATGATAATATTATAAAAATTAGGAAACTCAAGAAATAAACATGTAGGTAATTTCCGCTGGTACTGTACATTTCTGAATTATAATAGAAGATATTGTAAATAAATATAATTTTCATTCGGAACAGAGAATTTTTGGAAATAAATGTAACGTGACTTTGAACAGGGAATTTCCGTAAAGAATTATAATTTAGACTTTAGGATGGGGATTTTTGTAAAGCATTATTATTTTACTGGGAACAGAGAATTTTTTCCATGGAACGGATATTTTGAAAAACAATTTTAATTCTTAATGAGAAGAAGTTCCAACTGAGAATTATAATTCTTTTCCAAAATTCCCTGTTCCAAAGCTGAAATTTTCGAAATCTTTTAAAATGTTTAGAAATTTCTTGAAATCTTCAAAAGTCGTTTGAAACTGATCGGGGAAAACTAACACTTTACCTATTGATTTTTAATAACATTTTCTTCAAATTATAATTTGCCGTTTTTTAATAGATTTAAAATGATTGAAAATCGACATTTGTAAGTAACTACTTTTAAATTTGTTTCTTGATCTGCTAGTAAAATCAAAGATACTCCGTCATGGTACAATTCCATCAATTACAATCGATCAAGGTGAAAAATTTGAGATAGTAAAGAAGCTGCAATATTCAAAGAAACCATAAAATGCAAAGCTAATTTTGAGACGCAAATATCAGATATCGTGACGCTTAATACTGTGGATATTACAGCGGAAATCGAAATTGCGTGTGATGAGAATCAAGGAGAAGTAGAAAAAGAAACTGTAGCTGAAGACACACATAATTCCATCGAAGAGAATCATATTGAACTCTGCAAAAAGTGCACAAGTTTTCCACCTTATTTCATAGGCAGATTTAAAGATAAGCCTAAAAGAATAGCATGTCTAAAACGCCTGGAAAATTAGGCGAAATTCAAAATAGTCTTAAATACACTTAGACCAAAAGTCCACGTAATTTCCGCAAAATCGTCAATTCTAGACACAGAAAATCAATTTCTAACAGTTTTGTGGAAATTGCGACGAAACGTGCCTAATTTTGAATTGGCTATGCATTTTGACATATCGGAATCGACTGTGAGAAAGATATTTATTTCCTGGATACGATTTATGGCGCTTGATGGTCCAAAATCGAGACTTGGCCGTCCGGAGAATTAATTGATTACACCGGCACACAAAAAAAAGTGGTCTGCCCGGCGGACTACACCGGCATATCTATATGTTTTTGGAGTCGCTGATGATGCGCCTTTGTTGGGCCAGACTCTGGCTTTTCCTATTAAAACATGTATTGCCAGAGTAAAGGCGAAGTTGGGAACAGCAATGCGCCGACTCCGGGCCAACCGCTGGCTCTTCCTCTTAAAACACGGTTTTCTGTAGTCAAAGTTACACTGGTCCCAATGACGCGCCTTTGTTGGGCCAGATTCTGGCTTTTCCTATTTAAAATTTTTGCTAGAGTAAAGACGAAGTTGAGAACAGAAGTGCGCCGAGTTCGGGCCGAACTCTGGCTATTGCAATTAAAACATGGTTTGTCGTCGTGAAAGTTACACTGGGCCTAGTGATGCGCCTTTGCTGGGCCAGAATCCGGCTTTTCCTATTAAAAAATGTATTTCCAGAGTAAAGGCGATGTTGGGAACAACTGTGCGCTGACTGCTGGCTAACCTCTGGCTCTTCTTCTTAAAAGACGGTTTGCCGTAGTAAAAGTTACACTGGTCCCAGTGATGCGCCTTTGCTGGGCGTGAATCCGGCTCTTCCTATTAAAACATGTATTGCCAGAGTAAGGACGAAGTTGGAAACAGCAGAACGCCTAATGCGGGCCAACCTCTGATTCTTTCTCTTGAAACACGGTTTGCCGTAGTGAAAGTTACACTAGGCCCAGTGATGTGCCTTCGCTGGGCCAGAATCGGGCTTTTTTATCAAAAAATGTATTGCCAGAGTAAAGACGAAGTTGGTAACAGCAGTGCGCCGAGTCCGGGCCAACCTCTGGCTCTTCCTCTTGAAACACGGTTTGCCGTCGTAAAAGTCACACTGGTCCCAGTGATGCGCCTTTGTTGGGCCAGACTCTGGCTTTTCCTATTGAAGCATGTATTGCCAGAGTGAAGACGAAGTTGGGAACAGCAGTGCGCTGAGCCCAGGCCAACCTCTGGCTTTTCCTCCTAAAACATGGTTTACCGTATTAGAAGTCACACTGGGTCCAGTGATGCGCCTTTTTTGGCTAGACTCTGGCTTTTCCTATTAAAACATGTGTTGCCAGTGTAAAGACGATGTTGGGAACAGCAGTACGCCGAATCCGGGACAACCTCTGGCTCTTCTCTTAAAACATGGTTTGTCGTAGTAAAAGTCACACTGGGCCCAGTGATGCGCCTTTGCTGTGCGTGAATCCGGCTCCTCCTATTAAAACATGTATTGCGAAAGTAAAGACGAAGTTGGAAACAGCAGTGCGCCGAGTCCAGGACAACCTCTTTCTCTTCTTCTTAAAGCTTGGTTTGTCGTAGTAAAACTCACACTTGGCCCAGTAATGCGCCTTTGCTGTGCCAGAATCCGGCTTTTCCTATTAAAACATGTATTGCCAAACTAAAGACGAAGTTGGGAACAGCAGTGGACCGAGTCAAAGCCAAACTCTGACTCTTCCTCTCAAAACATGGTTTACCGTAGTAAAAGTCACACTGGACCCAGTGATGCGGCTTTGTTGGGCCAGACTCTGGCTTTTCCTATCAAAGCATGTATTGCCAGAGTGAAGGCGAATTAGGGAACAGCAGTGGGCCGAGTCCGGGCCAAACTCTGACTCTTCCTCTCAAAACATGGTTTACGGTAGTAAAAGTCACACTGGACCCAGTGATGCGCCTTTGCTGGGCCAGAATCCGGCTTTTCCTATTAAAAAAGGTATTGCCAGAGTAAAGACGAAGTTGGGAACAGCAGTGCGCCATGTCTGGGTCAACCTCTGGCTCTTCCTCTTAAACACCGTTTGTCGTAGTAAAAATTACACTGGGCCCAGTGATGTGCCTTTGCTGGGCCAGAATCCGGCTTTTCCTATTAAAAAATGTATTACTAGGGTAAAGACGAAGTTTGGAACAGCAATGCGCCTAGTCTCGGCGAAACTCTGGCTCTTCCTTTTAAAACGCTGTTTGCCGTGATAAAAGTAACACTTGGTCCAGTAATGTGCCATCATTGGGCCAAGCATCGGCGGTAGATCGACAAATTTTAATAGACAATTTAGGCATCCAGTACGGGCGCAACACTGGGCCGGATAAAATGCCGATATTTTCCCAATAAGATTAGCCGATTTTTGACTGCCGAAATTGGACCAAGCCTGGGCCGTGTGTTCAGTTCCGCTATGTATAAATATATATAAATTTGTCCACTATATATTTTCGAATATACCAAAAAAACAAAAAACAGTGTAATCTGAAAATCGGAAAGAAAATAGAAAATGTTGGAGTCTACTTTGCTAGATAAGTAGATTATACCAATTTATCTGCGAATCCAGATCAGCAACGAATCAGAGTGATTCTTCTAAATTCCAACGGAAATTGCAGACCAAGATATAACATTACGTCCTGTAATGGTATAGGTTGATTTGCGTACTAACTTTTGATAGATGGCGTTGAGAGCGCCAAATAAACATAGCCCCGTTTCAAATTTTGGCACGAACGAATTTTTAGGAGGGACGAACAGAAGTTAATAAAAGTTTTGATAATTTTAGTGATTTCAATGAAGCCCGAATAATTTGGGGCGTTTCGACCAGAATTTAACAATTCTTGAGGAATTATTTAGATTTTAAGAGTAATTATTACCTTCCTACTCTCAACAATGGTAAACGAGAATTAAAATATAAGAAACGCGCATTGGTTATATTTATCTGTAGATATTAGTCGGCAAACTAGAGGAGGCTTGAGTGTTTACAAATAAGGAACTTGTGACCTAGATTGTAATTAGATAGTAAGGAGCAAAAACTGGAAGCCGCTAGAGTTCAAAGGGTGTCGGCGCCGCGCTGCCGTGGCGGGAACCTTTGAAGGCGCGGGTTTGGTGGCCATAAAAATGTCATGGTTTTAATGAAGTATGAGACTTTGTGACGATTCGCGGATTGCGTGTTAAGAACTTGTCGGAGACAAGTTCGGACTCGTGAGACCGCGGAGGCGCGAAATTCATGCTTTAACCTATTTTACTATTGGCTAAAAGTGACGACGATTCTTATATCCTGGATTTTGATTGGATAGAGTAAAATGCGTGGGGTAGCTCCCACCATGATTTTCGCTCTCGCCGAGGGTCCGTCTGTTTTCCTCCGAGAGGAAAACGTCAGTTCTCCGTCGATTTCTCTACCAGCTTCAAAGAAAAAAACCTGCGACACTTTGCTAAAGATTGTGGACTTAGAAAACTTTTGAATGAATCTGACTTCAGGCTTGGAATATTTTCTGTGCAAAGAGTTTGAGTTTTACTTTTCAGTAATAAGTTCGTCTCAGCTGGTAGGTAGTAGCATTAAATCGAGAACTGACACTCAATAAATGAATTCATAATTTTATTAATCCTTAGTAAATAAAACAAGAATTGTGAATGTTCTTTGAAAACCTGAAGTCAAATAATATTAAATAAAATTGCTAAGTTGTAAACTATTCTGAAAAATTAATACATAATAATAATTCAAACCTAAATAAACATGAAGTTTTTCTCTTCAATCATGTGTTTTTATTGTGTTGAAACACGGCATTCGCGGCATTTGATTTTAATCAAACCAAATCAACGGAAAGATTGACTCTAACAACCAATGGCAGCCAAGCAGAGAATTCTACAGGAAAAGAAATTCGATTTCAGCGCTGGTGGCCATTACAATTGGCGCAGTCGGTAGGACTTTTCCGTTGTGCCATACGAAAAGTGGGTCACTGGACCAGAATTCAAACTTGAAGTTCAAGGTCGCTGTCTTACCAGAACTGGATTTTCCCACTGATCATTGACATTAAAGCTGCTGAAATGAAATGTCGCTAATCACCGACGAAATAGAGTTGATCAATCTAATCTTGGATTCAACTTCATCAATTTGGCAACCATCGGCCTGGATAAGCTTTGAAGACCGCCGGGAAATTTATCTTCCTACCAGCATTGGTACACTAAAATTCGTCAAACCGGCTAACTTCAATCCAGACAGTGACCTGAGCGATTTTGACTACGATTACGAACCTAAAATTCAATTCTGCAAAATTGAGATCAAAGAGAATTTGCATGAGGTTCGATTAAAACTTGGAAGAGAAGCAGTTTTTCACATTAAAAAGGAAAATGTCTCCTTCCTTTAAACAAGGAATTGTTAATAATTTCCTCCAACTGTTGGATCTTCTGTGCACTTCGGACAACCCAGGGATGGAATTATAGTAGTTTCTGGGCCCGAAAGTGTACATTTAGTCCGACGGAGGATAAAACCTTCTACTGTTCCTGATTCCCTGGACCCGTGAAGGGTACCGGCACCGTTGGACGGCCCGTGAAGGGTGACGCGTCGAGGGACTGAAGGATGTCTATTCTCCCCGGCTAGGAACTCACTGGAACTCTACAGAAGGACCGTTTGGAAAATCTGCAAGGAAACTCTCCGTGGTGAAGTGCAGTGAAGTGAGTTTGCCTACAAATATAGTGAAGTGCAAAATTGGATTACAGTAGAACTCGTCGGATCGGGACGGAGCGGGTCTCCACTTTCGATCACGCAGGTCGCAGAAACAAATCTTAGCTTTCAACTAATGTTAATATTCAAAGTCTGATATATTTTATTAACTTCTAGCATTGAATAATTATATTTTTTCGATTTTCATATTAAATTCTCGATATATCACATGCATTTTCCGGGAGTGATGGTACAGTTAGCGCCCCGGGTGAGAATCCGGCCAACTATCTCAAGAATGCAATTTAGCGACATTAACGGGGCGCCATTTTATTTTCTAAGGCATACCCCTGGGAAACACCAAGAAGTGAACAAAGGAGCATTTCTATACAAAGCAGTGGAGAAGGCTGCTGAAACACTTGGCCTTGACTTCAATATCAGGGGTGAGCAAAATGCATCAAACCTTATCCATCTCGAATACTCACTCCTGAAGGCCCGGACTAAGAAAGCACAGAAGAAAAACTTCCGCAAACAGCTCTGCGACAAGAGGATCCACGGCAACGTCTACAGAAACGTGCAAGATCAGTCCATGTCGTATGAGCTAACGTTTGCTTTCCTTATATCACCTGGATTGAAGTCGGGCACGGAGGGTTTTATTTTGGCTCGTCAAGACGGTGTCATTTCCACTTTAGCATACCGTCGCTGCATCTTGAGCCAAGACATTCTCGATGGCAGCTGCAGAGCGTGTCATGCACACGCTGAGCACCTGGGATACATACTATATAGCTGTCCAACTCATGCGGGAACGACGTAAGTCCAAAGGCACAATGTGGCACTAAGGGTACTTTATTACAATCTCTGCCACTTTTACGGCATCGGCCCTTCTAGCACTCCGTCAAACTCTCCTAGGGAAATAGAGTCAATTGTCGAAGATGAGAAGTGCCGCATATACTGGAACTTCATATTCTCGACAATGGTTTCTGTTGCATACTCGAGGCCTGACATAGTTCTTCTTGACTTCGAGAAGCGAACCATGTTCATCATCGAATTTTCGGTGCCAGCGGACAAAAATATCATAGTCAAAGAGAATGAAAAGAAAGAGAAGTATAAATACCTTACAAGAAAGTTGCGATGGTTATACCCAGTATATTCTGTTAAGTTAGTCGTCCAAATCATCGGTGCTCTTGGAGGTGCCGAGGAAAATGCATAATGTGATCGCCCTTGGGTCGCTCCCTGTACTTCGGGCACACGAGACTTTTATTGGATCATTATATTGAGTCCATCGCAGACTGTAACCACCTATCTCATGGTCGTGAGGCGTGGTTACGTCTAAAATATTACCGCATTTTCGCCGGGAGCGGGTGCAATTTTTTAGAATGGGACCCGCTCCACGTGAAATCGCGCGGTTGTATTTATGACAAACTTTCAACTGTATATTTAATATAAACTGATGGTGACACTAATGCACGAGTTCGTGAATAATGAGAATTACATTAAAAGTCTACGAAAATGTTTTTTGGTTGGGTATATGAGATCACGTGAATTCCTTAATTTTTTTAAAATAAGGAAAATTATTCTGCCTTAAAAAATTAGAGTCGCGGACAAATGATCAGTTTATGCGTGCATCATCATTTATTGAGGCAGAATTCAAAACGGAAAATTGGTAAAATTGTTAATGGATGAATTTCGTTAGAAAATAGAAAGTGCTTGGAAACGTCAGTGAGTCATCGCTGGCCCACGGAGCGCATGGAATTTTCTGAGCTACACCGCGAATAAGAGGCAACAAGCAAAGGTTGTCAAAGCGGCAGAGGAAAGGAATTTTAATTCATGGAATTCAAGGAATTCATGGAATTCACGGAATTTAAGGACTTCATGAAATTCTCACAATTCAATGAATTCACGAAATTTACGGAATTCACGGAATTCAAGGAATTCATTGAGATCCTTCAAATCCTGATATTCCACCTAAACATTTTGTCGAAGTTTCACTTCTACCGTGTGTCCCGAGACACACACACTTTTTTACTGAAAATAAACCTTTCTCTACGTGGAAGTAAATAAATACATATATGGTGATCATACGCATTTTTCATTGGATTCGTGTTATTAGATTGTTTTAGATTTACATTTCCTTTTTGCTTGAATTAAATTATTTTGTGAAATTTTTACTCAATCTTACGGTTGAAAGGTAAAATCCCAATTTCTTCTTTGGACATTCGAGTAATGTTGCCGTTGTACAAATGTAGTTGAACGGGATTGCGGCCATGCAATACTGTTTGATATAAGTGTAACAAAACACCATAAGAATTCAATTTTCCCACGATTAATTTATTCGGTGATTCTAGTACCCTCGCAGGTAGGCTTACTACTGGGAGCCGATGTCATTTTTAGATGACAGTTGCTCCCAGTGGGACCCTGCGGTGGTTGTTAACCTTTAGTTTTTAATTATATATTTAATTTTAATTGAGGTATGCTTGAAAAAGACACACAGTAGTGTTGAAACGTACGTAGCAAGAATTGGATTATTTGAATAAAACAAAATGTCAACTTAGTGGATGTTTTATTAAAAATAGACCGTAAGACTTAAGGAAATTTATTCAAATATAAGCTACATTGTCTTCCAAAACTATACTTTTCTATAGTGAACTTACATTTGCACAATAGTAATCTGGGTAATCTGAAATTATAACACATGTATGGTGAAGGCTGTAGAAATAATTTTTAGAATTCAATTTCCAAATTTTATAATATGCGGATCAAGTAATCTTCATAATTAAACGGTAACATACCATTTTCATTTTTAATTTAGTTTCAGCTCAATTCATGATTAATACGAAAATCATCAAATAAGTGACAGAAATACATTCCAATCGTGATTGATATATTAGAAAACGTTTTTCAATGTGATATTTTGATTTTTTATATGTTGCAAAGATTAAGAAAATTCGCAAGAAACCATCATTATCTCATAATTCAGATTACTGCAAGCAGAAAAAAGAACCTTATATTTTACTGAAAACTAAGTTAAATCTACTGATCTTCCAAGTACTTACATTGACAACACGGCAGTTCAGTAAATGTTAAAATTATAGGCAACTGAATATGACTATCATTGATAGTTACCAGTGCCAATTCTCAAGTGGTGCTGACCTGCTGATCAGTAGACTTTACCGATCCAGACAGACCCTATTCTGCACTGTTCCTCGATGCTGCAATTACGAATTATCATGTCTCTTTGACGAATGGCACAAACAGATCTAACTAATCCCTTGTTTGGCACACCTCCCTGGAGTAACGTACTTGACACATGGGGTCGTCGACGACCCCAGCGTGAATAAATTGTTATAAATAATAAAGTATTGAATATTTTTACTTGAAATTTTTCTTATATCTTTTTGAATACTTATTTTAAAAGATCATATCGGTTATATAGCTAAATATTAAATTTAAATGAACGAAAAAAATTGTTGAAAAATGCCAATTTTCATTAAAAAATTCATAACATTTGTTTTACTATATAGGATTAGCTAAAAATTGAACTGAGGTTTCTCCTAATGTATTGGTACAAGAAAAAAATCAGTGTGAAAAAAGTTCTTTCAAAAAAGGTATTTATTCTTGAAAATGAAAGTGGAAATTTCGTGAAAAATTGAACTACGTGTTTTTGCCAAAATAAAATAATTTATTTATTATAAAAAAATGTGAAAAACATTGAAAGTACTTATAATCTACGCATTTAACTAACTAGATTCATTATTTTAAATATCTAAGCACACCTTACACATAGTTACACTGTGCTCTTAACAAGCAGGACAGTGCCAGACGGCACAATCATACTTTGTTTTTATGTCTTTCTTTCGATCACTTAAAAAAAATTTAACTTTGCAAAATATGATGTTCCAACCTTATTTTTTAATTTACAATAAAAATATATGCAAAAAAATTCGCTCCAAATTTTGATTTTCAAACGTATTTGGCACATCGGGATCATGAACGACCCTAGGCGACTTTAAACGACTGCTGTACAGAGATGAACCGACCCAGCCTTACGCTCTATGCGTTGAAAGTTATATCCGAATTATCGATATATATTTTACTATAAACCCGCTGCCCTTATGTTTAGATAATCTAATTTTGCAATTTTAAACGTCTGGGGTCGTATACGACCCCCTGTGCCAAGCAAGGGTTAAGTTAACGGTATAGACTATAGTTTAGACGGCACTATAAGTTTTAAAAAAATATTGCTAAAAAATAATTGATAAATAAGCACGCACGGTTAATTCACAGATATATTTTCGGATATACTTAGTATTAATCGAGGGGCCATTCACTCTCGAATCAAGGGGTTTTAGCGTTTGAAATCAGTATGAAATCAAATGCAACAAGCATAAGACTTTGTGAAATCATCTGAAATCAGCGGTATCTGAGTGGATCTTTTAAAAAAGATTCGCTAATTTTGAAATTAGTGAAAATCAAGTGAAATCAGTAGAAATCTCTTAAAATATTCCGAAATCGTGAGCGAGTGAGTAGGAGTCAACGAGAGATTGTGAGTAATCACGAGCAGTCAGGCGAGCAATCAAGAGAGCAGTCAGTGTAGTCAATTATATATATATATATATAAAGAGAAAGAGAGAGAGAGTACTCAGTACTCTTACGAGCTGTCTGGGAGCCCAAAGAATATGTGTGCGAAATTTGGTGCCGATTGGTCAAAAACTGTGGATTTGCATAAGCCTCATACGTTTTAGGCTACTTGATTTTATATATTAGATAATGTGTTTTATTTTCTTCCAGTTCAATACAATATTCTAAAAAGATATAGTGTGCTATCTTAAGGTATTATGCGCACGAAAAAATAGGCCAATTATACTTTTAAAAAGTTCAATATTATTACTGATCACAATGACTCAATTGTAATGAATAGCAGCTTATTATCTCGCAAAAAATATTCTCTACTTGTACAACTTATTCTCATTTAATTTTTGACAATAAATCAATTATATTCAAATATATTTTTTGTTCATAAAATATTCAATGTAAAAAATATTTTTTTAATTATTGAAGCCGTTAAAGAATTTATCTTTAAACATTGGAATTAGGTTAATTTGTAAAGAATATTTTTTTCTGAGAAAATAAGCGTGAAGAAAAAAGTTTTTATCGAAAAAAAAATTTCATAAATAAACAACTTTTTTATATTTCAAATTTTATATATGAAAAAAAATGTTTTCCCCTTTAAACGAGACGCTCAGTAATAATATTGACATTTTTAAAAGTATATTTAGGTATTTTTTCTCAAGACCTTTTTTTCTTGTCCATAATACCTTAAATAGATTGAATTGGAAAAAATAAAATACATTAAATTAAGATGCCTCTAGGGAGGCTATCGTTTTTTGAAACAGCGGTGACGAGATCTTTTTATAATGTAATGTGAAACCTCGATAACTGGAAGTGCTGCGGCACCGGAAACTACGAATTATCGAGAATTCGAATTACAAAATTCGAATTACGGAAGTTTCACTGTACCTCCGCCCCCGTTTTGAGTTTATTATTTTTACACTCATTCCTCGTTAGAGCGCCGGCCTCGGGTCTGGTCGGTACACACGGTGAGCCTCAACCAAGTTTAACCGAAAGATCCTTGAAGTTAGATTATACTTATTGGATACTACTGTTTTATGTTGCCATATAAGCCCTTTTCAAACGAAACAAGATTTCCCAATAAAAAATTTTTGTCTACAAATTCTTTTCAAAATATAAAGAATTTTTTTTTTTAATGATGTTTTACGTTTTTGACATCATGCCAGCATCAGTTAATTACAACCTGAGATGAACTGGTGATCAGAAAAATATTTCCACATCTTTTGCTGTGATAAGAGTTTTTTTTTCAAATATACAAAAACCTCTGTAGATTATACAGATCTCATTTTGGAACATAATTTCATTACGATTTTTTACTTCGCTTTTAAGCAAAAAGAAGCCTCTTAGCTATTGTATTTAAAACCCAGAAATTAAAAAAATAATAAAAATTGTTTTTTGAAAAAAGCGCTCCCGTGATTTTTCTAATAGCATATGAAAAATATCCGAACATCATCCGAGGAGAAAATTCTGCAAAAAAAAGTCCAGTAATATAATTTTTTAATAACCTTTTGCACTAAAGGAATATATAACCTTTTATAGATTCTACACTTACAATTTCACAAAAAATTTTGTAGGACTGTTTTAACTCTATATTTAATTTTTAGCAATCTCTGAGTAAAATCTTTTTTTATTCAAATTTTTTTTTGATAAACAAAATTTTAAATAAAAAAAAAATTATTTATATTGGTCTAGTGGAATGTTTATCAACATTGGTTAATTAATGTTCAATTATTTAAACAAATAGAATTTGTTTAAATAATTTTTCTTCGAAAATTCTTTTTTTTTCCCCTAACAATTAATACTATTGGTCTAGTGGAATATTTATCAACATTGTTTCATTAAATTTCAATTATTCAAACAAATAGTTATACCATTAAGCCATTTCCCTTTCGGGGTAGGCGCGAATTTCTCAGTTGGAAAGTAGTAGTGTGTGGATGGGTATATAGGTATAGGGTAGGTAGATAGATAGGTGTAAGGTATAGATCTTTTAGATTGATCTAGAATTCTCGTGTTATTTATTTAAATGACACGTTCGTTCCGCAACACTGCTCCGACCCCGGTTGCTGATCAATCTCACTAGCGATCACCCCACGTGAAGAGCCTCAAAAAGTTGTTACGTGTAGTTCCCCACTTGGGCCTATTAGTATCCAAGGTCTTTGTTTCAGGCTTCATTCACTCTACTCACATTCTTTTTATAAACTATTAAAAATGTATTGAAGTTTTTCATCAAAATGAAACCTTATCTGTTCGAAACTTTGCTTGAAAAACTACCCTAAACCTTTGGAAGTCCAGCAAGCATGCCACCGCAAGTAGTGCATTATTTCTTGAATGTCATGACTAGTTGAAATAATACCTAACTTCTGTGACATTAATTTATTTAAGAAAAATGGATAACAGATTGTCGTCAAAGTGGAGCCTTATTTGCTTGATGCTTTGCTAAAAAACCTACCAAAAATAAGTGTTGTGCAGGACACACAAGCAACAAACAGACACAATTTTGAGAAATGACTTTCGAAACCTCTTCTCACGCATGCACAGTAACACAATTAGTATGACTTACTTTCCAGCTAGAAGTGAAGCTTAAACAAAAACACATTTCTAATGTACAGAAAATGCATGTGAAGGTTATTTTCAAAACTAGATAAAATCCAAAGAAAAGATCATTCTTTGTCGCAAACCTAATTTGTTTGCAAGAAGGGATAAGTGTTTCTAACTATTCGAACATGGATTAGAATTTATGTTTAAAAAATTTTGACCGTAGTTTTTTCATTGAGAAAGGGAACAGACAAGGTTTCAGTTTGACAAAAACCTCTAATCTATTTTTTAAGATGAATAAATGTCACCGAAGTTATTGTGAATTTGAAAACAAATTAATTGATGGCAAAATTAGAGAAGATACATACTTCATATACTCCGTAGATTCTTCTACGATGAAAATTAGTCACGATTATCAACAAATAAATTAGAATGCATTGTTGGTATTTTGGGCTAAGGTTTTGGACACTTGTTAAGAGTGACATTCACTTTATTATTTGCAATTACGAGATACATGTAACATCTCAAGCCGACTTCGGATCACAAAAAAATGACATATTTCAGACTTATATTTTTTTGGTAATTGAACTAATGTTGTGGAGGATTGTGGTGCATACGCTCCACTCTGAAATAATTTGAGATAGTGCGCAGGGGCCCTACTGGAATTTTCCTAATTTCATCTCGGGTCAAAGCGGTAATAGTGCCGCTTACCATGTTTATTTTAGCTCGTCTCATATGGTAAGTTTCAGTATTATAAGAATATATTCCAGCAAGAACATTTCTACTTTCCAATACTGCAAATACGTCTCCATCAGAAGTTGACAATACAATATGTTCTTGCTCTGGTATGGACGCAAACATGTTTCTTCCAGCTGATAATCTAATTTGTTTATCCGCAGGGAAAGTGTATCTCCGAAGCTCGAACATCAGATTCGGATTATTGTTGGGAGTAAGCCGAATAAACTGAAGCTGGTCAAGTTGATATACAATTCCGTCACAAGAAGCAATCCTGGTAGGTGTATTAATGCATCTGGCAGGAGGAGACCGGGTTCTTTCACGGTGAGGAGGCTCAGCAGGAGGAGGGCTGGGTGCAGAATCAGGTCTGTCTGAAGCAAGAGACCTGTCAGAAGAATGTCGTCTGTCAGGTGTAAAGGATGATGGTCTGTCACGAGGAACACCAGCAATGGGTTCGCCATTAGGTAAGCAGTCGAATTGTGAACTCACATCTGCAAAAATAAATTGTGAGGCAAGACTGAAAACATTAAATAGTTTAACGCTTGAGAGTTATAATTAAAAACTGTCCAATTTTGAAGATTTTTGAATAAAAAGATTTGGATTTTGGTCGTTTCAATAACCAAAAGACAAGTTTTCAATTCAATATCATCCAAATTGAAAAAAATTCTACTTTTAACCATCATAATTAGTGCGTTTTCTAGCTCGTGAATTGATGCTAAATAATATTTTTCCGATAATTTCTGGGTTCTTTCAACAATATACGTGGGCAATCACATAAAAATGACCTTCACAACTGGTTCTAGTTTAGTTTAGTTAATACTGCACAACATAAAGTTGTTTCCATTGCATGGACATGCTTTATCGTTGATTTTCGAATTCTAGAATTGCAGAAGCTTCAACTTTGAAAGAGTCAATTCAGCTTTCAATTTTAAATAGATAAATGTTCTTTTCTATGAATTTAAAATTATTCAATTTCCGAATTTTTCAGTACTAACCCACTTAATTTTAAACACTTTCAATTATAAATAATAAATTACAATTGATTTTAATTTTTAGTTTATCACTTTTCAAAATTGAATTCAGGTAATGTTTAATCTTTGACGTTTTGAAGTTGTCCAATGTTCCTTTATTAGACACAAAAATATACTTATCCAAAAACTTGAAAAGATCTTGTCCTTTGAATTTAATAAATGTTATATTCATTTGTAATCCAGATCAATTATACGAAATCCTTTTCCCTAGTGACAAAAAATTAGGGAAAGCACAGACACTAAAGTGCACAAATTTACACATAATATGCACTTAGATCACTTGCTCAATACCAAAATTCTCGAACATTCACTTTGTTTATTTATTACCTACAATGTTAATATTTTCGAGGATATTTTTCAAAGACACCCAAAAAATATGTGCTATATTTGGAAGTGTCCCTGTACCACTGGTGTTTAGACAGATAACGCGCAGTATTTTTTATAACACAACTAAATTCACGGTTCACTATAACTATTTATACTTATATAACAGAAAATACAATTAATAAATCGCGATTGTTCGCAAATTGGACATTTATGACAAAGCGTCACTTGACCGATCCAGCAACACGACATGAGACAAAAGACAGATTTCTGAAACCGACGCAAGATCGCGACACTTCTGTTACCAGAAATATTAACCGGAATAGTTTTAACCAGAAAAAAGCAACCAGAGTTAATTAACTAGAATTTTCTAGTCATAGTAACCATAATTTCGGATTAAACTAACTAGAAATTTTTTAACCAGACGCGTCTAGTAACTTTACTATAACTTTTTTTTGAGTGTGGGTATGTCAAATAAAAAAAATCATCGAGTGCGCTCCTATTATCTATTTCGAAGATTGAATTTTTCCTATGTTCAATATTTTGTTATTTAGTTTTAATTTTTGTTTACTTCAGAGTCTCAATTAAAATAAACACTAAAAAAATGTCTGGTTAAATCAACCATAATTCTGGTTAGTCTAACCAGAAAAAATAGTAAGGGCATATTTAACCAGAATTCTGGTTGATTTAACCGGACATTTTTTTGAGTGATGTGAAAAGTTTCAGTGTAAGCTGTTATTTTCAATCAGGCAGACCGGGACAAGAGGAGCATGCGGGGTCAAATAAGACACTGAATTTACTTTCAAAATTTGTGGTTTCAGTTGCGGTTCTATTTACACACAAAAAAAAACAGAAATAGTGATACTGCATTTATCGATAAAAAACCAAAAAATTAAATAAAACAAATAAAGGAAAAATAAAAGTCATTGAAATTTCAACACCTGAATCCTGTTATTCTATGGTATTTTAAAACAAAAAGAAATGATTGCAAATCACATATAATGTATTCAACCTAAGGTTTATCGTGAACATTTGTTAATGAAGATTAATGTTCTAACGCGTTTACACACAAGTAAATGATAAAAACCGGTGCTATTGAGGTTTTAATCAAAATTGTTATTTGGGGCGGAATGAGCCGAGTTTATGGGGCGAGATGATATGCTCTTATCCTGATTTTTATAACATCTTTATGGAGCTAACAGAAAAGTTTTTATTTGCAGGGTTTCAGTACTTTCTAGTGCAAATTTCGAAAATAGGTAAATATTTAAAGGAGAATTGCAATAGTCATAACTCACAAAAGAAAAAATGACATTCGTGGTTAGCAGATTCTATGACTGCAACGGTATAATTAAATTATTTCTTTCAATTTTGCACAAAAGATTCCCATTTTCGTGCAGCGCCAAATTATTATGTTTTCTAGTGTGAATTTTAGAAAAACTGTTTATAAAATATTTTCAACAAATTGTAGAAATATGCTATAAATCAAAAATTTCAAATGAATGTTAATTCAATGGCAGGTTTTAATAAATACATTTATTGAAAAATATATCTGAATGATTCTGATTTACTTACTTGTATAGACTATAGATGTATTACAAACCAACGGCAGAAGATCCAGGTGGAAATACACCACTGACGCAGCACTGGCCCAGTACATATTGCCGGAGTCCCAGTACTGGGCATCTGTACTAAGCCAGTACTAGCTGGTAATGTCGAAGTTAATTTTAAAAATGATAAAAAATCATTTAATTGTTCTTAGGATCATCAATTCATCATCATACGACTGCATATCGTCCGAATATTATTTCTAATTACAAAAGTGTCAATTTCAAACTTTTTGTATAATTTTAACACCCACTATTGCTATCCTCAAAAGATATAAGAAAAAAGGTATTTAAAAATAAATAATAATTGATTGCTTGTATATTGCCTATTAATGTTAATAGTTCTGCTCAGTATGAATACATATATTACATTTTTACATTCTCATCTCAATGAGAAGGTATTGGTTTTATGTGAAAAATGACTTTCGCGGATTCAATCAAATACTTTACCACCGAGCAATTCACGCCTACCCCGAAAGGGAAACGGCTTAATGATATAATAATAATGATAATAATAATATATACACATATATATTCTATACATTATATAGAATAAATATGAATTCTATTCTTTGTAATTGATTATTTATACTACGCCATTAATTAAGAGCGTGACAAAATTATGAATCACATAAATTTAATGTATTTTTCGCGCTGGATCGAATTGCGCTATTATTTTTTTCGTATCTTGCATGTTTAGCATCAGAAAAAAATGTAACAAAATTTGTATGGTCCATTTTTGCATGGAAGTCGAATCAAAATGAAAATTTTACTTAGGGTCTCCGAACCGTCATTATTTAGCTCAATTATAAGCAAATGCTTTATCTAGATTTTATTTATTCAGGCTTTTTTTGCAAAAATAATCGACTTCAAAGTATAAGCATATCACGGACATATCCAGGATACCCGGGTATCCACCATAAAAAAGTTCAACTTTGAGTGGATTATTAGTTTCTTATTAAGTTATTTGATTTATGCACGTGAAATGTTTTGAGTAATAATAGAAATAATAATTTAATTAATTATTTGTTACATTCTGTGTGTCAACCCGACGTATAATACTTTGCGTCGAGTTGAAGCAAGGAAACGATTTGAATTGCATAATTATTTTAACAATCGAAAAAAAGGGTGGTAGATACCTGGATATCCCGGGTGTGTACCACGTGGATAAAGTTGGGTATGCACACAATGGTTAAATTCTTATTTGAAAAAAAAGAAATAATCATTATAATTTTGAGAACGTTTTTTTGCTATGCTGAATTTTTTTTTCTTAGCACTTCAACATTTCTGCCGTAACACCCTTAATTTATTATCCATTTTCCAATTAAATCTATAATGAATTTATTTAAAAAATAAATAAACCACATGGAGTGAACGAGTGAGCTTCATCCTCGAGATTTAGTTGCTAAAAAATTCTCTAAGGCGTATTAATCTATTTGAGGAATAGTTTAAATACATGTCATTCCTAAGGGGTGGATAAATAACATAATCACGTAGATTAGGAACAACCCTAATTGATCGTTTAGGAGCTTGCACGTCACCGTGTTAACAAAATACACATCCTGAAAACGCCTTCGTGTCTCATGCAACATAAATGTTATGTAAAAGGGGCACTGTGTTTTAAAAGAAGTAACCATGAATTAAGCATTTTGTTCTCACTGCATATCTACATGAGTTCCTGAAAATGGAGTAACAATTTTGTTGAATTCTTGAAAAAATGCTCTGTATCAATTATATGCACGCAGTCGGGTATGAATAATAACACATTACGACTGATTACTTGCTGACTATGTTCAGATTAAGCCTGCGTCTTATATTGATCGTGATAAAAAAATGAAATCAGCTTTTTTATGTAAAAAAATATAAATTGCTCTTGTTTAAAGTTAATACTCATTTCCTTACGTACGCAGAAATAATTGTTCTGTACTGTTCATTACTATTTCAAGCTAGAATCAAAACATGTAAAGAAAAACAAATGAAATAGGTAATATTCTATTGAAACTTTAATGAAAAGTTGGAAATCGTCTTTCCCTAATATAAATTCAGAGAGACTCTCTTCATAAATGTCTTTAAGATAAACAATTTCAAGCTTTTAACGATGGTAAAAGTCAATCTTTTCAATTTGTAGCATTTATTATGGAAAAAATTATGGCTATTATTATTTAAACATAGAGTATTTAATTCTTAAAGTATTTACACTTAAATTAATCTAACTTAAAAGTATGAGTACTCGAAATTTAACAATTTTAAAGTTAAAACATTCAAATTAGAATTATTCAACATTGTGTACTTGCAAATAGAATAACTTCGAACAATTTTAAATTGCAAAAACTCAAAATTTAATGCAAGTTTCAATTGAAACTTTTTGAATGAGAAATTTTCATTGATCGCAATATCTTTTAAATGAATGCTTTAAAATTGTTAACGTTTTTAAATTGAACAATATGAAACTAGAAGCGATCGAATGAAAAATCCTGAATTGAGAACATTACGAATTGCAATATTTTCATTTCATAAATTTATAATGCCTTTGACAATTAATAGAAATCGCTTGAGTAGAGGAAAGTCGTGTCTCCCACAATTTGGGAAACAAACAAAACTTAAAATACTAAAGTCTGATTTTTGTAACAGTGTAACCTGAAAATCGGAAAGAAAATAGAAAATGTTGGAGTCTACTGACACATGACATGACACATGACATGGCACATGACATGACACAAGACATGACACATGACATGACACATAACATCACACGTGACTGGACATTACATAACACATGTCATGATACATGACGTGATACATGACAAGACACATGACATGACACACGATATGACATATGACATGACACATAACATCAAACGTTACGGGACATTACATAATCCATGACATGACACATGACGTGATACATGACATGACACCTGACATAACACATGACGTTACACATGATATGACACATGACATGACACACGATATGACATAAGACATGACACATGACATCACACGTGACGGGACATTGCATAACACATAACATGACACATGACGTGATACATGACATGACACATGACATGACACATGACATGACGTGCGCGCGTCGAAATTAAAGCTTTGTGCTATAGCATGAGTTTCATACCGATTGATAGCTTATATTTTCAATTTGAAGTTCAGAGAATGTCTAACTCTAATGCAGTTTTTATATAGTCAGACTGAAATTTGGTGCTGGTTGCATGAGTTTCATTTCGGTCAGTGGACTGAATTTAAATTAGCTTTTGTGTAAGATTTATCTAGTAGTAATTTTTCCTATCCACACAATGTTTTTATGGAAAGCGTGAGTCCTAGTTTAAGCAAACGATTTCTACATTAAAGACGTTACCTATTCTATGTTTTTGGATAAGGTTCGCAACACAATGAAAACTTAATTACAAATATTGAATATAAAATTTGGTGCTATTTGCATGAGTTCTATTCTCAATTAATATTAAGTTCAAATTGCGATCAATTTGAAAAGTAAAGATGTATTTAAATGCACCGAACTAAATCTTTGTGTTAGAAGCATGAGTTTCACCCGGGTCAACATTTTCCATTTTTAAATTTCAAACTGTAGATTGAATGTAAGTTGGAGGTAGGTTTTCTTTAAATTTTAATCTTATTTATTATCTGATCTTTGCTACTGAATTGGTTGTGAAGATTATATTCAGTAATAAAATTCCTACTATAAATGCTAAGGCCCTTACTGGCCTAGTAAAATGTATTGAGAAAAAAAGAGAGATAATTTTCATGTAGATTAAAAATTTATACACCGAATCATTATAGCCTTCATCGGCCTCATCGATTTGTAAGAAAATCTGTCTGAAATATCCTATTATCGGGAATCACGGAAGACGAGTAATTTGTGAGCTTGCTAGTTTTTCCAAAAGAGACAAATAAAATCAGGTACTCATATCTCAAATATACAAGATTTTCGAGGTTCCTTTGAAAAGAACGACCACTTATCGTGCGGGAAGAAGAGTCCAGTTGTAATCTGAAAACCCAGTCAACGCAAGTAGTACGATTATAGACGAACAGTTAGTTACCTTCGTAAAACCTGAGCCGTTAGATCCGGAGTTGAACTTTATGGAGTTGAAAAGCGACGCGGAGTTTTCAGCGCTATTTGCCTTTCTGATTAGTCGAGTAGAGAGCAATCTAAAACTAAAGACAATCGCGAACCACACAAATTAGAGAAAGTTAAATTTTCACTTCAGGAGTTAGAAGGGAAGAATTTGAATATTCGAATTTGGATTCATAACTTTGCAATCAAAAAAACTGTTGAATAGCCAATCCAAGTCAGTTAAATATTTTTAGTGAAAAATAGAATATTTAGTGGTCATTTATTTCATCACTAAAAAAACAAAAAACCAATTTTTGTTCACCACTAATACTGAGGCCTCCACGGGCATAGCTGAAGTGTAGTAATTAAATGAAATAAAGACCAAAAAAGGGCTAGTTTCAAATGAGGTTCTATTCAATTGAAATTCAATTCGAAAAAAAACAAATTTCATAGCCTATCAATGGGCTTGAATAAGTTAATCTCTCATCAATTTTGACTGAAGAAATAGTTTGATGGACATAAAAATCGTAGAAGCAAGTAGTAAAATTCAAAATGCCTTCTTTTTGTCATGAACCGACACCGTGTCAGGAGCCAACCGGAATAACGCTATATTCACAATCTTTCCGAAGAGGTAACATCCGATTAACCCTGCATCGAAACACGCCTTTGGCATTCATTCCTGAATGCGCGTTAACGATGGGGTTCACTAGACGTCTGACAATAATACACGAACTTGGATCACTGGCGATCGCATCCGTAGGAACAGTAGAGATAAATTTGAATAACGAGATCATTACGTGCGAGGTCATCTCTGTTAGGACACCCATTCGTGCTCCAAAAAATATATTGTCAATGTGCACTGTTTTTGCATATCAAATTATGTCTCATACACCTCACTCTCCACGAAGAATAAGAAATGCTTTCAAAATTCATGTATTTCATATAAATTTTCAGGTTTTATAGGTTCCACTTAATTTCATCATTTCCAGTCTCTTATGAGAGAGAGAGAAAGACTGGAATACGTAGGAAAAAGACAACAAAAATATAAAATGTAGGATAATCAATTCGTCTGCCTAAGATGGCCAGGTCGACTGCCTGAGGAGATCAATTCTAATATCTGATATGACCAAATAAACCCTATATGACGAGTGATTCGACCCTTTATAATGATCTATTCCGCCCTCTGTGATGATCGGTTCGACTCCCTATGACGCTTGAGTCGACCGTTCGAGATGACCAAGTCGCCACTCTGAGATGATCGACTTGAACCTCTTGTTTTAACTTTCTAGAGATAGTGGCTTCAGCCATCTTCAAGGGCTGTCCTATAGCTGATCCTGCAATATAGTCTGTCTGTACATCTAGATGGCCAAACTGGCCTTCTATTTTTTTCCGTGTTACATTACATAGAAAATGTATGTCGTAATCGGGATTGTGCATTTTGTTTATTTTTCGTATCTCCTGTAAATTTATGAACTCGTGATGAATGGATTCGCCAGCCTGAGCAGAATTCAAACCGAAACGTTCCTCTTCGTTCAAAAATTCAAGCGATTCTGCAATATGACTTAATAGAATATGAATTTTATGAGTCTCCGACACATTAATAGTAAGGAGAGATCGAATAATTTATCTGATTCTTCGAGTAATTTCCTGCGCGCGTTTCCTTCAAACACGTCCCCATGATAATTTTTTGAAACCAAATTAAGACTCTGGCGCAATAGGATCCTATGGCTTCAATTTACATATGTAGTTTATTCATTTATTTTGTAACGTAATCATCTATTCCATCCTGTGTAATGCATATATTGAGAAACTTAATAAGTTCGTAGGATTAAAGTATTATAAATGTGCACGACGGAACAGTAATTTTCTTTCTCTGCCTCCCCCCCCCCCCCCCCGAATATTATAGTTTCATTATGTACTTTCATTTCATGTGATATTATATATAAAATATTTAAAATGCTGAAATTGATGCGATGATATTAATGTATATAAGATAATTATAAGGAGAAATAAGAAGAAGAACTATAAAAATGGTTCCTTAAGAGAATAAAAGTGACTCTCGGAAATATTTATTTTCAAATATAAGAAAAGAGATGAAAATGTATTTTATATGTTGTAGGTTTTCGATCCATAAGGGTGTAACCAAGAAAATTGCGAAAAAACATTATGCAGAATCGAAATTGCCATTGAAAGATTAAATAGTCAACTCCCGAGATGAAGTGTTGATAAATTGAGATGAAATAGGTTGACTAGGAAAAGTTATCCAGTTTTCAGGAAACAGCTGTGAAAGTTTATCACTTCAAAGTGTCATTAGCCTATAATTAAAATTATTTCAAGATTTAGTGTCACGATATCGAACCCCACACACACCATGTTAGAACAGTAATTTTGAATAAAACATTGTATCTAAATGTGTATTCGATTTATAAAGAATTTTGGGTGCAATAAAACCATTTTGGCCAAATTGTTGGTTATCCCCTCATGGGGCACAACTATTTAAGTAAATATAGTTAAAAACTAAAGGTTAACAACCATCACAGGGTCCCACTGGGAGCAACTGTCATCTAAAAAATAACATCGGCTCCCAGTAGGACCGCGGTAAATCCCACTCATGGCCACATATCACAACCGTGAGATGGATGGTCACAGGACACGACGAAATCACAACGACAGGCTGGCGAAACCCTCGTGTGTTTTAAGAACGCAAAGCGACCCAAGGATGACAGCTTTCTACATCCATCTCGCAAATGCCGTGGCATATTTTTGGCACGCGGATAACGAACCAGTGATAGTTTCGCACCTCCGAGAGCACCTATCGCAAGGACAATTCCTTGTACCGAACATTTTGTGTACAGTCGTTGCAGCTCTCTTTTAAGTTCTGGATACCTTTCCTCCTCTTCTTTCTCCTTAGCAGGGATGTTGTATTCGAAAGGAGCTGAGAATTCGATCACGAATATAGTTTTTTTCTCGAAGTCTTGGAGAAAAATGTCAGGCCTCGAGTGTGCAACGAAGACTGCTGTCCGAAAATCGTAGTTCCAGAAAATTTGGCACTTCTCGTTTTTAATTTACGGTAATCTAAAACCATTCGCCATTTTCTATTTCCGTGGGAATCCGGGTTTTTAAGTACAAGAAAAGCAGGTGAATTGTAAGGGGATTGAGGTATTGTCGCGTAGATATGGGTTGACTGTCTCCTGTAGGGATATTGTGTCTTAGTACGTTAGTTGCTTCAAGAGGTTCATCTGGGATTTGGAAACTGTCTTCATTGTTAATAATAAGTTTTTCAACATGAGTATATTCTTTTTGATTTAAATGTTCTAAGCGTAAGAATTTCTTTATATTTTCGAGTTGATTTTCTTCCTTATTGTTCAATATTTGATGAAAGTTATCTTCTTGATTATATTGAGTATGAAAATAGTTGAATTTATGTTTAAATGGTTGTGATTCTAGATTTTTAGTTTGTTTTTTATTTAAAGTTTCCGTATCATAACCCGGTATTTTGATTTCGACAAAATCTAAAAGTTCTACTGTAGGGACTGGAATTTCAACTGGATCAGGATAAGTGTATGCAATCTTGAAATAGGCTTTTCTATTATTATTTGTTACTATTTCCTTTCCTAAAAATATTCCAGCATTTGGTAAAAGTTCAGGAATGAAACCAGTTTATTTTTTATTATTTTTAACATGGACATATAAATCAAAAATTGTTCATGCTGGGATGATGATTACTTCTTGACTATCAAAGGGATAATATTTTTCATTTATTTCTAATTGTTACTATTCGTAGTTTATTTTTACTTTATTGTTTTGAAAAAATTCTGTTCCTATAACGCCATCGTGATCGGCTAGAACTTCGTTGGGGATTATATTAAAAATGGTTAAGTTGATTTTTGCTGCTTTTTGTTCCTTTGTATTTTCGAAATTAGAATTGGATGCATTTGATTCTTGATTTAGTCCTTCATCTGAGCAACCGGTCTGGGAAGGACATTGGAGTTTTCCAGATTTAATGGATGTGGAGGATTTAATTGTCGATGTTGTTCTTGTTCTTGATATTGATTATTATATTGTCTCTTACGGCAATCATTAATCATATGACCCGGTTCTTTGCAATAGAAGCATGTTATTTTATCTTGCTGTGTAAAATTAGGTTTAGACTGGTAATTATTTGGATGGTTAGGGTCGCTTCGAGTGTCATTTCTATTCCATTGTTGGCCGCGTGCCTGTTCTCTTCCACTTCCATAAATGGGAGCATTGACCTTGCGTCTCCGCATGCTTCGAAAAAATGACTAAATGGGACGTTATTTGTTCCGTTGAATAATGGAATGACTTCCAGTGCATCTCTGAGTGAGACCTGGTAGTCTACTCATTTTGGATGTTCGTGGGTCAAAGACTGAGACTGATTTTATATTTAAGTTTGAAGTATGTTGGATTTTGACTTCCGGTATAAGAGGTTCTTGTTTTGGTTGAGTTTCTTTAAATTGTTGCCTTCGAAATAGACTTAAGTTATCAAGATAGTTTTCTTTATTCAATGTCTCTTTCTGTGTATTGTCAATTATTGCTGAATTTGCTTTATTTCGATCGTCGATATTTATGTTAAAGTTTGTGACAGTCACGTTGTTCAATGTATTGTTATCTAAAGTTTCGTTTTGAAAGTTTTTTGAATATGAGAAAAAAATTAAAGTTTTATCTTCCAAACTAGCGTTAATTGGGGAATCT
Organism: Andricus grossulariae; assembly: GCA_011634705.1. Classification (NCBI taxonomy): domain Eukaryota; kingdom Metazoa; phylum Arthropoda; class Insecta; order Hymenoptera; family Cynipidae; genus Andricus; species Andricus grossulariae. The sequence goes on along the minus strand of JAABKJ010075445.1, from coordinate 113,661,358 downwards.
TCATTTGGAGATTCAGTTTCTAAAATGATTCTTGACGTATCACTAGTACCAGGTGCGTTAATTATTGACTCGTTTTGAAGGTCTGAGCCTAAATCGGGTTTTGAAATTTTTCGAATATTTATTGGAAGCTGTTTATTATTCGCCATTATTTTTGCTCCTTGAGGATTTTGTGAAACTTGAAGGCGTGTTATTGCCTTGTCTGATTCAGAATTTTGGCACGACATTTATGATTCTCATTATGATAATAAGTTGAAATTAATTTTTTCAAGATTACAAGACTTTTTTCAGAGTATAAAATTTTTGTTTGAAATTATATGTTGGGAGTACAGGGCATACACATAAATGATACAAAGAATAAATATAAATGGTACATGGCATAAACACAGATAATATAATTTCACATAGTAAAAAGAATGTGAGTAGAGTGAATGACGCCTGAAACAAAGACCTTGGATACTAACGGACCCAGATGGGGAACCACACATAGCAATTTCGTGAGGCTCTTCACTTGGGGTGATCGCTAGAGAGATTGATCAGCAGCCTGGGTCGGAGCAGTGTTGCGGAATGAACGTGTTATTTAAATCCGCAACCCGAGGACGCGTTCGGTGGCCTTGTCATAGGCCCTTCAGTTCTATTCAAAAGGAATAGAAACCGAAAAATATATATATATATATCTGTATGTGTATGTACGTGTGTATATGTGTGCAGATATGTATATATGCATGTAAGTAGGTCAACGCAACTGCACGGTGCGATCGCACCATCCCCTCCTCCTGTAAACTCCACTCTGCTACATTACAACCAAGTTTCTACCAAAATTCTACTCAGAAATAAATATGAATTGTTTATATGCATTGAGTTTAAAAAAAAAATTATTGGCACTAAGAGTATTATTAAAACTCTCATTAAAAATAAATATGAATTGGTTATATGCAAAAATGAACTTAAATTATTTCTCAAGGCGAACTATAAATTTTTGAAAGGTAATTTCTAGCCACTGCGCTTGTTAACAAGTCGTGAGGCTGAAAATTTTTAAATTGAAATTGAAAGAAAATTTTGATATACGGAAACTGTTAAGGAGTAAAATTGAATTTTAAGTGGCGCTTGGTCAAAGACAGTAGACGGAAACGGTATCGGAAGTATTAAAGATCAAGTTGCCATTTCAAAGAAAATTTTGAGACAAGGAAACGGTTAAGGAGTAAAATTAAATTTTAAGTGGCGCTTGATCGAAGACAGTAGACGGAAACGCTTGGCGGAAGGGCGAACGGACGAAGATGCGGAGAGTGAAACGTTCGAACGTACGAACGGTAAAAGCAGATAAGGATGAACTAGGAGTAACTGGTATGTACTAGTTTTTCCTACCCTTTTCCATTAGAATCTCTCTCAACTCAGAGTTTATGAGCCTGCTCTGTTTCTGATGTAAAGGGATAGAGGTGCTAATGATAGGCAAACACTGAAAAGTGTTAAAGAAAAGAAAACGTTTATCCTTGTGTTAAAAATGAATCTATAAAGGGTATATTTTTTGTGTGGTCTCATAAACTGTTGTTCGTTTTTGTCAAACCCATTCCCAACGTTGGTCAGCGAACAGCAAATATTGCATCTTCAGCTAGAATAGAGTGAAACAATGATCTCGCAAAATAAAAAATAATACAATTCTTCTAACATAATGAGAATTGAAATTTTGGACCTCCGGGCTACTTGAAAGAAAATAAGACAATTTCAGTTAACGCTTATTTTTTCTCAAGTCGGTCGTAACATACCTACCTCGCGATAAAGGGGGTAAAGGCTTGCTAAGCTTGGGGTGTCTCAATCGAAGAACGCTTCTGACTACAGCCTGCCCAGTTCTAAATCCCATTTGATTCCAGCAACACTACACATGGGCTAGCATCACTAACACCTTCGGTGCTCAAAAGTCGTGTACAGAAAGCAGAACATACGCTTCTACTAAGAGAACATGCTGACAAGCCCCTTCATGGTAAATTCTACGGCATTATACGTAGGGAAGAGCTCTCGACAGGTTTGTCCAACATGTTTCTGAAGTCTGCTGGATTGAGATCCGAGACTGAGGGAATTCTTTTTGTCTGTCAAGACGGCGTTATAGACACCTTAGTTTACCGCGAGCGCATAATGAATATACCTGTAGGCGATACTAACCTCCACAATCTGAAAACCAAGATCATTTACGATCTTTTCGAGCTAAGCAGACTGGACCAAGACTACAAAGTTCATCCTGTAGTTCTCATAATCGGCTGTGTTGGAGGTATAAAGGTTTGATTTCTTAGCCGACTCAACAAGATTCCGGCTTGCTAGTGTCAGGCTCATCCAATCGCGAGCCGGATGCAAAAGGCTGTTCTTCTGAGATCACTTCATCTGGTCCATCAGCACTGTTCCTCATAACATTCTACAAAGATTAGTAGCTTTCAAAAAGTAACCAGAGGTGTAACCTTCATCTTCAGCTGTCCCGCCTGACGCGTAAGGTCATCCGCGGCCAGAGACCTGACTCCAAGAAACAGTGTTGACCGATGTTTTCTCCCGTAGATTTCTCGCTCTGGCTTACCTTCTAGGACAGAAGGAGCAGAAGTGTATGACGTACGCGCTCCAGTTGCGTCAGGATTGGTTGCTTTAAGGAATCATGATCGTAGCTGCTGGTGCCTACAACTTCTCATAATAATGAAAAAAAATATATATATTGTTTTTTTTTTATGATTGAAGAGTATTCAATTGTAACAGTTTACAATTAAAAATTTAAAAATTATTAATAATAGTATTAATAAGATGTACTGTTTTATAATAATTATAATTTATTGACTGAGCAATATATACATATATAAATATTCAAGCATGCGTGTGTGTGTAGGATCCTTTACAGGTTCCTGTACAGGAATATTCATGTGGAACAGAAGTAGCACAGGTTCCTTTGGAGATATTTTTGCAAGTATCCCACCTGCTCAGGAACCTGTACAGGATCCTTCATAGATACTTTTTGTAAATGTGTCCAACTTGCACAGGATGCTGTACAGGAACCTCTTTAAGGAATTTGTTGCAGAAACATCCACGATAATGCAGGAATCTCTACAGGTATTTGAATACCCAGATTCCTCTGCAGGAGCGTGCGCAAGTTCTCTCGCAGGATCCGCGGCAGGAACTGGTGCACCAGGAACCTGTGTATGTTCCTGTACAGGAACCTAAGCAGGAACCTCCAAAGGAACCTGTCAGGGTCCTGCACAGGTTCCTGTACAGGAATTTTCAGCTAGGTTATATGATATGATAGCTGTAAAACATTTATATATTGTTGGAAGACAGACCAACGGTCGAAAATCAGATGGATTTTGAACGTCTGGGCTTTCAGGCAACATATACGTAGTACCCTGGAGCATTAAGACTGGCATCAGACCTGGGTTGTCGATTATCTTCTGAAAACTCCTTGCCAACGCGAGATGCACACTAGTCAGGAAGTTATGCACCATGTCCGGACCTGGAGCTTTCCAGTTACTTGCTATTCTCAAAACCGCTGGAACATTTACAGCTGTGATGTTAGTCAGCTCCGTTTCAAGGTTATTGCTAGCTCTTGCCTTCTCTAGTTGGAACCATGCAGCGTTTAAATTACTTCTGTTCGTTTTGCCAAAACACCTGACCCATAGTTAGTCATGTCTTCCAGTTGAGGGACTTTGGTGTCTTGCTGGTTATTTTGCTTTACACTCAGTTCACGATAGAACCTGCTTTCATCGGACTGAAAACTTCGATTTCGTCGCCTTCTTGCACTACTTTTCTTGTACTGACGCAGTCTAGCAGTAGGAACATCAAGTCTCTGCCGCTGGAAGTTCATAATCTCATCCAATATTGCCTTGATATACCGAGGGTGGATGATTTTAGCAACATGGTGTATCAGCTTTCTGGTTCTATTTGCTTTTTTATATTGAGTCAGTCGAACCAATTTGCACCTTACTTTGCTAACATCCATATCCAACCTGATCTTCCATGGTGGATCTCGCTCCCTTTCTGGGGCAAAGACTGCATTTGTAGACCTAGTTCTGCGGCCTAACGTTTTAACGGTTGCCACAGCTGCACAGTATACAAGAGTTTGCATCTCTAACTCAGTTTGTATTCCGTTCAAATGCATAGGTAAAACCTTGCTATTCAGGTGTTATATTAGTGCACGCAGATCATTTGTAATGTTCATTTTGGGCAGAGAATGCATTTGTGTTGGTTCTGCATGTCTGAACTCTAGTAAAGAATGAACAAAATTCCTTTCAAAGTGCTGTAATTTTTCTGGGATTTCGCTGTTCAGATCATCGTCATTAATGTCCGGATATGGTTCTAGTGGATCCGGTACGTGATGTTCTTTATCCCTAGCACCTATACCTTCAGCTTCAATCAGGTCTTCGTTGTCCACATCTTCCAAGGTAAGTTCATCAATAGTAAGCTGCTGTTCCACTTCCATTTCGATGGCAGCTATTTCAACAGCCGAAAGAAATCTGTTTACAGATATTGAGCATTTTTTATCTGCTAGATTCTGCTCATTTATTCTTGTGGCTTGTTTTGGTTACTTAAGTACGGAGAGTCAATGATGTTCTCTCCTCATACTTTGCCAACTTTTCTTTGCCAAAAAATAAAACCGCATTACATCTCTGTTCACATGGTATGTCCATTTTAATCGCCTTCTTGGTTGTTGAGCCTCTGCTTCAGGCTCTGGTTGTATTAGACCATCTACCTCTGGAGGATTTGGTGGTGCTGGATCCTTACCAGGTTCAGGAAGAACATCAATTGCCGCTGCTTATTATTGTGACCTCGTTCTTCCACGCCAAGTCAACCTGTTGTTTAATCTCCATTGCTCGATCTTCTCAGATGAGTAGATTAGTCCTGATGTCCTGTACCTTAGCGATAAGATCTCTTAGTGTGACTCTTTATTGGGGAATACTTTGCAGCAAATTTCTTTCTGAAATTGTATCCTTTTTCGCGTCAGGTTTCAAACATCGCACTCTCATAATAGAGACGCACCAATTCCTCATTCATTGTGGTATCCCACTTGATGCTCTCCCACGGTATTTCTATAATGTCGGTCTCTGTTGTACCTCAAAATACACACATATTAATCAAATTCAGCAAAATTAAATTTTTTACAATTATGTCACAACAGAAGTACAATAGACAATTTGGATTACGGATAATTTAATATTAATATTTTTCTGTAGCAAAATTATTACAGCCAATTTCAAAGTGACTTATTAATAAATAGAATTTCATTATAATAAATTCAAAGGAGGTTTTTCGGGTTTCAATTGTGTGCAAAATTAGGAATCTCTTTTTTAAAAAGACTTCATTGTCCAATCAAATTCGACCAGTCCCCACGGTGGGGCGCTCTGGACAATCACAGACATCGTAGAGAATATATATAAGACCAACATAACCTGAAACTTCAGTTTCAGGTTAGCCCTGAAGCAGTGAACTGCAACGTTGATGAAACGTCTTGGCAAGATTCGTAGTTTTGCACACGACTGAAACCCAAAAAACCTCCTCTAAATTCATCATAATGAATCATCGTGAAAGCAATGAATCAAATAGAATTGTATTGAATTTCGCGAGTATCCACTTATTTTAAACTATTTTTAAATAATCAAGTTTTATCCCCTTCACCTAAAGTTCGCGTTTTTATAAATAACAATATCGACCGATTAAAATATGTTTCTTTAGCTTCTTCGGATATTACATAAATATTGTAACTTAAATTGTAAACTGTGGTTTAAACCGCTGTTGGACTACAGTCATAAATTGGAACTGAAATTATTTTTCAATTTGTTTTTAAAGACGGTTCTCAAAGTTTTTACATTTTCATTGCGACACTCGCGCTTTGCGCTCGATACATAGGTTATATTGATTTTTGTCTTTAACAAAATAAAACGATGTAGACAACATGGAACAGAATATAAGAAGTAGGTACGTTTTTCAACATGTCAGTAAAAAATATACTTTTTTTTTAATTCACTAAACAGATATTAAGCTATAGGCATTCATTTTGTTCATTTAAAGTTCGGTTCTAAATCAACGCTACAAAATTAGTAGTCAGTTTAAAAAAGATATTAAGAATCATTATACTAAATTTTAAAAATATCCCTATGTAGCTAATCTACTTGATTACTAATTATCTAAAACATTTTAAATTCGTGTCCAATTGAAAAAATATCATTAAGATAATTTACAAATCTTGTTGAAATGTACTAAAAATTACGATCAAAACTTACGGATCTCATAAAAACAAAAATTGGGACAAAAAATGTAGGACCCTGAAAAAGTTGATGAAAGTCTGACTAGATTGGAAAAAAACTTCAATAGTTAGCATGGCTACAACATTCAGGTAACCACACAGACTTACAGACATACAGACAACGATAAAATGTTATGATTTTTGAACTCTGTGAGTGCCAAAACGTGAAGATCATTTAAAAACTAGGGATCGAAAATTTGGACGATTACATTACACTCACATGAATGAGAATGTAAAAAGAAAAACTTTAGTTTGCGCAACGATATTAAACGTCAGAATAAGTAAAATTCGGGTATTTCTGAGCACTTCAAGACCGTAGATATTTTTTTATAATTAGGATACATAGCAAAAGTTGTATACTGCATCGATATATGTACACCTGAGAGCATAAATTCGTTCCTCTCAGCAACTTCACACTGTACCGACTCTTCTCCTAACCAATTTCACTGACTTTGGTTAGAGAGAGTTAACTCGAAATGTCTTGTCAAAGATTCCTTGCTGCCATATTTTTCATAAGGCCAAAACTGTTAACTATATAAATAATTTCTATTAGAAAATGCACATTTTAACCATTTTTTCATGTATAGGCTTAATTTTTTGGCTGAAACAACTCCAAATCTCTTTTCGAATACGATAGTAAGGAGGCTTTGGCAAGACATTGTGAATAGATTCCACAAAAAACAAAGCCTATTCATGAAAAAATGGTAAAAATTTGCATTTTTACCAAAATTGTTTATATAAATAACAGTTTTTGTCATTATGAAAATACGATAGCAAGGAGTCTTTGGCAAGACATTTCGAGTTGATTACACACGAAAAATTAAGTCTATTCATGAAAAAAAGGTTAAAATGTTCATTTTTTCATAAAAATTGTTCAAATAATTGGTCAGCAGCAGCTTTTCTTAAATAATTGTAAGCGAACATTATACTGTTAGAAAAATTTGCACTAGATTTAGTATACATGTAATGGAAGCAAGAATGCACAACATGAAATTAAATTTAGTATACCAGCGTACAGTAAACTTTTCGATTTCGTTTCATTTTCGGCTCAGTCTCGAAAATAGAAATTCAAACGAAATTGAAAACTTCGACTCGGGATGTGCTCGCGGCGTTGCTCGAGGAAATAAAACACTCGTCGGTTATTAACACTTTGTTCAATTGAAGTGAAACTATACAGAAAACTTCTCAATATTCTAATGAACATTTCATCCGCTGTAAGTTTTTGATAGCTTGAACTCACCTCGATAGACTTTGCGATTGAAAATATTTGAACCATTTTCGTATACTTACCTAGAAAAACATTATGAACAATTTTTCATATCTAAAGAAGTAAATTTAAACTACTATATCGTTTAGAGTATACTTTGAAATATAATTCCTTATCTCTCGCCACCATCCATCAGACTTTATATGCCCTTCTACGATCCAGCGGTTCAATTATCTAAACTACATTTAGAATTCGGTTGTGATACTTCAGAAAACAGTAATTTTGATTGTTCTGCAGTCATTGATCCTGGAAATACTACCTTAATTAACACAAATTTGAGTTTAATCAGTTGTTCTTTAGATCCAAATAAAACCTTAACTTTTGATGACTATCAAGCTAACGTGAAATCATTATCAAGTTCAACTCTTTCTCAGCAAATTAATAAGGAAGTAACGAAAGAATCCTCATTTCATAATTCAAATCGCGAATCAATAATAAGTGAACACGATAGTGACGACGTGGCAAGCGACGAAGATTTAACAAAACCGAAAAAAATGACACAGCCAACCAATCAACAAGTTTCACCCCGTGACGCACTTAAAATAATACCTATTTTCGACGAAAGTAACAACCTTTCAGGCCTTTTTATTGAGGGCTGTACAGAAGCAAAAGCCATAATTGCTATACAGGCGCATGAAGATCTTACTAGATTAGTCAGAAGTAAATTAACCGGCGAAGCGCGAAAATGCATATTCGGAAACACATTTCGAAACTAAGATGAATTGATAGAAAAATTAAAAAAGGTTTATGCCCCTGCGAAAAGTGTATACCAGTTGCAAGGAGAACTAGGCAACATATTTATGTGGGATAAGGAAAATGTAATATCTTACGCTCCGCGAATAAAAGAAATAGCGGATAGAATCGAAGATGCGCATAAATTAGGAAATGATGGTGCCACAGATGACACATTCAAAGCAAATTTGGAAGATGACGTGATTAAATTTTTTAAAAGGGGATTACGGTCAGAAGTAGAGATAACATTAAAAGATAACGCAGATGAAACTTTCAGAACTCTTAGCAATGAGGCTCTAGAAATTGAAAGAAAATTGAATGCCTGTTCAGAATTGCGAAAAGATAAGTTAATTAAATCTTCAAAAGAAGAATCAAAATCGCGATTTATTACTGAAAATAATAAATTCAATGTTGCTTAGGACACTAAAATAGCGTGTTTAATTTGCGGAAGACTGGGACATGCGACCGAAAAATGTTACGACCTCGAGAACTTTCGACAACAAATTTGTTCCGAAAATCCTGTTAATTCAAATTGAGAACAAATCCAATTTTTGTCGAAAAGACCCCAAGAAAACTTTAATGAATGGAATTCTCGACAAAATTGAAGTTTTGCACCCCGACAGAATCAAAATTTTTGACTTGGGCAAAATTCAAATTTTAGACCTGAACTAAACCAAAACTTTGTACCTAGACAAATTCGAAGTTTCAGATACAGACAAAATAAAAATTTCGGAAACAGAAAAAATAAAAATTTCGGATACAGACATAATCAAAATTTCGGAAACAGAAAAATCAAAATTTCGGATATAGACAAAATCAAAATTTCGGATACGAACAAAATCAAAATGTTAGACCCAGACAGAATCAAAATTTTGAGCCTGGACAAAACCAAATAAGAAACAATTCTGAAAATGCGAATAATCAGCAAACCCGCCCGTATTCCACCCAAGGATCAAAAACTGTTTGTAATTTTTGTAATATCCCTGGCCACATCGCTAACGATTGTTATAAAAAGAGTAGATATTTGCAAAATCGAAACGGACAACAAAGCCCTCAAAATAATACGCTGAACCAGGAAAACTCCAACGCTATTCCCCCAATGGGTGCTGGGAGGAAGGCGCTGAATTAATAACTGAAGCACCTATAGTAATTACAAATAAGGAAAATGAAATCAAAATTCATCTCAGTAGGAATAATATAATTCCTTCGATCATGGTATCTGCCGTTGGTCTAAAAAGCCCGGCACGTATGATGATCGAAGAAAAAGAACGTCCTTATTTATGGAAAATGGTAGCAGGATACAGTGACATTTTCAATCTTGAAGGAGACCCTTTCCCGTGTACCGATTTAGTAAAACATGAAATAATTTTGAAAACCGGCAAGATAGTAACTGTTCTAAAGAAGAAATAAAAACACCAATGCATGACTTGAAAGAAAAAGGCATCATACGAGATTCAAATTCACCCTTTAATTCGCCGATTTGGGTGCTCCCAAAAAAGGAAGACGCGTCTGGCAAGAAGAAATGGCGCATAGTAATCGATTTTCGAAAGATAAACAAGGACACAAAACAAGATGCATATCCGTTACCTATCATCGAGGACATTTTAGATCAATTAGGAGATGCAAAATTCTTTTCTGCCGTCGACCTTAGCTCAGGATTTCACCAAATCCCAATCAGTGAAACATTAAAGAAATAAACGGCTTTCTCGACACCTGAAGGTTATTGTGAATTTAATAGATTACCATTTGGTCTCAAAACTGGGCATGCAACGTTTCAAAGGATGATGGACAACGCCTTTAGAGGATTAGTAGGAAAGCAATGTTTTTTCTCGATGACATTGTCGTATTTGGATCAACCTTGAAAGAGCATACTGAGAATTTAATAAAGTTATTTGAAAGACTGAGAAAAACAGGGTTAAAACTAGAGCCCGATAAGTACAAGTATCTACGTCCGGAACTCGAATACTTGTGACATCTCATAACCAAGGACAGCGTGAATCTTAACCCTGCAAAAATACCAGCAGTGCGTGATTTCAAATCGCCACAGAATGTCACCCAAGTTCAGAGTTTTTTGAGACTCCCAGGGTACTATAGGGAATTCATACAAAATTTCTCACAAATTTTTAAACCGCTCAGAATTTTAACCCAAAAGGAAACACCTTTTGACTGGAAAAAAAATTGCCAAGAATCTTTTGATAAAATAAAAGGATTATTATGTTCAGCACCGATTTTGAGATTTCCTGACTACAAGGAGAAATTCACATTAACAACAGACGCATCTAATTATGGATTAGGAGTAGTACTATCCAAGAACGGCCACCTTTCTTGCTATATATCAAGAACGTTGAACAAAGCCGAGATCAATTATACTACAACAGAAAAGGACCTGTTAGCTATAATTTAAGCTTGCACAATATAAAGACAATATCTATTGGGAAGGAAGTTCACAATCCAAACGGACCATCAAGCATTAATATGGTTACACAATGTAAAGGATGCCTCTTCACGATTGATACGATGGAGATCAGGTTTGGCGAAATATCAATACATCATAGAACACGTAAAAGGAAAACAGAATAAAGCTGCGGACTGTCTATCCAGACTATTTCCTATTCAAAAAGACCACCCCCTACAAAGTATGCCTCAGATATAGCTAATGCTTCCAACGACCGTCTCCAACGAAGTATGGATGCAGACCAACTTATCTCGGATGAGGAAGGATTAACTGATGGAAGAGAAAATTTGTTAAGAGAATAAAAAAAATACATCACAAACAGAATGCCTAGAAGAGAAAATGTTAAACCTAACGCCAGATGAAATCTCTGGCGCACTATATCCAAAGAAAGGAAAGGAATCCAGGATACAGCTCAATATAAACTACCACAATTTAACGAGGCTAAATGGCTGGAGGTATTGAATAGAATAAACCGGAAGGTCATGGCCCCTGAACTAACAACCGTTACCACTTCATAGACCCAACAATTACCCCCTTAGAAAAGGTAAAGATCCAGGACTATCTCAACTTCTTGAGCCAAAAGCATGAAGACCAGCAATTTCACACATGCTACACGCCACGAACAGAGCTCACTCAAGAAGAGAAAGAGGAAATTATAAAGCAATCACATGGATCTATTACGGTACAACATTTTGGGGAGAACATAACCATTGAAAGAGCTAGAACTCTTGAAGAATGGGAAAATATGGAACAAGAAATAATCCACTACATCAAACGATGTCCCGTTTGTCAACTACAAAAAGCGGTTAGAATTAAAAGACAATGTCCAGCAATTATTCCAGACACACAAAGTACTCAATCTTGATATCTCTTAAGAATGCGGCATCGGAAAGCATTATGAAAGGGTTATTCGACCACTACGTATATCTATTCGAAGCACCCAAGAATATCTTAACAGGTCAGGGACAAAACTTTGTATCTGAACTGGTACAGAATTTTGAAAATCTATTCAGGATTAAGCACATAAAAACTACAGCGTCACAAGCACTGTGTGCACAAGTACTTTACGCAGCACGTTACTGAAGGACGTGTTGTAAAAGTGAAATGCAATTTGTACACGTGGACGAATCTAAGAAATACGACGAGAATGATTCTTCATATAAAAGATTTATGCAAAAAGTACCCAGGAGTAGTTAAACAAGAAGTGAGTACATAAACTTGTACTTCTAACCCTGATCTAGCTGTTATTTCTTGTGCAAATATGTATTTATATGTCAAATATTTATTTAAAATATTGAGAGATATAGCACTGATGAAAATTAAAGCATGTGTTTGAAAGAAAACAATTTATAAAAGTAAACTTGATAGTTTAGTGAAATAACAGGACGTTATTTTATTCATTTCAATTCGAAGTTTCTACATTTTTAATCAAATCGTTTTTAAAATTAAACATTCTAAAAACTGAATATGTGTTAAATGCGACATTTATTTTCATTTTATTGAAATCAATTTTCGAATTTTACAAATAAAATATTGCAAAAATTACATGTTATTAACAATTGACACGTGAATTATTTATTTCAATTAGTTGAAACAATTTGCTTTAAAACACAAAGGATACTATTGAATGTTTATATTTGGTATCTAATAGTATTTTTTATATTTTGAATTTTCCCGCCCTAATGTTGGAAACTTTGGAAACCTTCAAACGTTTCCAAAGTTTCATGAAACTTTTCATTTGGTCAAAGTTTCGTGAAAATTTACAACCCTAGATTTCTGTCGAGGGTATACAGTACATATGATAATCTTATGCCTATTTCTCTCTCTCCCTCTCTCTCTCTCTCTACGTGAGTACGAAGCTACACGCAAATGTTCGCTCCTCCTAAAATCATTTATTCTGCCGCTTTCCGGCCCTAGCGGCCGTTCCTTTTTTGCAGATTTATTTAAGCATGTACCCAAAAATGCTTTCAGATAAATTATTTATCTAGAAGCATTAAACTTCGTTCAAAAAAGCCTTTTGAAAAAGCGATAGCTGTCACTTTTGAGGTTGGGAATACTACATGGACTCTAACACTGTTTACACTAGATGGCAATTGTCGCCATCTTGGAATAAGGAGTTATAGCCATTTTGGAATTGAAAGCAACTACTTTCCTGAAGCCGCAGTTACCATCTTGAAAATCAGGGATTGCAGCAATCTTGTAGGTGACGCACTCTCAAGGCGATTTCTGCCATCTTAAAAATGAGAGGAAACAGCCATCTTGCCTCTGTCGTCATGTTCTCAGTCTTATGGATTCTTGAGGTATGAGGTTGCTCTCCAGTATTGAAATCATTGTCGCCATCTTAGTATACGCCATATTGGTGAGTCTTAAGCCAATGGGATATAGTTTACTCCGTCGCCATCGTGGTAGTGATTACTAGTGATGACTGGTGTCTATTTCTATGTCTAGTTTCTAGTGACTCCCTTCTATTGGCGAAACGTTTTCTTAGATGTGTATTGATAGAGAACTGTTTTATTCTAGCTACTTCACTTAAAAATCAATTTACGACTTGATATGTAAGCATGTGGTATAAGTCTAGTTATTTCTGGTGATTTTTATATCTAGTGACATCTACATGTAGGGTTGTAAAGTTTCATGAAACTTTGACCGAATGAAAAGTTTCCAAAGTTTCAAACATTACGGCGGGAAAATTCAAAATATAAAAAATACTATTAAGTATTAAATATGAACATTTAATAGTATCCTTTGTGTTTCAAAGCAAATCGTTTCAACTAATTTAAATAAATAAACCTCGTGTTAATTATTAATAACATGTAATTTTGGCAACATTTTGTTTGAAAAATTTGAAAATTTATTTCAATAAAATGAAAATAAATGTCGTATTTAATACATATTTAGTTTTTAGAATGTTCCATTTTTAAAATGATTTCATTAAAAATTTAGAAACTTCGAATAGAAATGACTAAAATAATATCCTTCTTCTTCTCCCGCAAAATCAGTTGTTGTTCATTCAACCAGCAAGCCATGTTTAGTGCTGGTTAGATTCTCAACGCTAAGGCCTAGAAAATAAATTATTTTCAGTATGAGAAAGAAAAAATCATTATATGTCAGAGTGATCTTGACCGAATGACTAACTCCCGAACAGCGTAGATCGTTGCCTTTGAGTGATAACCCTGACTCTAATCCTGCTTCCCACAACTCGCTAATAAAAATCTGTCACATTAATATTAACTCACTAAAATCGCATATCAACTTACTTCGTGCTTACTTCCCCGCGTGCAAGGATAAGGCTGCATACTCTGAGAGGTCGCCCGGTATCCCAGAAAGAGAGATAAATATATATATATAATTTGAAAAATAGGGTTGAACAACCATCTCAGGGTCCCACAGGGAGCAACTGCCATCTAAAAATAACATTGGCCCCCAGTAAAAGCGCGGTAAATCACACTTAGGGCCACGTCTCACGACTGTGAGATGTGTGGTATGATGAAATTACGACGACAGGTCGGTGAAACCCTCATGTGTCTTGAGGACACGAAGCGACCCAAGGATGACATCTTCCTACATCCACCTCGCAAGTGCCTTGGCATATCTTTGGCATGCGGAAATTGCTTTAAGGTTACGAACCAGTGATAATTTGGCACCTCCGAGGGCACGAATCACAAGGACAATTACTTTCACGGAATATTTTGGGTACAGTCGTTGCAACTCCCTTTTAAGGTCTTGATACATCTCCTTCTTTTCCTTCTCCTTGGCAGTGATGTTGTAGTCGGCCGGAGCAGAGAATTCTATCACGAATATGGTTCGTTTCTCGAGGTCTGGGAGAGCAATGTCAGGCCTCCCGTGTGGAACGGTGACTGCTATCCAAAAGCATTATGCATTATGTCTGTAGATATATGTTTTCTCGCATGGGTGGGACACCCAGATAATATGTGTTCTAGGTACTCTGCGTGTGCACATTTATCCAATCCAAGGTTCATCCTAATCCTTCCTGTGTACTCCTTGACGATATTCTTAGCAGTTTGAAGTTTGCTTTTAGCAGAGACATAGATAGCTTTCCAAAGGGGCATCACTATTTCTATGCATCTCACTATGTGTGGATGAACCTTCAAGCTTTTTGACAGACAGATGATAATTTTATGAGAGGTTGAATCGAAAGCTTTCCGTTAGTCAATACAGGTCATTTACAGGATGCGTTGATGGGTTGCTGCGTCTTTGCTGGAGCACTTGTCAATTAGCAGGTTCTCTCGGAAGCCTGCTACGCCGTTCTTGGAGCTACGCTGTTCGTACGTCTATCTTCACACAGGCTCGATTCTTTGAACAATCCTGTTATTTATGACAGCCGTTAATAATTTATACAGTCTGTTCAAACAATATCGGCCTGCAATTCTCTGGCCTAGACAAGTTACCTTTTTTCTGTAGGAGTATAGTGCGTCTTAACACCAGCCACTGCGGAGTCGGTGTTTCTGACTATAAATATAAGGGGAATATGCGGGCCAGATGTTGGTTTGTAGAAGTGAAGTTCTTCCGCCAGAAGTTCTTGATACCATTTGGTCCTGTAGCGGAAAAGTTCTTCGTAACCCTAAGTTCTTTTTCCGCCTCTTTGACAGTGATTGATGGACATTCCTCCTCAGATGTTATGAGGTTGTCGCAAGACGCTTGGAAGCGGTTGATATTCTTAGTTTCTTTTTTCAACTCCAGTCATTTCGGGAACTTGTATACCTCTCTCCAAGATGTTTCTACCTCGTTGGGGGTTTTTGATTTTTTATAGAAACAGGGACAATTTTTCGACAATTTTTCGCGACTGCTCATTAATTATTGTAACCAATAATTCAATACGATGATCCGGCAAAAGTCTCGTGTACCCTAAGGACACGGAGCGACCCAAGGACGACCGCTTTCTGCATTTTCTCCGCAAGTGTCTTAGCATTTTCTTGATACGCAGGGATGCTTTTCAGGCTATTAACGAGTGAAAACTTGACACTTCCAAGAGCGCCGATGATCAGGACGATTAGCTTAACAGAATATTCCAAGTGTAACCGTCGCAACTCCCTTATAAGGTCTCTATACCTCTCATTCTTTTCATTCTCCTTGGTTATGATGTTTTTGTCAGCTGGTGCCGAAAATTCGATAACGAACATGGTTGGTTTCTCGAAGTCAAGAAGAATTACGTTAGGCCTTGAGTGCGCAGCAGAAACAATTGTCGAGAAAATGAAGTTCCAGTATATCCGACACTTCTCATTCTCGACAATTGACTCTATTTCCCTAGGAACGTTCAGCGGAGCGATATTTGGGCCGAAGCCGTAAGAGTGACGGAGATGGTAATGAAGCACTCTTAGTGCCGCATTGTGCCTTTGAATGCAGGTCGTTCACGCATGAGTTGGACAACTAGATAGTATGTGTCCTAGATGCTCGGGGTGTGCATGTCACGCCCTGCAGCTATCATCGGGAATGTCTTGGCTCAAAATGTGGCGACGGTATGCTAGAGTGGAAATGACACGGTCAAAATCAATCCAGAATTCCCTCGAATTCAAAAGGAATAACAATTTGAAATTCATATCACTATAAATCAATTATCAAATTATTCGAATATCATTATAAAATTCAGTAAACACCATTAAATTAATCCCTGGAACCTGTCAAAAAGTCCTAAAATCGCCGTGATTTTTATAAGAGGAAAAAAAAGTTTTAAACCTACTTTCAAACCACTATATCAATCGAGAATTCCCACTAATTCATAAAGAATTACAATTTTAAATTCGAATCACTATAAATTAATAAGAAAAATATTCGAATATTGTTATAAAATTCAGTGAAACCATTAAATTACTCCCTGGAACCTGTCCGAAAGTCCTCAAAATGCCATAGTTTTTATAAGAGGAAAAAAAAATTTCTGACGCTCCTTAAAAACGCTTAAAATCAATCGCGAATTCCTTCGAATTCGGAAAGAATAACAATTTCAAATTCAACTCACTATAGATTATTAAGAAAAATGTTCGAATATTATCATAAAATTCAGTGAAATCCATTGTATTAATCCCTGGAACCTGTCAAAATATCCTAAAATCGCCATGGTTTTTATGAGAGAAAAGACAAGTTTTGAACCTCCTTTCAAACCATTAAAATCAATCGAGAATTCCCTCGAATTCAAAAAGAATAACAACTTCATAATCAAATTACTATAATATAAATAAGAACTATTCGAATATTATTATAAGATTCAATGAAAACCATTAAATTAATCCCTGAAACCTGTCCAAAAGTCCTAAAAATTCCATGGTTTTTATGAGAGAAGAGACAAGTTTTGAACCTCCTTTCAAACCATTAAAATCAATCGAGGATTCCCTCGAATTCAAAAAGAATAACAACTTCATATTCAAATTACTATAAATCAATTAGGAAATATTTGAATATTATTATAAGATTCAATGAAAACCATTAAATTAATCCTTAGAACCTGCCAACAAGTCCTAAAAATGCCATTATTTTTATAAGAGGGGGAACAAGTTTTGAAACTGCTTTCAAACCATTAAAATCAATCCAGAATTCCCTCGAATTCAAAAGGAATAACAATTTGAAATTCATATCACAATAAATCAATTATCAAAGTATTCGAATATTATTATAAAATTCAGTAAACAACATTAAATTAATCCCTGGAACCTGTCAAAAAGTCCTAACATCGCCATGATTTTTATAAGAGGAAAAAAAAGTTTTGAAACTCCTTTCACGCCATTCGAATCAATCGACAATTCCCTCAAATTAAAAAAAAATGAAATTTTAAATTCAAATAACTATGAATTAATTAGAAAAATATCCTAATATTGTCATAGAATGCCATGCTTTTTATAAGAGAAAAGACAAGTTTTCAAACAATTTTCAAACCATTAAAATCAATCGAGAATTTCCTTGAATTCAAAAAGAATATCAATTTCAAATTCAAATCACTATAGATTCATTAGAAAAATATTCGAATATTATTATAAAATTCAGTGAAAACCATCAAATTAATCCCTGGAACCTGTCAAAAATTCCTAAAAATGCCGTGATTTTTATAAGAGAAAAGAAAAGTTTTAAACCTACTTTCAAACCATTATATCAATCGAGAATTCCCTCGACTTTAAAACGAATTACAATTTTAAATTCGAATCACTATAAATTAATTAGAAAAATATTCAAATATGATTATAAGATTCCATGTAAACCATTACATTAATCCCTGAAACCTGTCCAAAAGTCCTAAAAATGCCATAGTTTTTATAAGAGGAAAAAAAAAGTTCTGAAGCTCCTTAAAAACGATTAAAATCAATCGCGAATTCCTTCGAATCCAAAAGACTAACAATTGCAAATTCAAATCACTATATATTAATAAGAAAAATGTTCGAATATCATCATAAAATTCAGTGAAAACCATTGAATTAATCCACAAAACCTGTCAAAAAGTCCTAAAATCGCCATGATTTTTATAAGAAGAAAAAAAAAAGTCTTGAAAAACCTTTCAAACCATTAAAATCAATCGAGAATCACCTCGAATTCAAGCAGAATAACAATTTTAAATTCAAATCACTGTAAATTAATCCGAAAAATTTTTGAATATTGTTATAAAATTCAGTGAAAACCATTAAATTAATCCCGGCAACCAGCCAAAAGTCCTGAAAATTCCATGATTTTTATAAGAGAAAAGACAAGTTTTGAAACAATTTTCACACCATTAAAATCAATCGAGCATTCCCTCGAAAAATGTATAAGGTAGGACTGATTCACATAGCCTTACTGACGAGTCCAGTGAGTCAGTTCGGGACGAAACATAAAAAACTAACTTTAATTTACTTAAAAGTATATATCTTTTTTTTTTAATTAATTGTAGAACACAAAACAAATAAACATTATCGACCCTAATGCCAATTAAAAAATCTTATTTACACTTACAGGGTTACCCATTTCAATCTATAAATCCAAATATGTATCCAAATATTCTAAATATATCTACATAAAAAACGGTTTATACAAAAGTTGACCAGGACATAGGGGGCCATTTAACTGTACCATTGATTTCGACATTGCGGTCAATTTTCAAGTTCATCTCGAAGTCAAGACGATTTTTTAAAAATGAAAACCCCTATTTTTGACTGCAGTCATGAATAGAGCGGAAAATTAAACGTAGAAAATGTACTATGGAAATATTGTTTTTTTGACCTTAGAGAGGTTAAAAATCAAAGTCAAATGTCCAGAAAACAATCAGATGCAACTTATCTTGTACTTGTTAAAGGCACCTTCAACGTTGAGATTGCTCAGAAAACCAGTGAATTAAAAAATAGCTTTTAAGCGCTTTTTAAATAATTGTCCTTGATAAGACCTTCCACAGGTAAAAATGAAACATTTAAAAACACCTATTTTCACGGACAATTTCCCGTTCCTTACGAGTCCGCAGTCCTAAATGGGGATTTCTATTTCGAAAAATCGTCTTGACCTTTAAATATCCTTGAAAAATTACCTGAAGGTCGAGGCTGACAAGGTGGTCAAGTGGTTCACACTTTTATATTTTATCGATTTTTTAAAGCATCCTAAACGTTTACTTTACCCAGAAAACCACGTAAATTTAGAAAAAGGGCATCTGATCGGTTTTTGAACATTTGACCTTGATTTTTTACCTCTCCAAGGCCACAAAAACAAGATTTCCGTAGTACATTTTTGACGTAAAATTTTCTGCTCTATTCAAATCTACAGTCAAAAATAGGGGTTTCCATTTAAAAAAATCGTTGAGACCTTGAAAATTGACCTCAAGGTCAAAATAAATTGTACAGTTGAATGGCCCCCTATGTCCTGGTCTACTTTTGTATGAAACGTTTTTTATGTAGATGGGGTAGTTTAGAAGATATTAGGATTTATAGATTAAAATGGGTTACCCTGTATAATACTTCGGTCAATTAAAAACGATATCTTTCGAAAAAACTGCAAAGATGTCATCTAACCATAACTATATTGTCTCACCCACGCTTCCACTACGAAAGACTGAAACGTTGCTGAGCAGGCCCAGTGCTTTTACTAGCGCTTTAGCACCAATTTTCTTTCGACCTGCTAAAAATTTCTTAGCAATTTTTTTAGTTGGGCTATAGGGTAACTATTCTTGAGTACAGATTTTGTACAATTGAATGAGAGGATTAAAAACTTGCTTCATATTGTCTTGGATTAATTTAAATTGGTTTGACCTGCAAAAAAATGTTCAAAGATAATGACAAGATATTTCAAATGTTTATAAATTATGCAGCATAGAACCGGCGAACCTACAGTAGGTGGGCTTACTATAAAGTATCAGATTCGCGTCAGCACAGAAGCCGCAGGGACTCCACGTGTGCCACAGAGAGCCACTGCCGAAAACGCTTTTGCGCCAACGCGAAACAAAGCCCCTCTCGTATTTAAGGTAGCTTACTTAAGGCGCGCTTAATTTAAGCCCTCTGTTATAACCGGGTTCATAGTTACGATCGCAGGTGCTAAAAAGGAATGCCAACAGAAAAATAAATGTAGTATTCTAAGGTGTTATGAGTATAAATTCGATAGGTTTTACCATTTTCTTCCGAATAATATTATCTCTCGATAAAATAAGGCAAAAAATGAAAGTTGAATCATTCACACAGGTTTTTGTAAACAATTCAGGTGAAGAGAAAATAAGTTACTTTTGCGGGAAAGACTTAATTTATTAATATTTAAATGTTAATAACCAGGGCCATTAGTAGGATTATTGGGGCCCTAGACACCAGTGAAGTCCCCGATAATATCAGAGGTAACTGAACTCTGTCAGGTTGATCCGAAACTTTATAAATTGCTTATCAATTTTTATCTACAAGAAAAATGATACACATTAGCATTTGCCTGAATAAAGTCTAAATAAAGAAGTTCAACTCAAGGATGACTTGCTAGACTGCTACGACGCCAGCATTATCCCTGTTCACCGAGGCTTTATGGCACGTATGCCATTCAGGACAATGTTGCACATTGTTTTCTCACTTTTCCCCTCAAACACCATTACCTTTGTTTTATTTACGTTAATTATAATTTTTTTAAATGTATTGTTTCTCTTGTTTATATGAAGAAAACTTTTTTAATACCAAGAATACAACAGGAATGCATATGATGTATTTTCTAGCCTTTTCAAGACAGATTGATTGACCTATTGAACAACCTTTCATGACCTTCCATGACCTACCAATATCGCGTTTTCATTTTGGAACAAAATTATTTTATTTGCTTTTAAGGGGGATTTCTTTTATATTGGGAATATACAGTACTGTATTTGATGCAATTGTTCGCATCTTCGAGATGTATTGATTTACCTATAAATGAACCTTCGATTACCTGGACGTCTGGTTTTTTGATAAAAGCTCTTTTATTGAGCAAGATCCAAAATATTTAAAAAGAGTATAAACATATACGTTTCGCTTTTTATGATTAAGATTATCAAGCACCATCAGTATGACAAAAAGGTTGTCTCTGAAGTTTGCAACAATAACACAAACATCCATCCTCTGTTCCTTTGAAGAAACCACGTAGTGAGTGAAGTTAAACAACGAAGTGTATAAAACAGAGGATGGATGTTTGTGTTATTGTTGTAAACTTTAGACAGAACCTTTTTGTCATACTGGTGATGCTTGATAATCATAAAAAGCGAAACGCATATGTTTACTTTTCAAACATTTTAGATCTTGCCCAACAAAAAAGCTTCTATAAAAAGACCAGACAATCGACAACCTTCTTTTCACCTTTCACAAAAGGTTACATTGTTTATATAAAGACATTTTTTTTCATTGGGCATAAAACACTACCGTAATAAGCTAAAAAGTTGTTCGTTATGACGGAACAAATTGATTGACTTTTAACGGTCTCTCTGATTTTCTGAAAATAAAATTTTTTATATCTATGAGGAAGCGAAGTGATCATAAAATGAACACAAATAAATACACCCATAGTGACTAATAACTGAAAATCCATGATAAACCATTTCCATGTTAGAGAACAACCTTATGAGGCTCCAGTGGGCAAACAATTTTACCATTTTATATGACAATTTTTAATTTTTAATAACGTATGCTAATAAGCTGTCAGATTTACTTGACGAAAATGTCATGAGACAAAAGATACGCTAAAAATGAGCGGGAACATAAGATTTTGAATGTGGCCAGAGTGAATTCATGAATTTGAAGACTGTATAATTAATTACAATATATAATAATCTTCGCAGTTTTCTTCATTGTGCAACCTACATCATATTTATATAATACCCATTAATTGGAAATAATAATTTTTATATTGTAGATGTTAATTTCTTATTGGTCAAATATTAATACTTTTTTACGTATTAATGTTTGTTTTTGTTTATTTTCGTTATTCCCTTTTAAAGCAATTTTAGCTAAATGCCTTGAAAAAGGACAACAACAATCTTTGAATACTTTGATAATGTGTGTCTCACGTACAGTTATATTCTATACGTCTCAGTATGATTTTTGAACATGCAATCTATCAGCGCCAACAAGTGGAGTGTTTTGCAATTTTTGTTACACAATAATAATATACGTATACGGAACGCATACTTAGTTTGTTTAGTTGTGTGAGTTGGTCAAAATGGTAGTGAATTTATTAAATGATCAAACGCTTCCAAAAATAATAACGAAACAAACCAAATTAATATTGGATATTGTCACTTTCTTATTACTTTTTTTTGTCTGTAAACAATTAAAATAAAGGTATTAATATATACTGAATACATCTGAAATTAATTTTTCCCTAAATGTATTTCCTTCACCTGAATTACAGAATACAAATAATTGCAAGGACTTCAAGGTGAATTCGTCTTTTAACTAATTTGTATTCAAAATAATGAAAAAAAATTTAAAAATATGTAAAGGAATAAGAAATAATTACCCCTGGATTAAGCAAGATTAACCCTTTGGTTCTTTATAATAATTAATTTGACATTAACATGCAGTTTTTATAAAAAATAATATTTGACATAGATAATGGTGACCATTTAAATCTCAGAAAAAAAATCTGTGCTATTCCCGTTACTTTTAAATACAACCAGTTTTAAATTGAAACCATTCTGAAATGAATAATTTCAAAGTTTAAACATTTATCTGTTTCAGGCGTTATTCACTCTACTCACATTCTTTTTATAAACTATTTGTCGCCAAACTTTTCTGTCCTGGCATACTGGTAACGTTGGTGACATGATTCGTACTTATCCTATGTGTAGTTTCTAAAGAAGTTGGCCGCTTCTAAGATTATAATGACTTAAAATTGTCGAGAGTTCACAACCTTCTGTAGTTTACAATGAAGTGGTAAGAAGGTTTACTTGCATAATAATGTTAATATAGATATTAACCTAGTTGTTTATGCTAGTTTCGCTTGAAAGCTGATTCGTATGGCTAACAATACATACAATGTCTGAAATATGCCTATATTCGCAAAGGTTCGCAAACAAGAACTTAACTTATACTCAAATTGCGAAACGAATTTTGATTTGTAGAATACTGATCCTGGCGTAAATAATAGCTAATTCGTGTAGCTAATGATACATAAAACAGTTCCTGAAAACTTTCACAGAAGTTCGTAAGGTAAGGATAACTTATACCTGAATTGCACCAACATCTTTGGATTTTTAAAATACTGTTCCCTAATGAAAACTTTGGTCACTGCTTGAGGTAAGGACATAAATGTGGGGATTGGAAAATCCCATATATCTTTAAATAGAATTAATACGCAAAGTTGACGAACTTACATCGTAATAAACTGTGTACAAAGTATTGGTTATTTTTCTTAATTTATAGTACAAGAATTGACATCGCTTAGGGACCTGAGATTATACATGAGAAAGAGCCCTAGGTTTTTGGGTACCCTGTTAGCATTTTTGTAGTGAAATTCTGAACACTTGTTCCAGAACCCGACTCAGTTGGTCAGAAGTTCCTTGTGGGCATTCTTTATGAGTTTTAATGTACCTACTGACTACCCTGATACTGGGATTATCGCAGAATGTTACCCTTTTCTGTGAATCCTTGTTACAACTGCCTGACACGGTGGATATCGCTTGTACCGACTTGGGATTATTCCGGCGTAGGATCCTCGGTATAAACTTACTACGTTTTGGCTCGTTTGATTTATCTGTACTTGTCGGCGTATCGTCTGTCTTTTGTACATTGCCCCTGTTTGTCTCGAAAGAGGCTTGTCTATGTGGCTCGTGGACCTGTGCTTCCGTGATTATAACTCTTCCTGACGGATGTTTCTCAACGTCGATATGAGTTTGTGCCTGGTTCGTACCCGGCTCAGTGCTGTCCGGTTCTGCCGATAGATCTTCGTTAATTTCGAGATTCTGGGGTGTGTAGTGGGCAGGTTTAAGCAGTTCGATATTTACGGTTTTTGCGACCCGTTCACGTTAATCACGAAAGTTTTCCCATCCGCGTGTCGTGATATGACTTTGTGAGGTCCTGTAGAAGGCCTATGTAGAGGGGGTTTTACGGCTTTAAATCGTAGGAAGACATGAGAACAAGTGGATAGGTCTTTAAAGACAAACGGTTTGATCGCATTTTTGTGGTCAACCGGAATCGGTTTTACCCTACCGATGTACTCTTGTAATTCTTTGAGGAATTGATGCTGATTAGGCTCAGAAAAGTTGAAGGAACCGAAAACGCCCGGGATTCGGAGTATTATACCGAACACAAAATCGGCTGGGCTTGCATCAACGTCCAATCTTACGCGTGAACGAAGTCCGAGAAGCACGGTGGGGAGAACACGTGGCCAGTTCGGGTCGTTTGCCTGGCACATCAATTCTGCCTTCAAATCCCTGTGCCATCTCTCGACCATGCCATTGGCTGCGGGGTGGTATGCTGTGGTGCGAATTCATTTGCATCCGATCAGCTCCAGCAGGGCACCGAACAGTTGCGATTCAAACTGCGGTTCTTGGTCAGTGGTTACGTAAATTGGTGCGCCGTATCGCGATACTCAATTCTCGTAAAAAGCCCTCGTAACTGTGGAGGCAGATGTTTCCTGCAGAGGAAAGGCTTCTGGCCACCGCAAATACCTATCTATCATGGTTAGTAGGTAGCTGTACCCATTCCAATCCGGTAAAGGTCCTACTATTTTTGCTTGTTGGCAATTTATGCATTGTTTGCACCATTTAGCAACATCTCTACACATGTCGGGCCACACGTATTGTTGGCGGATCAGTCTGTTCGTGATTTTCCCACTAGGGTGCGCTGCAGAGTGAAAAAGTTGGAATACTTCTTTACGTAGGACTGCGGGTAGATACGGATGTATCGTTTGTTTATGGATGTCGCAGTAAAAGGGTACGTGGCCCTCTTTCACCGTCAACTTTCTCAGTTTAAGGGGGTGATTTGGGTCAGTAATGATATCCCTCAGCTGATCATCCTTTGCCTGTTCTTGCGAAATATAGCGTCTGTATTCAGAGCCACAATTTATGGAAATAATCAAACTTTAGAATTTTATATTTTGTTTCTTTCCCAAATTCTGGGAGACCCGACCTTTCTCTTCACAAGCACATTTTAATTATATAAATTTATTCAAATGATAAAATTTTCGGGGTAGTTGAGGATAAAATTTAATTCAAAATAAGAAACAAATATTAAAGTTACCATGATAAATAAAATTTTTGCTCTATTTTGCAATATCTGAATCAGCAATCGCAGGCTGAGGTACATAAATAAATATAATATCATCCATTTGATATAATATTGTTGAACCTAATGTAGAAAAGTTCGCATTTTAGATCAAATCGAGTGCGAAGCTCGACACACATGATGAGAATGCGTTCGTTAAAGCCGAAAGAGCTTTAACAAAAGAGAATTCACAATCACCAAATTACAGTTGTCGATGCTTTGACCTTTAATTTTTTAAGGTCTGTGCACAAATATTGAGGAAGTACGGAGACCGGGCGAGCAGTGCGAGGTAAATACATTATCAAGCGCGAAGCACGAGATGAATAAGTTATCGAGCGCGAAGCGCGAAATCCAACAATCGCGCGCCCTAGGCGATCAATAGTGTTACAATAGACTAGCTGGGCTACCATGAGCACGTTGCGCGAACATGTGCCGAGAAGGCTCGAAATGCAAAGGCGTAGAATCGCAGATACTAGATACATTGGGCCACGGGGGTGAAGGTCCGTGTTAAAAAGTGGAAACAAATCTTGAACTTATGACCGCCTATGAAGCGATCATGCGCTATTGTGACACCTAACAGAACTAAATTTCCAATCTCCCTCTTCCACTATCCCCCTTAGTATCCCAAGTTCATTCTTAAGTTGCATAACCTATACACCTTAAAAAAAGATTTGTGTAAAATTACAAAGTTTCGGAAAATTACATATTATATCATTGTAAATTTCACACAACTCACTGTGATTTTATAAAAGTGTGTGAAATTACAGCCTCTAGCGATGTGAATAAAAGGGCACTCCATCAGCAGTGTAATGTAACACACTGGGTAGGGGAGAGTGGGGTATGATGTCAGGCTTTGAATGAAAAGTTCTTTAAATTATAATTGAAATGTGATTTTGATGTCTGAATTTTTTGTTGAGAAGCTCACGTTATCAGGTTACACATGTCACTACTTAAATCCATTTTTCAACAACGTCATTATTTGATATTTAATTAATTCGTTTATCTTGCATTTCGATCAGCGTATCCCGTACAATGGGGCATGGTGTCCGTCATATTACTGCCGGTTTATTTCATTAATACGAGGGCTGTTTGATAATTCAGTGACTTTTTGAATTTTTTTTTGCGCAGTAACTTTAAATGCACCACTGATTCATCTATGAATAGACTACTGTTAAATTTTAAGCAATCTGGGTCATTTATTTTGTGTTCGATAGCCCTTGAAAGGAGAGAACCTCGTGAATGTTAAAAAAAATGGAAAAAAGTTGATTTCGTTTGCTGATTAAGCATTATTTTTTGCGTAAAAAACCATCACTGAAACCAAGGAAAGGCTTGATGTATACTATGGGAACTCTAAACCATCAATTTGAATGGTTAAGAAGTGGTTTATTGAGTTCCGTTGTGGTCGTACCAGTACAAGTGATGCCGAACGTTCAGGTCGCCCAAAAGAGGTCATCACGCCAGAAATCGTCGATAAAATGCATGGAATGATATTGTACGATAGGAGAATGAAAGTGCGTAAGTTGGCTGAGGCTGTAGGCATCTCAACTGAGCGGTCACATCACATTTTATATGAATATTCGGACATGAAAAAGCTATCCGCGAGATGGGTGCCGCGAATGCTCACATTCGACCATAAGCGCAACCGTGTTTCCACTTCAAAGGAGTGTTTGGCGATGTTCAGCCGCAATCCGAACGAGTTTTTACGTCGTTTCCTAACCGTGGACGGAACATGGATCCACCATAACACACCAGAGACCAAGGAACAATAAAAAAAGGTGGGTTTCTCCGGGTGAACGTGCACCAAAGAAGGCCAAGGTGGGTCTGTCGGACAACAAGGTCATGGCCACAGTTTTTTGGGATGCACGCGGTATCATTCATATCGATTATCTTCAGAAGAGTAAAACGATCTACGGCCAAAATTATTCACAGCTTTCGGACAGATTCGATATTGATTTGAAGCAAAAACGACCGCATTTGTCGAAGAAAAAAGTGCTGTTCCATCAGGACAATGACGAATAAGTATTGGAAATCCAATACTTTTTCGCGAAAAAAGCATTGGATCCAATACTTACCAATACTTCTTTTTCACAAGGGATACGGAAGTTTACTGTATTACGTAACGCTTTTAAGGGGGAGGAAGGGTTCAAGAGGAGCTTTTCAAGTGGTCCTGTTACGATGGGAAGGGGGGGGGGAATTAAGTAACATTGTTAAAAATGTTATAATTTTTTTTAAATAGTAAAATAATATAAGAGAGTAGTGCGGAGTCGCTAGGTAAAATAGAATCTCCTAAAAAAGGAAGGGATTAACGCATTTGTTCAATTTTAGTGTTAGTCTGTTCTTAAAGTTAGTTTATCTACATTGTACCAAATCCTCAGTATTCTTAAGCACTACGTTAGATTAATACATTTAAGTACACACTTTATTACGAGAGACGCAATTCCAAACTATATATGCGCTTAATTATAATAAATTACACATAATGAACCTAATAATGCCAAAACAAAAAAATGTCGTATTTATGTCATTCTTTCTTATTTAAATTTTCGCGTCAATGTCAAGTACGCGAAATACACCGACTCGCGAAGGAGGCAACATGCGCGGAAACATTTGCGCTCTGTCAATTATTCCGGGTGCAAGCTATTTTTCAAAATTCGATATCTTTTTCAATTTTGACCAGCAAACGTCGAAAGTTGGCCAACACCAAACTTGAAATTATAACTTTTACCACTTTAATCGACAAACGTCGAAACATCTACACAGACATCCGGACAATTGCTTAGAACATTGTATTAGACATTTTTAAATTGAGGAAGGTTTAATTAAATCAATTTGAATTTTTGGGAAAATGTTACCATTACAAAGCTTCCTCTATAAGGAAGAAAAATGTAATATATGTTTTCATTCTAAGTAGGACTATTAAAATTTATAGACAAAATACTTGCAATCAATCATTATTTATTTTTTAAATACCTTTTATGTGATATCTTTAGAGTATATCAATAGTGGGTGTTAACAAAAAGTTCGAAATTTACACTTTTGTTATTATAAATAATCGGACGGTATGAATTCATATGATGATGAGTAGATAGTCAAAAATCAATTGAATGATATATAATTTTTAAAATAGCTCCGGCATTTTCTTACACCAGTGGTTTGCCAGTACAGAACCAGTACTGGTGCGCAGAACGGCGCCAGTACCGCACGCTAGTACTGCGGAGCATTTCCAGCCAGTACTGGCCCGGCGCAGATGCCCAATACTGGGGCTCCGGCAATATGTACTGGGCCAGTACTACGCCAGTGGTGTATTTCCACCAGGGTATATTCTTCCTTTCGACTGCAAAATTGCACTCCTATCAGGCCTCATACTTTATTGGTATTTTAGCGCTTTTTAAAATTCGTAACTTCTAAGTCCTTAAATAATAATTCGTATTCACGTTGTAAATAAATTGAAAAAATAATGCATCATAAAGACCTATTAAAAAACTAAGTGACCCAGAAGGGATGCCACACAGAATACACATTTTCAGTACTCACTCTTCTTTTGACAACTCTACAGCCGTTTACACTCTACAGCTTTCCTTGTGCTCTGAGGGTAAGGATCACAATTATTATTACAGCACCTGGTTACCATACCTGCATACTGAATACCATACCACATCATATCTGACTTATCGACAATATCAGTCAATCAACAATGATCATCAATCTCGCCGAATGTAAATATATGTAATCAAATTCATCATTTTTATTGAAATAAAAAACTGTTTTATTAATTAAGTAAAGTGTAATCAGAGAACTAATCGTTTTCTTTTTCCTGGGCAGTAAGGCTTCTATATTACTACATTACTGCCCAAAATAATAATATATAATTAAATATTTAAGAGTGAATATGAGTCAATAAATAACAATTTGTGTCATTTTCAACAACAATTCCTATTACAAAAATGTCTCAATCGCTTATTTTCTCTCGATTTTTTTTTCTATAAATGTTGTTGAAATTAACATAACTGTGATAATTAACTAACAAAATTCACTATACTTCATTCAAACATACATAAAGTATGGGATCGTCTCAAATGCCATGATTTTACTATACTATATCCCAGAATTTGGGAAACAAACAAAATTTAAAATACTAAACTTTGATTTTTTATAACGGTGTAACCTAAAAATCGGAAAGAAAATAGAAAATGTTGAAGTCTACTTTGCTAGATAAGTAGATTATACCAATTTATATTTGTGAATCACGCAAACGCTTCAACATTGGTCAATGCGCCTGAATTCGTGAGAGTAAAATACACACTTGAATTCGCCCCAATGCGTCAAGGCGAATTTTAGCAAGCGTTGATTCATACAATTTAACCCGTAACAGAAAAACAAACGTGCGGGGCATGTAGAATTTATTGTGAATGTTTAGTAACTTGTCTCGTAGATCAGTGGCGGGTACTCTGAACTGATACACGAGGGATCGCTGTTTCAAGTCTTGACGCATGCACTTTTTATTAATTTTTTTTCTGATTGACCTTGACCACGCATTCACATGAATTCACACGCATTCGATTTGCGCTGTCTCAATTCATCTAAATGCGTCTCAATGCGTTTGAATGAATCGAAACTCGGGATTCACGTGCATTACAAAAATGTTCATTCGCCCCAATCCGTATAAATTCTTTCTTTTTTGCTGGGATCTGCATAATTAATGCGATAAACACACATAAAACACTGTAAGAAAACTCCACCGGGCCATTTTCATAATAATTGCATAAAGAAACCGTTTTATTGTTAAATTTTTAAGAGTTTGTAACGACTCTACATGACGAATGCCATATAACCGTTAAAACAGAAAGAACAAAGTTACTAGTAGCGTCGCCGCATGGCCGTTTTCAACACATGGACCATTTTCAACTCTCGGAGACAGGGGCCTGATTTTTAAGTTGACACCACGAAGTAGTATAAGGAGACCCCACTCCCATACGGCCTTTGGAAAATTTGGACGCATAGATTCGGATTTAGTTAGTTTGCATCATTCGCAGCGCCTCTTGCAGAAAAGCGTTGAAATACAAGATTTACAAATGGCAGCGCCAATAGTGTAAGGCGGGTTTAAAGAAATACACACATGCTTGTCCCAATACAGATTTTGAAGAATGTGTGTGCATTCATGTATTAAGATCTGTATGCATGTCGTATGCTCCCGCAAGAGGCGCTACGAGCAGTGCAAACTAACTAAATCCGAATCAACGCGTCCAAATTTTCCGGGAGTGGGGTCTCCTTATACTATACTTGGGGTTGTAAGTCCATGAAACGTTTTATTGAAACATTGAAAGTTTCATGAAACAATGAAACGTTTCATGGGACCAAAGTTTCTGAAACGCTTGAAAGTTTCACCAGACAAACACGTATGCGCTTGCGCACTCATGTCAGGTTGAGGTTAGGTAATATAATGGCGTTTTTCAATGGAATAATCGTGCTGAAACTTGAAAGCTTGATAATACGAACTAATACGAGTACAGGCGTGATTACCGAGTACATGGTTACCGGGTAAGATTTGAAAGATGGTTCGTCACAAGCACTGTGTACACAACAAGTACTTTACGCAGCATGTTTGTGAAAGGCGGCTTGTAAAAGTTAAATGCAATTTGTACACGTGGACGAATCTAAGAAATACGACGAGAATGATTCTTCATATAAAATATTTATGCAAACAGTGCCCGGCAGTAGTTAAACATGAAATGAATACAGAAACGTGTACTCCTAATCCTGATTCAGCTGATCTTTCTTATGCAAATATGTATTTTTATATAAAATATTTATTTAAAATCAGGGCCGAATTTAGTACGGGGCCAGCGGGGCCATGGCCCCCACAAATTAGGGGCCTTCAAAACTGTAAGTAGTGGGTAAATCAAAATCGCTGCGACATGGACACGCTTCTACATCGGCTCCTACTTCAATGACCTTTTTTTTTTTACAGAAGGCAGTAAGGAATTACAAAAGACCCCCACATTTTAACCGGTTCTAGGGCCCCCACACCCCTAAATGCGGCCCTGTTTAAAATATTGATAGATATAGCAATGATAAAAATTAAAGCATGTTTTTGAAAGAAAGTCATTTATAAAAGTAAACCTCATAGTTTAATGAAATATCATGATGTTATTTTAGTCATTTCTATTCGCAGTTTCTACATTTTTAATAAAATCGTTTCAAAAATGAAACATCCTAAAAACTAAATATGTATTAAATACGACATTTATTTTTATTTTATTGAAATCAATTTTCAAATTTTTAAAACAAAATATTGCCCAAATTACATGTTATTAACAACTAAGACGTGATTTATTTATTTAAATTAATTGAAACTATTTGCTTTAAAACACAAAGGATACTATTAAATGTTTATATTTAATACTTGATAGTATTTTTTATATTTTGAATTTTCCCGCCCTAATGTTTGAAACTTTGGAAACTTTGAAACGTTTCCAAAGTGATTGAATTCTCGGCACCAGCCGATGGTAATATCACGGCAAAGGAGGAAGAAAAACGGGCGAAATATCAAGCACTTATTTTCGAGCTGAGCAGGCTGTACCAAGGCTACAAAGTCCATCTTGTTGTTCTCATAATCAGCTGTCTTGGAGGTGTAAAAGCTTTATTTCTCAGCCAAATCAACAAAATCCCAGATTTCTAGTGTCAGGCTCAGTTCATCGCGAGCCGGATGCAAAAAGTTGTTCTTCTGGGATCACTTCATCTGGTCTGTCAACACTGTTCCTAATAACATGCTACAAAGATTAGTAGCTCTAAAAAAGTATCCAGAGGTGAAACCTTCTTCACTAACTGTTTTGTCTGTCGTGTAAGGTCATCCGCGGCTAGAGACCGGGCTCCAAGGAATAGTGTTGTACGAAGTTGCACGAGATGAGAGCGACCACATCTTCTCTTGACGGGATGGCCTTTCGACAAAAATTTTTGGTGAATTTTCCGGAAATAAAGACAGTAACCCAAGATGACCTTAAACATCGAAGGCTTCAGATAATTGACGGGAACTTCCTCCCTAGAAGAACCGTCAACTGAATAAGGTTTCAGGTTGAGAATGCATTCCGCCACAACTCCAGGGTGCGCAGGCCCAAAAGAGGATTAATTGGACGCCGGAAATGAATAAAGATGTGATCAGATGTCACTTTCCGTCAACGGCACGGGGAGAAACCGTCAGGAGCGATCAACATCGTCTCTTCATGGGTAATTATCCCGAGCTGGCCCATAGAGTGACGGAACAACATATTGCTGATCAATTAAGATTCATTAGGCGGCGCCACCTTATATCTGAGGTCGAAATATGTAACATCGAAAAACAGGTGCAACAAAAACTATCAGTACCTGTAGCGCTCTCCGAAGGTTGCGGTGGAAGAGGAGGTTCATATACATGTGACACGAGGCGATATGGACGAGCGGGGGCCGGATCTGGTGAATGTAGCAGGGCGACTGTCTCATAGTCGACATTCGTTAGACTTGCAGCTGCCGGAGCCTGGCCCCGCTTGCTGCAGGTGCAGATTCTTGCATACTGCGCTGCGGTAGCATGTGCCAGGATGATAAGCATAAAACTCAGAGGCGAGGCTACTAAAAGTCATGCACAAAGAAAGATGTCAGATCCTCCATGGAAGTTTCGACTTCAAGGCGAGATTACTAAAATAAGTGCAAAACTGGGACGGTTACCAATTTCGAAAAGGCAATCGGTTTCAGAGACTGACTCGCCGCGTGGGGGAGATCCTTTGCCAACATAACATCAGTTCAAGAACATCCGCGAACCTGTACGAAGTGATTGATTATCTTAAACAGAGGCTCATTGTCCTGTCAGCGCGAATGCGACGATTCACGAGAGCGATCGCGCGAAGGAATAACGATAGCACTTTTTTGGCAGACGAAAAGCTTTTCTATCGCGGACTTATAGATGGCAAAAGCAAGACTTCAAATTTATTGTGAACGACCTAGGACCGAGGAAATGGCCAGATATTGGTTGAGCATCTGGAGTACTCATAGATCAAGTCAACTGGACACGACGTGGTTTTATCTAGAAAAGAATAGAATTGCACCTTGCCTGGGATGAATAGTCTATCCATCTCAGCCCCAGCTGTAACTCGTATGCTAAAGGGGGCAAAGAATTGGAAAGCACCGGGTGTGGATGGGGTGCACAGCTTCTGGTACAAATACCTAGAAGTTTTGCACCCCACCCTTGGTGGGGCTCTTCAAAAAATCTTGGAGAACACAGATCACTTGCCCTCTATTATGGCGGAGGGCGTAACGCATATGATATTTAAAAAGGTAGATGATGGTAGTCCTGATGATTACCGACCAATCACCTGCCTCTTGACACTCTAGAAGTGTCAAGTCTGTCATTTCTGACTTCGTCTATAAATATTGTAAGGAGAACAATCTCCTCTCCGAAGAAAAAAAAGGTTGCTGTCGAGGCTTCCGTGTTTGCAAGGAACCAACAAAATTTGCACATACCCTACATTGACTACCAACAGGCGTGTCCCTCAATACCTCATGATTATTTACTTGAGGTCCTTAAGACATATAAGATCTGTCCTCACGTCATTCAATGTCTGGATCACGCTCTGCACACGTGGTGCACAAGGATTAAATGTTCTAATCGCGGGATGATGAGGGATACCCGGTCCTTGCCCATTAAACGAGGAATCCTCCAAGGTGATATATTCAGCGCACTATGATGTTTTTCATTCTTTTCAATTTTTTTAAAATGTATAAAAAGCTTCTAAATTTTGTGTTCGAAATCTTCAAAAATGTACACTTTGTTTTTCATTTTTTGAAATCTTTTCAAGTTTTCAATTATTTTTTAATCTTCTCAAAACTTTTAAACATCTCTTAAAGTAATTTAGATTTGTCTAAAGTAATAATGGTTCAATTTTTATTTTTTTGTTGAAATTTGTTTATTTTTTATTTTTTGTAAATATTCAGTTAAAATTAATTTTTTTTAAATCATTTAAAATTTTCATTTTCTTAAGAAAAAAAAATGTATTATATTGAAACCTTTCAAAATTCTTGAAAAGCTTGAAAATTTTAATTCGAAATTTGGAAAAATCTATATTTTGTTTTAAATCTTTTCAAGTTTTTAAGTTCGCAAACATTTTTCACGATCAAAGAAATTAAAAAATTTGAACTCTGAAGATAAAAATGTTTCCATTTGAAGTAATAAAAACTGAGCTGCAAATTAAAGCATTCAAAGTGGAACTCTTGAATTTTTTAATTGTAGAATGAATAAACAAAATGATATATTAAAAAAATTATATTATGTTACGCAAATTTAAGTTAGAAACATTAAAAATTGAAAGATTCCAAATGTTTTGTAAATTAAACACTTTTTCAATTAGAAGTTGAATTGTTTTAATTTTAGAAATTCATTAAATATAAATTAAAATTTGTTTACAAATATTTTTAAATATTCTCTTAAAAATTGTTTCAAAATAAAAAATTGCTTTAAATTTGTTTACGAATCTTTAGAAAATTTTTGTATTATCTTGAAACCTTTTAAAATTCTTAAATATTTTAAAAATTCTATTTCAAAATCTTCAAAAATCTACATTTTATTTTACACTTTTTGAAATCTTGACAAATTTTTAATTATTTTTTCAAAACTATTGAATATCTTTCAAAATGATTCGAATTTTTCCTAAAATTTTTAATAAATCCTGGAAAATTAAAAAATTTGCTTAAAAAATTTCCTGACTTTTTTTTACAATTTTGAGAATCTTTTGACATTTTTTTTTAATATTCTGTTAAAAATAATTTTTTTAAATGAAAAAATTATTTGAATTTTTCTAGAAATCTTAACAAATGTTTTTCATTCTTTTCAATTTTCTTAAGATGTTTAAAAAGCTTCTAAATTTTTTGTTCGAAATCTTCAAAAATCTAAATTTTGTTTTTTATTTTTTGAAATCTTTTAAAGGTTTCAATTATTTTTTAATATTTTCAAAACTTCTAAATATCTGTTAAACTTACTTTAATTTTGCCTAAAGTAATACTTGTTCAATTGTTATTTTTTCGTTGATTTTTTTTTTTTTTAATTCTTCGTAAATATTCTGTTAAAATTAACTTTTAAAAAATCATTTTAAATTTTCACAGGAATCTTAAGAAAAAAATTTAGTCATATTGAAACCTTTCAAAATCCTTAAAGAGCTTGAAAATTTTAATTCAAAATTTTCAAAAATGTACATTTTATTTTACACTTTTTGAAATCTTGACAAATTTTAAATTATTTTTTCGAAACTATTAAATATCTTTCAAAATGAATCGAATTTTTCCTAAAATTTTCAATAAATCCTGGAAAATTAAAAAACTTGCTCAAAAATTTTCCAGACTTTTTTTTACAATTTTGAGAATCTTTTGAAATTATTTTTAAAATATTCTGTTAAAACTAATTTTTCAAAATGTAAAAAATCATTTTAATTTTTCTAGAAATCTTAACAATTTTCTTTCGTTCTTTTCAATTTTCTTAAGATGTTTAAAAAGCTTCTAAATTTTTGGTTCGAAATCTTCAAAAATCTAAATTTTGTTTTTCATTTTTTGAAATCTTTTCAAGTTTTCAATCATTTTTTAATCTTTTCAAAACTTCTAAATATCTCTTAAACTTACTGAAATTTTTTCTAAAGTAGTAATTGTTCAATTGTTATTTTTTCGTTGAAATTTTTTTTTTAAATTCTTCGTAAATATTCTGTTCAAATAAATTTATAAAAAATCATTGAAAATTTTCACAGGAATCTTAAGAAAATTTTTTTATTATATTGAAACCTTTCAAAATTCTTAAAAAGCTTGAAAATTTTAATTCGAAATTTTCAAAAATCTATATTTTGTTTTAAATCTTTTCAAGTTTTTAAGTTCGCAATCAAAGAAATTAAAAAATTTGAACTCTGAAGTTAAAAATTCTTCCATTTGAAGTAATAAAAACTCCTTGACCAAAGGAGAGTCATTTTCAACCAAGCAGAATGCATTTTTAACCAAAAAGGATAAATTCTCAACCAAGAAGATTAATTTTCTACCAAAAGACAAATTTTCCACAAAATAAATGAATTTTCAACCAAATAGTTCAATTTTCAACTAAAAAATATATGCTTACAACCAGAAATGGAATATTTCATGTTTCAGATAAAAAAAAAAAACTAATTTTCAACAACAAGAAAAAACGAAATTTCAGCAATCAGTTGAATTCAACTAAAAAAGACGAATTTAAAAAAAACGTTGAAGCCTCGACCAAACTGAGGAATTTTCAACAAACACGATTAATTTTCCAATCAAGTAGATGCATTATAAACAAAATTAATTAATTTTCTACCAAACAGTTGATATTTCAACTTATAAAGGAAAAATTTTCAAGCAAATATGGTATAGCTACATTTTAAGATTAAAAATTTAATATTAAAGAAAAAAAAAACATTTTTTTGAACATAATAGTTTGATTTCCTATCAAAGTAGTTTAATTTTCTATCAAAGTAGTTGAATCTTCAACCAAAAATATGAATTTTCAACAAAAAAAGTTAATTTTCAACCAAATAGTTTAATTTTCTATCAATTCGTTGAATTTTCAAGCCAAAAGGACGATTTTTCTATAAAACAATTTAATTTTCAACAGGGAATTACGAATTTTCAATAAAAAAGTTGAATTATCAACCAAAAAAAAGTCATTTTAAACCAAGCAGTTGCATTTTTAACCAAAAAGGATAAATTATCAACAAACAAGATTAATTTTCCAACCAAGTAGATGAATTATCAACAAAATAAATTAATTTTCTACCAAATAGTCCATCTTTCAACTTATAAAGGAAAATTTTTCAACCAAATATGGTATAGCTACATTTTCAGATAAAAAAATTTATTTTTAAGAAAAAAACAACATTTTTTCAACAATAGTTTAATTTTCTATCAAAGTAGTTGAATTTTCAACCAAAAATATGAATTTTCTACGAAATTGTTGAATTTTCAAGCCAAAAAGACAAATTTTCTACAAAACAGATTAATTTTCAACACGAAATTACGAATTTTCAATAAAAAAGTTAAATTCTCAGCCAAAACAAAGTAATTT
>JAABKJ010075445.1:113431547-113623890 GCA_011634705.1 Andricus grossulariae | reverse complement strand
AAATAAATGAATTTTCAACCAAATAGTTGAATTTTTAACTAAAAAAGATAAGTTCACAAGCCGAAATGGAATATTTTAAGTATCAGTTAAAAAAAATAATTTTCAACAACAAAAAACGAATTTTCAACCAATTGAATTCGACTAAGAAAGACGAATTAAGAAAAAAGTTGAATCCTCAACTGCAACCAAATATGGTATAGCTACATTTTCTGATGCCAAAATTAGTTTTAGCAACAAAAAAAAAAAACATTTTTTCAACATAATAGTTAAAATTTCGAATAGTTAAATTTTCCGCCAAATTGTCCACAAAGCAGTTGAATTTTCAACAAAATAGTTGAATTTTTTATCGAAAAGCTGAATTTTTGACCTACAAAGATAAATTTTCAACAAAAATTGGAATAGGTTAATTTTCAGTTAAAAAAAAAACTAATTTTCAGGAAAAAATGAAACGAATTTTTATTTAAAAAGTTAAATTTTCAACCAAAGATATGAATCTTCAACCAAGAAAATGAATTTTAAACAAATCTGTTTAATTTTCAACCAAAAAGTTGATTTTTTAACCAAGAAGATTAATTTTATATACAAAAAAAAGAATTATCAACAAAATACATGAATTTTTAACTAGGAACTTTCATGTTCAATTAAAAATGATAAATTTTCAACCAAAAAGTTGATTTGTTAACCAAGAAGATTAATTTTATATGAAAAAAAAGAATTATCAACAAAATATATGAATTGTCCAACAGGAACTTGCATGTTCAACTAAAAATTATGCATTTTCAACCAAATAGTTAAAATTTGAACTAAAAAAAGATAAATTTTCAACAAAAAATGGAATAGGTTAATTTTCAGTTAATAAAACTAATTTTCAAGCAAAAATGAAATGAATTTTTATTAAAAAGTTAAATTTTC
Source organism: Andricus grossulariae (assembly GCA_011634705.1). NCBI lineage: Eukaryota > Metazoa > Arthropoda > Insecta > Hymenoptera > Cynipidae > Andricus > Andricus grossulariae. The sequence continues at coordinate 113,622,978 of JAABKJ010075445.1, read as the reverse complement.
AACCAAAGATATGAAATTAAAAAAAAAAGAAAATGAATTTTTAACAAATCTGTTTAACTTTCGACCAAAAAGATTAATTTTATGTACAAAAATAAGAATCATCAACAAAATACAAGAATTTTCAACCAGGAACTTGCATTTTAAACTAAAAATGATGAATTTTCAACCGAATAGTTGAATTTTCTTATGTAGAAAATTCATCTATTTGGTTAAAAATTCAACTATTTTCTTGAACATTTAATTATTTTGTTGAAAATTTCATTATTTTATTAAAAATTCCAGTAGTTGGTTAAAAATGCATCTATTTTGTTAAAAATTTAATTATTTTGTTGAAAATTAAATTATTTTGTTGGAAATTTAATTATTTTTGAAAATTTAATTATTTTATTAAAAATTCCAGTAGTTGGTTAAAAATGCATCGATTTTCTTCAAATTTAATTATTTTGTTGAAAATGTTATTATTGCATTGAAATTTATTATTATAACTTTTTTGTTTGAAAATCCGACCAGCTGCTTAAAAATTCTTTCTCTTATGTAGAAAATTCATCTATTTGGTTAAAAATTCAACTATTTTCTTGAACATTTAATTATTTTGTTGAAAATTTAATTATTTTATTAAAAATTCCAGTAGTTGGTTAAAAATGCATCTATTTTGTTAAAAATTTAATTATTTTGTGGAAAATTAAATTATTTTGTTGTAAATTTAAGCATTTGGTTAAAAATTCAACATTATTCTTGAAAATTTAATTATTTCGTTGAAAATCCAGTAGTTGGTTAAAAATTAAACTATCTTGTAGAAAATTTAATTATTTTGTTGAAATTTTAATTGTTCTGTTTAAAATTTAATTGTTTTGTTAAAAATTTAGTTATTTTATTAAAAATTCCAGTAGTTGGTTAAAATTGCATCTATTTTCTCCAAATTTAATTATTTTGTTGAAAATTTTATTATTGCATTGAAATTTATTATTATTACTTTTTTGTTTGAAAATCCGACCAGCTGCTTAAAAACTCTTTCTCTTACGTAGAAAATTCATGTATTTGGTTAAAAATTCAGCTATTTTCTTGGAAATTAAACTATTTTGTTGAAAATGTAATTATTTTCTTGAAAATTTAATTATTTTGTTAAAAATTTAATTATTTTATTAAAAATTCCATTAGTTGATTAAAAATGCATCTATTTTCTTGAAAATTGAATTATTTTGTTGAAAATTTAATTATTTGTTGAAAATTTAATTATTTGTTGAAAATTTAATTATTTTGATGAAAAATTAATTATTTTGTTGAAAATTTAATTATTTGGCTAAAAATTCAACTATTTTTATGAAAATTAATTATTTGGTTAAAAGTTCAATTATTTTGTTGAAAATGTTATTATTGCGTTGAAATTTATTATTATTACTTTTTTAAGCTCGGCCAACTGGTTGAAAATTTGATTATTTTGTTGAAAATTCCAGTATTTAGTTAAAAATTTATCTATTTGGTTAAAAATTCAACTGTTTCGTTGACAATGTAACTATTTTTTTTGGGAATTCAATTATTTTGTTAAAAATTTTTTTTTTTTTTAAATTTAAATATTTCGTTAAAAATTGAATAACTTTGTTAAAAATGCAAGTATTTGGTGAAAAATTCAAGTATTTGGTAAAAGATTCAACTATTTTCTTGTATATTCAATTAATTATTTTTTAATTTAAATATTTCGTTCAAAATTTAATAACATTGTTGAAAATTCAAGTATTTGGTGAAAAATTCAAGTATTTGGTGAAAAATTTAACTATTTTGTTGAAAATTTAATTATTTTGTTAAAAATCCAACTATTTTGTTGAATATTAATTATTTGGTTAAAAGTTTAATTATTTTGTTGAAAATTTTATTATTTTTTATTATTATTATTATTATTTTGTTTGAAAATCCGACCAGCTGGTTGAAAATTCTTTCTCTTATGTAGAAAATTCATCTATTTGGTTAAAAATTTAACCATTTTCTTGGAAATTCAACTATTTCCTTGAATCCTTATCTGAAACAGATTATTTTCTACCAAACAATTTGATTTTTAACCAAAAAATTGATTTTCTTCCAAAAAAGACGAATTTCCAACAAAATACATCAATTTTCAACCAAATAGTTAAATTTTCTACCAAATTCTTTAATTTTCCAGCCGAAAATATGAATTTTTTACAAAGCAGTTTAATTTTTAACCGGAAACGTGAATTTTTAACAAAAACGTTTTTTTACAACCATTGGTTGAATTTTCAACAAAATGGTTAATTTTTCTTTAAAAAAAATCTTTTTCAACAAAAAGAAACAAAACAAAGTTTTTAAAATAAAATTATAAATCTTCAACAACGACAAAAATAATTTTTAAGAAATTATTTTAACCAAGGAATTGAATTTTTAATATAAAAAGATGAATTTTCAACGTCACAAGTGGATAAATAAATAGTGCGTATTACATAATGTATAAATAGTATGTAATATATAAATAGCAAATAATAAATAAATAATAAACAGATATATGAATTACATTATATTTTCTTCCAGAACCCTGCTGTTCCAAATTGCAGTACATGTGACCGTCCCTGAAGAAAGAGATCTAATGCGGAAAAAATCTATTTTTAGTCTTATTACAACCATCATTAGTTTTTTATTTGCTCTTTTATGATGAAAAATATTATTCCCATACCTGAAAAATTCGAATTGTTATTCAACTGCAAAGTGCGACTCTCTTATGGAGTTCCTGTGTTGGACCGCCTCTTCAATCGCTCCTGCTGTAAAATAAAGCTACCTCGCGTTAGATCCCTTTCTTCGTGGACGGTCACATATACCAAACTGCACGGAAAACCTAATTTAAAATAATAACTCTGATTATTAAACGTATTGATAGTTCTTAAAGTACCCTGACTTATACATTAAAGATAACGCCAGAAAAAGGCACTCACACTTTAAAACTTGTATGTCCTGAAAAGCTAATCAGCACCAGACCTGCATCAAACCACACAGTCAAGGTGATAAGAAAAACATTTTTATTTTAAAAGTGTGAATTTTGTTATTTCCTATCATTTTAGATACTCTGTTAGATTTTCAAAGCACCTAAAAAAATTGTACATTGAACTTTCAAATTTTTTTCTTTTTGGAAGGTTGAGAAGTATCAGACCTTGGGGAGATTAGACCTCGCAGACTAGATGGTTTAGATAAAGCCAGATCTGGGCCAGACCTGACACCACATGGGAATAATTCAAAGGATCAATATAACCCCCTCTAAGGATAATTGCTGATATTCTATAAAACTATATACTTATTTCTGAATTAAAATCAGTTAAACTTTCAACTATTGTTACTATTGTAAATTCATTCTACTACTTTCTAGAAATTTAGTCAACAAATTTTATTGATAAGAAAATCAAAATAAAATAGAAGTCCCATAATGAAATTAGTGCAAAAACTAATTCAAATTTATTTAAAAGTATATAATTTTAATGATAAAATAAATACTAAAATTGACCTGAACGCTAAATCGGAATGATTTGGGCCACAATATTTATTCAATATGCTTGATCGCATATTACTACATTGATTCAAGTCAATTTCCAATGTATGCAAATCGTTGACACACAGGAAAACACATTAATATTAATATTAATTCTGTTCATATTCCTTATTTATTTTGCAAGCTTTATGAGCTTTTTTCTATCCCTAAGCTTATTTGGACGCAAACTTTTTTGCATTTGAGCTTTTTCGGCCTGCGAGCTTTTTCGGACCACGAGCTTTTTCTTGACTCGCAAACTATTTTGAATCGCGAGCCGGCTTGAAATCTATTCGTTTATATAATCTTATAAGTCATTCAGTATTTGACTGTTAATTATTAGTCAAACATGACTGACTAAATAAATTAGGAAACAAGTTAGCAATCTTGGAATTACTTGAATTACTAGTTTTTTCCCTACTTCGTTTAGAATAGATTTGACAGTTAAATTAACATAAATAAGTACTTAATTTAGTCATTTTTTAAAAATACTTAATTTTTTATCCAGTACCATTTAAATGTAAATCAGACCAATTTGAAAAATTTAATAATCAAATCACTATACTAAATAATTTAGAATTTATAGAATTGGAGATTATTAAAGTCAGCGCTTATGTAACTTTAAAAGTACTTTTTCTTAGTTTTAAAAGTGTCATGTTTATTTATAATCTTAGATATCTGTCGAGTATGCATATAATTTTACATTTTATATTACAAGTCTAAATGATAATAAAATGCAATATATACCGCTAAATAATCACAAGGAAATGATGAACAGCATTTGGGGTTGGGAAGGCCACAGGAATTGTGCAAATTAACAAACTGTGTGGTAGAACAAACACATGAAGCTCTTCAAAGAAGTACGAGTAATTTACATGAGAGGGTTGCGATAGTGTAAGTAGCTGTGATTAAGCCACACATGAACGATCAACCGCACTTTTATTATTGATATTGAAGGATTAATTTACATTATTAATTATAAATCAATTAAATAGTAGAACAAACTTTCTCTTCTTACTTAAATTGTGACTAAATTATCTTTAAAGAAAAAATTGTTTCAAAATAATAAAAGTAAGCCATCATAAAATACTACAGCAAACGAAGTCCCATTATGATTAAAGTATAATTATTAATATATATATATATATATATATATATACACATATATATACATAAATTTTTTGTTTAGCTAGCTTTGAAAATTTTGTTAAACACTTTAGGACTTTCTACTGATAAAAATACGACAGAAAAGAATTCAAGAAGATAAAAGATTGTTCAAAAATAGATAAACAAAAATTATTATTTACGAGAAGAACAATTTTTTTTTAAATACGCAGTTTATCAACATTTAAAATCGAACCATATAACAATTATCTTCAGGTTTCAAATTAAATATCGAAAATCCAAAAACTTTTAGTTCAAAAGTCTACTAGGTCAAAAATTGTATTATTATGTTGAAATTTTCTTTCTTTCTTAATTGGAAAATATTTTTTGGTTGAAAATTCAACTATTTTGTTGAAAATTCAACTACTTGGTTAAAAATATATATATTTTTTTTTCGTTGAAGATTCATCATTTTTGTTCAAAATTAAACTTTTTTTTGGTAGAAAATTTAAATATTTGGTTGAAAATTAACTGTTTTATCTAGATTTCAACAATTTGGTTGATTTTTTTTTCTTTCTTGGCTGTAATATCTTTTTTGGTTGAAAATTCAACTATTTTATTGAAAATTCGCACTTTTGATTTAAAAATTCATCTATTTTAGTAGGAATTTCACCTTTTTGTTTAAAATGCAACTGTTTAAAAAATGCAAAGTTTTGTAATAAAATTTAACTATTAGGTTGAAAATTAATCTTTTTTGGATGAATTCAACTGTTTTAAATCATAAATTAAAATCGGTTTTGGTTGAAATATCACATTTAGTGTTAATGATTAATATTTTTTTGCTAAAAATTAAACTTTTTTGTTAATTATTCAGTTTTTTTTGAAGATTCGTTGTTTTAGTGGAAAATTCATCTTTTTTGGTAGTAAATTGAACTATTTGGTTGAAAATCAACTTTTTTGTTGAAAATTCAACAATTTGGTTGTAAGTGAACATTTTTTGCTCTAAATTTAACTTTTTTTGTTGACAATTCATCTTTTTCGGATTAATTCAACTGTTTTTAATTTTAACTAAAAAACTTTTTTGGTTGAAATATGAAATATTACCTTTATTATTAAGAATTCATCTTTTTTGGATGAAATGTTAACTGCTTTGTTTAAAATTAATTTTTGTTGTTGAAGATTCATTATTTTAGTAAAAAGTGCAACTTTTTTGGTTAAAAATCCAACAATTTGGTTGGAAATGCGTCGTTTTTATTTAAAAGTTCATCTCTTTTAGTTTTTTAAGAATTCAAAGTTTTTGGTAGAAAATTTAACTATTTTGTTGAAAAGTCATGTTTTTTGGATGATTTCAAATGTTTTTAATTTCAAATACAAAAATATTTTTTGGTAGAAATCTCAAATATTACATTTATTGTTAAGAATTCATCTTTTTGGCTAAAAGTTGAACTACTTTGTTAAAAATGCATTTTTTTGTTCTTGAAAAATCATTATTTTAGTGAAAAATGCAACCTTTTTGGTAGAAAATTCAACTATTTAGTTGAAAATCAACTTTTTTGGTTGAAAATTCAACAATTTAGTTGAAAATGCGCACTTTTCATTTAAAAATTCATCACTGTTAGTTTTCTAAAAATTCATTTTTTTTGTAGAAAATCCAACTATTTGGTGGAAAATTCAACTATTTTGTTGAAAAGTCATGTTTTTTGGATGATTTCAAATGTTTTAAATTTCAAATACAAATCTTTTTTGGTCGAAATATCAAATATTACCATTATTGTTAAAAATTCATCTTTTTGGCTAAAAGTTGAACTACTTTGTTAAAAATGCATTTTTTTTGTTCCTGAAAATTCATTGTTTCAGTGAAAAATGCAACTTTTTTGGTTAAAATTTCAACAATTTGGTTGAAAATGCGTCGTTTTTATTTAAAAGTTCATCTCTTTTTGTTTTTTAGGAATTCAAAGTTTTTGGTAGAAAATTCAACTATTTTGTTGAAAAGTCATGTTTTTTGGATGAATTCAACTGTTTTGTAGAAAATTTGGCTTTTTGGCTTGAAAATTCAATAATAATTGTTGAAAGTATACTATTTTGTTGAAAAGCCGTTTTGTTGGTGAATTCAACTTTTTTTTATTTGAAATAAAAATCTTTTTTGTTTGAAATATCAACTATTACATTTTTCGTTGAGAATTAATCTTTTCAAATTCAACTAATTAGTTAAGAGTTAAACTACTTTCTTAAAGAATAATTTTTTTGGTTGAAGATTCATTATAATTATTCCAGTTGAATATTTCATCATTTTAGTTGATAATTCATCTCTTTGCTGGAACATTTTTTTTAACTAAAAATTTAACTATTCAATTTTTTGTTAAAAGATTATCTTTTTTTAGTGGAAAATTCGTCATTTTTGGTAGAAATTAACCCTCTTGATTAAAATTTGATCTTCTTATGTTGAAAATTCAATTATTCCAGTTGAAGATTCATCATTTTATTTAAGAATTCATCACTTTGTTTAAAAATGTAACTATTTCTTTGAAAATTAGTTTTTTTTATTGGTTGAAAATTAATTTTTTCTAACTAGCAAAATTGAAATAGCTTCATTTTTAGTGAAGAAAGTTCATTTTTAACAAAAACATTTTTTTAAATAAAACCTGTGGAATTTTTAACTAAAGAAATGAACTTTTAACTAAAATTATGTATCTTCAATCAAGCAAATAAATTTTTAACCAAATTGTAAAATTTTCAAGCAAAAAGGTTATACTGCTACAAAAAAAAAACACATTTTTAACAAAATAGATGAATTTTCAAGTAAAATATATAATTTTTCAACAAAAAATAAAATAGTTTAATTTTAAGCTAGAGAAATAAGTTTTTGATCGAAATAAAATAAATTTTTGATGAAATATTAAAAATTTTCAACCAAACAGATGAATTTTCAACTAAAAAAGATAAAATTTTCAACAAAAAATAGAATAGTTTAAATTTCAGTGAGAGAAATAGGTTTTCAACCAAATTAAATTATTTTTGAACAAAATAGTTACATTTTTAACCAAATAGATGAATTTTCAACCAAAAAGCTTTAATATCTAACAAAAAGAATTTAGACAAAAAGTTGAATACTTACATTTTTAGTTAAAAGAATTAATTTTCAGCCAAAGAAGTGAAATTTCAACCAAAAAGATTAATTTTTTACAAAAAAAAAAAAATAATTTCTAAAAAAATATATGAATTTTCAATCAGCTATTTTGATTCTTAATCGAATTTTCAACATAATAGTTTAATTAATAACCAAAAAGATTATATTTCTATAAAAAAGAATTCAGCAAAATAGATGACTTTTCAACTAAAATTATTTTTAAATAAGGAAAACTAATTTTTCACCAAAGAGGAATAATTTTTATCAAAATATACGAATTTTCAACCAAATATTTTTATTTTTAATGGAATTTTCAACCGAAAAGGTTATATTGATATAAAAAAAAACCAATTGTTGACACAATAGATTATTTCCTAACAAACAAAGATAAACTTTCAAGGAAAAATAGAATAGTTTAAATAATTTTCAGTTAGAGAAATAAGTTTTTAAATTAATAAAATAAATTTTCAATGAAATAGTTAAATTTTCAACCAAACAAACGAATTTTCTACCAAAAAGATTAAATGCCTGTAAGAAAAAACATTTTCGAGAAAAAATTTAGTTAAATCTTCAGTTAAAAAAATTAATTTCCAATAAAATTCAATCAAACAATAAATAAAATTTTAACCAAATAGTTAAATTTTCAACCCCTCAGATGAATTTTCTGCCAAAAACAGACAAAATTTTCAACAAAATAGATAGATGAATTTTCAACTAAAAAATCTTAAGTGTCTATCAAAAAAGATTTTAATTTAAAGAATTAATTTTCAATGAAAAAAACTAATTTCCAACCAAATAAATGAAATTTCAACCAAAAAGATTAATCTTCTATGATAAAAGAATAAGTTTTAATATAATTCATGAATTTTCAACCACATTTTTTAATTTTTAATATAATTTTCAACCAAAAAGGTTATATTGCTACTAAAAAAAAAATATTTCAACAAAAAATAGAATAATTTAATTTAAAGTTAGAGAAATAAGCTATTAACAAAATAAAATGAATGTTCAATGAAATAGTTAAATTTGCATCCAACCAAATGAATTTTCAACCAAAAAGATTAAATGTCTATTTAAAAAAAAAAAAAATTTCGAGGAAGAATGGAACTTAAATTTTTATTTACAAAAATTAATTTTCAATTTAATTGCCCATAAAAAAAGATAAAATTTGGACGAAAAATTAAATAGTTACATTTTTAATTAAAAAAATTAATTTCCAATGAAAAAAACTATTTTCCAACCAAATAAATTAAATTTCAACCAAAAAAATTAATCTTTTACGACAAAAGAATAATTTTTAATATAAAACTTATGAATTTTCAACCACATATTTTAATTTTTAATATAATTTTGATCCAAAAGGTTATATTGAATTTACGACTGTAAAAGGAAAATTGAAAGTACTTAACAGGGCGACCGAAAAACAATTTTTGAAATTCCCTAACTTTACCCTGACCAATTTTTCATTTTTCCTGACCATTAATATTCAAAGATCAGAATAATATGCTTGTAACATTTTTAACATAGAATCTTTTATAAGCGGAACAAAGCAATAAAATTTCAGATTAATATTTGCAAAAATTTATATTCATTTATTTCAAGTAAAAAAAGATTACTTTTGTATCATAAAAGATGAATTTTTAATAAAAAAGGATATATTTTCATTAAAAAAGTTAAATTCTCGACTGAAAAAAAGACTTTTGGAAAAAGTAGTTCATTATTACAAAAAATAATAATATTTTCAACAAAATAGATGAATTTTTAATCAAATTTCTGAATTTTAAACACCTACAACGAGGACTTTTTAACAAAGTGGTCGAATCATCAAACAAAAAAGATTAAACTTTAGCGCAAAACAGGGGCATTTTCAATCAAATAATTAAATATTTTTAAAATAATTGAATATTTTTAATATAATTAAATTTCCAAAGGAATAGTTGAATTTTTAAACAAACACTGAAATTTTCTACCTGCAAAGATGAATTTTCAACCATTAGTTAAATTTTCAAACAAAAAAATTTAATTTTAACTATAAGCAGTTGCGCTTTTAATCAAATAGTTCAGTTTTTAGGTAAACAGTTTCATTAATAACCAAATAGTTGAACTTTAAAGAAAAAGTACCAATTTTTATCAAAATAGTTCCATTTTTAACAAAATAATAAAAATTTTAAATGAAATACTTGACTCTTTAACCAAATGGTCGACTTTTCAAACAACAAAGATTAAACTTCAACCAAAAACAGCTGCATTTTTAAACAAATGATTGCATTTTTTAATATTAATTAAATTTCCTACAAAATATTCGATTTTTGAACAAATGGTCGAATTTACAAACAAAAAGATTAAAATTGAATCAAAAACAGTATCAGTTTCAACCAAATAATGTTTTATTTTATAATAATTGAATTTCCAACAAAATAGTTGGATTTTTAACTAAATACTTCAATTTTCTACATGCAAAGATAAATTTTTAATCATTAGTCAAATTTTCAAAGAAAAAAGCAAAGAATTGAATTTTCAACAAAATAATTCAATTTTCAACAAAATAGATGAATTTTCAATCAAATACTTGAATGAAAAATCTACAAAGATGAATTCCCCCTAACAAATTTAAGGGTTAATATTTCTACCAAAAAAGATGAAATTGCTACCAGAAGAGATTAATTTTAAAATCAAAAAGGCGAATCTTTATCCAATAAGATTCATTTTCAAATTAAGAATGGAAAAGTTACATTTTCAGTAAAAAGAATTAATTTTCAAAAAGAAAATTCAACAAAATAGTCCAATTTACAAACAAATCGTTGCATTTTTATTTAAAAAATATGAAATTTCTATTGGAACCGTTGAATTTTCAACCAAGAAAGATGGGACTTCAATTTTCAACACCAAAATATGAATTTTCAGTAAGAAGTTAATTTTCCACCATGATAGTAGAATTTTCAGCCCAAAAAGACGAATTTTCAAGAAAACCGTTGAATTTTCAAACAAATAGGATGTCTTTTTTAACAACATTTTTAACAAAATTGTGTCTCTTAGCAAATGCCTGTCTTTTGCAAGATTTTTTTTCAAAATCCCTGACATTTTTCAGACCTTCCCTGACGTTTCCTGACGTCCCCTGACCAATAGAATTCCCTGACTTTTCCCTGATTTAAAAATTCAACTGCTTTGTTGCAAATTCTTTTTGTTTTTGTTTGGAAATTCAACGATTTGATTGAATTTTCTTTCTTTCGGAATTAACAAATTTATTTGTCTTGGAAATTCAACTATTTTGTTTAACATTCATCTTATAGGTGAAAAATTGATTTTTTATGACACATGCATGATTTCAGCCCTTTTCGAAACACTAATTTTTACTCCCTAGGGAGTAAAAAGCACTTTTTACTCCCTAGGGACTGAAAACTGACGACAGAGGGGAATAATGAAAATTATACATCTATGAGCTCATTTTACGATAGTCAGTCCCGTAAAACCTGTGAGGAAATTTTTTGGTGGCTGATGATACAATTTTGCGGATATTTATGAAAATTTACCATATATAGCTGATCAAATTACCGTAAATTACCGAAAAGTTTCATAAATGTCCAGAAATTTATGGAAAATTTTGAAAAAGATCTTAAAAATTCCTTGGATGTTTTAAAAATGCCATAAAATCCTTTGAAATCGATTGAAAAATCCTTGTATTCTTTTAAAATGCCCGAAATAATTTCAAATCTTTTGGAATTCCTTCAAACATTTTAAAGCTCATTTATAATTATTTATATTAATTATTAATGTTATTTTATATCAAGATTATAATTTTAATTCTTGTACAAATTTAAATTAAAAGCCTAAAATCCTAAATAGTTGAACAATATTAGGTCGTAAAGTTTCAAATTCTAATTTGAGATTTAAGCTTTCCAGATTTTATAAAAAGTAATTGTAAGATTTTAAATTGTATAATTAAGACTTCAAATTGAAAGCCTTGATAGTTGAAGATTTTTAGGTTTTCAATGTTCAAAATTTAATAATTTGATCTATAATGCGTTTAAAATAGAGTAATAGAACATTTCAATTGTATTTTTTCAAATTGTATAATTTTAAATTGAAAATTTTAATAGATTAACAGTTTCAGGTAGTAAACGTTCAAAATTAAACTTTCAAAATTAATTAAATTAAACTTTCAAAATTTAATTTTAAATTCCAGAAGTTAAAATTGAAGAGATTTCAATATTTAAAAGATTTAAACTTTGAAAATGAAATAAAAACTCTAGAATTTGTATGAAATTGATTGAAAAATCCGTGTATTCTTTTAAAATACCCGAAATAATTTGAAAAATGCTTTGAAATGTTTTGAAATACCATAAAACATTTAAAAGGTTATTTATAATCATTTATATTAATTACTGTTATTTTATATCAAGATTATAATTTTAATTCTTATACAATTTCAAATTGAAAGCCTAAAATCCTAAATAGTTGAACAATTTTAGGTCGTAAAGTTTCAAAATCTAATTTGAGATTTAAAATTTCCTAATTTAATAAACAGTAATTGTAAGATTTTAAATTGTATGATTAAAAAATCAAATTGAAAGCCTCGATAGTCTAAGATTTTTAGGTTTTCAATGTTCAAAATTTAATAATTTGATCTTTGAAGCGTTTAAAATTATATAATATAAAATAAAAATTGAAGAGATTTCAAGATTTTAAAGATTAACAACTTTAAATGTTCAAAATGTAATAATTTGAGATTTAGACTTTCAAAATTTAATAATTTGATGTCTGAAGCGTTTAAAATTGGACAATAAAAAATATAAATTGTACGTGTTTAAATTATACACTTTTAATCTGAAAATTTTAATAGTTGTACAATTTTTAATTAAAAAATAATACCCTAAAATCCTTTGAAATCGATTGAAAAATCCTTGTAATTTAAATTAAAAGCCTAAAATCCTGAATAGTTGAACAATTTTAGGTCGTAAAGTTTCAAAATCTAATTTGAGATTGAACTTTCCGAATTTAATAAACAGTAATTGTAAGATTTTAAATTTTATAATTAAAAATTCAAATTGAAAGCCTAAATATTTAAAGATTTTTAGGTTTTCAATGATCAAATCCTTTGAAATCCCTTCAAACTTTTTAAAGCGATTGAAAATTCCTTGGATGTTCTAAAAATACCCTAAAATCCTTTGAAATCTATTGAAAAATCCTTGTATTATTTTAAAATACCATAAATACTTTCAAATCTTTTGAAATACCTCGAAACATTTTAAAGCTCTTGAAAATATCTTGGATGTTTTAAAATACCCCAAAATCCTCTAAAATCGATTGAAAAATACTTTTAATTTTTTTTAAATGCCCTAAATAATTTCAAATGCTTTAAAATCCTTCAAAACATTTCAAAGCTCTTAAAAATTCCTGTATGTTATAAAAATATCCTAAAATCCTTTGAAATTTATTCAAAAATCCTTGTATTCTTTTAAAGTACCCTACAAAGTTTCAAATCTTTTGAAATACCTTGAAAAATTTTAAAGCTCTTGAAAATATCTTGGATGTTTTAAAATTCCCCAAAATCCTTTCAAATCTATTGAAAAATCCTTGTAATTTTTTTAAATGCCCTAAAATATTTCAAATCATTTGAAATAGCTTCAAAATTTTTAAAGCTCTTGAAAATCCCTTACTAGTTTTAAAAATATCCTAAAGTCTTTTTAAATCTATCGAAAAATCCTCATAATTTTTTTTAATGCCCAAAAGAATTTCAAATCCTTTGAAATATCTTGAAACTTTTTAAAGATCTTAAAAATTCCTTGGATGTTTTAAAAATACCCTAAAGTCTTTTGAAATCTATTGAAAAATCCTTGTAATTTAAAGCAGGGGAATCAGTTGGAAATGGAGGGAGGGGTGTAATATGAATGAGGGAAGGGAAAGTAGAGGAATTAGAGAAAGTTATAACAAATTAGGGAAAGGGGAGAAGGAGCGGTTATGATGCAAGAGTAATTGAGGGATGGTAATGAGGGGAGGAGAAGCAGCAAACATTGTGTCAAGGTATAGTTTACGCGAGGGGAGAAGCACTAGGAATGTGAGATAAAGTGAGGGAGTATGGTAAGTAAGAAAAAATTAGGGGAGGGGAAGTAAAAGAAATCAGAGCAAATTATCAGATTGAAGTAGGGGAAATGAGGGAAATGAAATAAAATTATGAGGGGGAAGTAGAGGAAGAAATAGGAAATAAGGAGAAAGGAATCGACGTGGAACTGAGGTGGAAAGGAGTGAAGGAACATAGAAGAAACGAGAGGTTGGAAGTAAGGGAAAATTTATAAAGGGGAAATGAGGGCTAAGGAATTACGAAAAATGAGGATAAGGGAATTATTTGGAAATGCAGGGAAGGGTATATTATAAGTAAGCGGAGGGAAAGTGAAGGAAGTAAAGGAATTGAAGGAAGTGCAGAGAAGTTAGAGGAAGGGAAGTAGGGAGGTGATACGTGGCAAGAGGAAGTGAGGGGTGGTAATAAAGGAAGGGGAAGCAGGGAAAATGGTGGTAGGATGTAGTATACGTGAGGAGAGGAGAATAAGGAAAGTGAGGTGAAATGAGGAAGTATAGTAAGTGAGGGAAATTTATAGGAGAAGAAATAGGGAAAGTGAGAAGAAATTACTAAATTGAACTAGGGGAAGTGAGGGAAATAAAATAAAATAATGAAGAAGTAAGGAATGGTGATAAGAGAAGGGAAAGCAGTAAACATTGTAGAAGGTTATAGTGTACGTAAGGGGAGGGGCACTAGGAAAGTGAGGTGAAATGAGGGTGTATGGTAAGTGAGGAAAAATTATGGGAGGGGAAGTGAGTAGGAAGTAAGGGAAAATTTAGAGAGGGGAAATAAGGGACAAGGAATTAGGGGAAATTAGGTCAGGGGAATTATTTGGAAATGGAGGGAGAGGTTTGATATGAATGAGGGAATGGGAAGTAGAAGAAGTGGAGATAGTGATGAAAAATTAGGCAAAGGGAAGAAGGAGAGGTTATGATGCAAGAGGAAGTAAGGAATGGTAATGAGGAAAGGGAAAGCAGTGAACATTATAGAAGGGTATGGTATACGTGAGGGAAGGGGAACTAGGAAAGTGAGGTGAAATGAGGGTGTATGGTAAGTGAGGGGAGGAAAAGAAGAGGAAGTAGAGGAAGAAAAGATAGTGAATGTAAGTTATGGAAAGGGAAGAAGGGATGGATATGCGTGAGGAGAGGGGAACTAGGGAAATGAGGTTGAATGAGGAAGTATGGTAAGTAAGAAAAGAATCAGGAAAGGAGAAGTGAGGAGTGGTAATTAAGGGAAGAGAAGCTGGGAAAATCGTGGAAGGGTGTGGTATACGTGAGAAGAGGGGAACTAGGAAAGTAGGATGAAATCAAAGAGTATAGTAAGTAAGAAAAAAATAAGGGAAGGAGAAGTAGGCAAAGTGAGGGGAAATTATCAGATTGAAGTGGGCGAGGTAAGGGAAATAAGGGAAAATAATGAGTGAGCAAGTGAAAGTAGTAGCATTCTAAATGAGGAAAGAGATATAGGGGAATAAGTGGCAAGTAACTAGGGAAAATTAAGAAAGGGGAATTATCTGGAAATGGTGAAAGGGGTATATTATCAGTGAGGGAAGGGAAAGTAGAGGGAGTAGAGCAAGTAAAGGAAGTGAGGAGAAATTAGGGGAGGCTGAGTAGGAGAAGTGACAATGAGCAGTAGGACGTGCGGGAAAATGAGGAGAGGGGAAGTAGGAGGAATTGGGGGAGGCGTAACAGGGTAAGGGGTGGGTACGTAGAAAAAGTAAGGAGAAATGAGGGGAGGAGAAATGAGTGGAAGAAACGTGTGGGAAATGATGGGTGGGAAAGTAGGGAGTGTGAGAATGTTCGGTAAGGGGAAGTAGACAAATAAGGGAGGGAATGAGCAAAAATGGTGGGGAAATGTAGTATAAATGCTGGAAAGGTAACTGGGGAAGTAAAATGAAAGGAGGAGGTAGAATGAGTAACAGGAAATCAGGGAAGGAGAAGTGGGGGGTTGTAGGGGATACTTGGAGGGTGGGGTAAGGATTGGAAATGAAAGGCGACAAAGTAGGGAAAGGGTACAATGTGAAATAAACAAGGAGTCATTGAAGCAATTTTAATTACAATTTTGAACGCGACAAGTGCTCTTCACTTTCTGCATTTTTGATTATTTGAATCACATATTAATAATTAATACAGGCGAAATCACAAAAACACTCGCCAACATAATCTCAAACCAAACTACTTGTGTTCAAGAGGTTCGAAACGGAGCTCGACTGAAAACAAATGCACAACCAAGTTGATGGCTTTGCAATCAAGAGCTGTGAAACAGAGTTGGTCACATAGACTTTCTCAATTAAGTTTCCTAATGCATCATGTTCCATATCGCAGTTCTGGTGCCCTATAGCGTCATCTCCTGATAATACTTAGAAAGAGTCTTCCAAAGCGTCTAGTATCCCGTATGTATTGTATAGAATTTTTCCCTTGCTATTTCTCATGCTGACTAACTCTGTACTTTTACTTCCCTTCATAGATTTATATATTAGTTTCTTGCTTTCTTCAAAGTACTTTTGTATTTCATTCTCTTTTTCTGTTTTGATTTCATCTTTACTTTCCTTGGCATGTCGTTTAACTTTCCTATTTTTGTGTTTATTATCAATTTCAAGTCTATTTCTCTCCTCATCGCTAGGACCTGTGATGTTCAATGTTCTGTGTTAATACATATTAAGTCAATTTATTATAAAAGTTATTGAATTTTTGTTTCAAAAAACCTAATTTCGTAAATTGCATTAACTGTAGTAATATAAATGCGTCGGAATTTTACGAATGTAAGTGCAGGAATATATTTTGAAATAATACATTTGTAACAAATTTTGAACTAAGAAAATTTGGAAAACTCTCCGTTTTCGTGTTCTTCGGAATTTTACAAATGAAAAGATAATTTTAATCATCAAAAAGCTGAATAATATTTTTCTTAAATAGAAAAGCAGAAAAAATAAATAAATTATTTTAATAAAAATTGGAAAATCTTATATGTAATAATGCGAAAAACTCTTGAATTTTGGCAATGCTATTTCAGGAGCGATATTATTGGACAAAACTTTAAATATATTCAATTATGTAAAGATAAATACGAGTTTACTAACAAGCGACATTTTTTTGAATTCAGAAATTTTGTGCTTCTCAAATCGTCTTGCCAAACTTCGGAGGTTTCTTTCACTATTGTTTACAAGATTTATAATTTAAAAGAGTTTTTTTTTCATTCTCCAATATCTCCAGTCGCTTATTAGGGAGACCTAAATAAAATATGTTCTCATTTATATAATTATGAGTAACAAAAAAAACAAGAATTTTATCAAATTTCAAAATAATTGTTGTTTGAACTTTTTCATTTTAAGACATTGTACGTATAAAATTCTAAGGGTAACTGAAAGAAAATAGGTATCAAGAATAAAATTTTTACTTTATTTTGCAAAATGTGAATAAGCAGTCATGGTCCGAGCTACATAAATTAATAACACATAGGGTAAGGAGTGGAACGCCGACTGATGGGGTAAAGATGACTTGGCTTATGACGTCGCTATTATTTAACAATTTTGATTCTTCTTTGCATTATATAAATCTATTTTATTATAGAGATAGTGCTACTCACTGAAATTTTGAAAATTGACGTCTTAAAAGAAAAATTACGCAGCAAACAGTGTTGACCACGAGAAAATAGAATATTCACTGTCAGATATTTAAATTTTTCAAAATTAAAATAAATACTTACAGTATGGTTATTTTATATTTTAACAGGTAAAACAATATCAAATATTGTAATTATAATAATTAAACGTAATTCAAGTTCAAAATATATTAACTGTCGTAAATAATCGAGGCCTAACCAAGCGGCAAGCGCGACCATGATTATATTTTACAAGTGCTCAGGTGGTACACGTATCATAAGTTTTGTCAGTGAATGATCGGTAATGTAGAACCGCCACTTATCTTCTGGGATACGTGCAAGAAACTATACAATATAATTATTCTCAATCCGGACGGTAGAGCTGGTATTTTGTATCGGTACGGTAGAAACATTTGCGTGAGTCCGTTTCTAGTAGAATGTTAACGAATAAGATGTCATATCACAGCTTTCACTATTTTCATTCAAAATTACTTATTTTTCTTGATGGAGATGTTTAAAGGTAATTTGTCCAGTACACAAAATAATGCTTATAGAAATATGATATACAATAATCTTGGACTTGTGTTTACATCCATAATAAACTCTATAATTTTTTATCGAGAATTATTATGATTCCATTTGCACCAGATCAGGCTGAGCAGCGCCATCTCCAACTTGCTGTATCATTTCTTCTTCATTCCTCTCAGTCTCTGTTTCGGGATGACGTAACCTCTCGTCATCAGCTACATCAACCAGATCCATTAGGTTTTCGTTTTCTGTGAAATATAAATATTATTTAGTAAAAAAAAATTTTTTCCCACTTGAATAGAATAAAAAATGTGTTAAAAATCTTGTGGAAAATTTAATTGTTTTATGTGGATTCACTCAGATTTAAAAAGGTTTCAAAGTTTTCGAAGGTTTAAAAATATTTCTAAGATTTCAGAAAGATTTTTCACGATTTAGAAAAAAATCACAAAGATTTCAAAATATTTCAACGATTTTATAAAAACCTGAAAGATTTCACAAATATTTTCAAGATTTTAAAAGATTTCGTTGTTTTGAAGGATTTAAAAGATCTTCAAATATTTTAAAGGTTTCGAAGATTTCGCAGAGGTTTCAAAGATTTTAAAATATTTAAAGGATTTCAATAATGATTTTTTGTTTCAAATATTACAAAGTCTTCACCGAGATTTTACAAGATACAAAAACATCAACAACAAACAATTCCCAAATATTTCAATGATTTTATAAAGATTTTTAATATTGAAAAAAAATTTCAAATCTTTCAAAGAAAAATCCCAAAGATTAAAAACAAAAATCCCACACATTCCAAATTTCTTCAATGAATTCACAAAAGACTTAAAACATTTTACAAATATTTTTAAGATTTGAAAAGATTTTTAAAGATTTCGTAAAGATTTCAAACATTTCAAAACAGTTCAAAGATTTCAGTATTATATTTGTTGTTTATATTCTCGTATATATTTTAAAACTCTTAAGAACGTAGATATAATTTTAAACAAGAATATCGTGATAAAAATGTCTTATTCTTCTTACTCTATTGAAATTCTAAAAGTGTATGACTAATTTTCTGGACTTGAATTAAAAAAATTTTACTTTATTTTTTGAAAAAAAAAGAGAAAATGTTAATTTTTTTTACACGAAATTTAACAAAATTATTCATTCTTTTTTTTAAGCACATAATGTTAAACAAGAATATCGTAGGAAACAAGATTAAAAAAAACACGTTTCACAAAGATTTCAAAATATTTCAATATTTTTTATTAAGGTTTTAAAGATTTCACAAATATTTTTAAAATTTTAAAAGATTTCGATGGTTTGAAAGATTAAAAAAATTTTCAAATATTTCAAAGATTTCGCAGAGGTTTCAAAGATATTAAAACATTTCAAGGGTTTCAATAATGATTTTTTGTTTTAAATATCACAAAGATTTCACCGAGATTTTACAAGATGCAAAAGCATAAAAATGGATCCAAAATATTTTAGTGACTTTACACAAATTTTTAAAATGAAAAAAAATGTCAAATCTTTCAACGAAAAATCCCAAAGATTTGAAAAAAATCCTACACATTTCAAATTTCTTCAATGATTTTACAAAAGACTTCAAACATTTTACAAATATTTTGAAGATTTCAATTGATTTTTAAAGATTTCAAACATTTGAAAACAGTTCAAAGATTTCATTATGAGATTTGTTGTTTATATTCTCGTATATATTTTAAGACTCTTAAGAACGTACAGATAATTTTAATCATGAGTATAGTAATAAAAATGTCTTATTCTTCATAATTTTTTAAAAATCTAAAAGTGTATGAATAATTTTCTTGATTTATATTAAAAAGCTTTACTTTATTTTTTGAAAAAAAGAGAAAATGCTTTTGTTTTACACTGAATTTAACAAAATTATTCATTTTTTTTTCTTGTTTAATAGATAATGTTAAACAAGAATATCGTAAGTAACAAGATTAAAAAAAAAACACATTTCACAATGATTTCAAAATATTTCAATATTTTTTATAAAGGTCTTAAAGATTTCACAAATATTTTTAAAATTTTAAAAGATTTCGATTGTTTGAAAGATTTAAATGATTTTCAAATATTTCGAATACTTCGCAGAGGTTTCAAAGATTTTAAAACTTTTCAAGGATTTCAATAATGATTTCTTTAAATATTATAAAGATTTCACCGAAATTTTACAAGATACAAAAACATTACATAGATTCCAAAATATTTGAGTGATTTCATAACGATTTTTAATATTTCAAATAAATTTTAAAATCTTTCAAAGAAAAATTCCCAAGATTTAAGAAAATCCCATAGATTTCAAATTTGTTCAATGATTTCACAAAAGACTTCAAACATTTCACAAATATCTGCAGACCTCTTGTGGTCGGCGCAGCAACGGTTACGGTGAAAACTGCCCCCGCTCTGGTTTACTTGTCTCCGTGTAGGAGAACTACAGGTTTGAATAATCAAAAATTATGCTCATTGAAATTCGCATGATACCTGAAAAAAACCCATGGATATTTATATAAAAAGTTACTTTGTCTAATTTTTCATTTATTGGTGGAAATTGATAACTGTATACAAATTCTTTTTTATGACAAGAATAAAGGGGCAATTCAATTAAATTAGTTGATTCCAATTTTTGTTTTGTTAATTAAATAAATTTTAATATTTTTAACCGGTCCTCCAAATTACATCAATTACATGTGCCAAATTTCAGTCAATTTCGCTGAAATTTTAATTTAATTAAAAATGAAAATTAATTTCATTTTAGTGTATATTGAAAAATTAAGAATTCAAAGTTAAAATATTAGAAAAACAGTCCCCTTTTTATTTTTTTCTCCTTTAATTATGTATATTTTTCAGAAAACCATTAAAATGAACCTCAACAATGAATACTTTGAAAAAAAATTTTTTATAAAAAGCAGGAAGAAAAATTGCGATATCGAAGTATACGAGGTGAAGTGTTCAAAGTCACGACGCAAACTGACATTTATTTTCAACCTGAGGGCTCTCAGATATTGTCAGGTTTTGGAAGTAGCCCTATCTCTCTTGTTAGAGAAGTATTTAATAACGCATTTCGACCCTTTCGACTAATACAAACATCATAAAACGTCACGTCCTTCAAGAAATTTGACGGATCTAAAGAAAATTCAAACCATAAGAAATCTTTCCAAAAATCACTGTCAAATTTTTAGAAAATAATGCAAAAACACAATATAAAAAAATCTGAAAATAAAATAAAATTACAAAAATAAAAAATTAGAGAAAAAAATAAAATGAAAAGTGGACTATTTTTCTAATATTTTAACTTAGAAGTGTTAGAACTCTTAACTTTTCAATATACATTAAAATAAAACTTTCTTAATTTGATACTTGTCGATTGTGACATTTAACAATAACTCAGTTAGTCTCGTGGTGATTGTGGATAATTCAATCCTGTAGTTTTCCTATAAATAATCCCTGATGAAGAGATCTAAATTGGTGACGAAACATGTTGGGCCCTGGTAGTATTCACAAGACGGATAAACAATAAAGAAAAGAGAGCGACGTTGTTTGGTTGTCTTTTTTCTTTTTTCTTCCTATTTTATTCCTTTGTTATATGTAAAACTGTATCTAATGAGCTGATTACACTGTTGTTTATAATCATACTTCTCTCATTTCAACTCCTTTTGTGGAATTATATTACACAAATTGACTTTCTTGAGTATACGTTTTTTTTTAATTGATTTTTTTTAAACATACTTATTTTATTTGGGGCTTTTCAAAAAATATGTAACGCTTTTTCTAGATATTTTGACCCCCCCCCCCACACCTGCGTAACACCTTTTCTGTAGTAAGTGTGTGTAAGTTTAACATTGGCGTAACGATCAAAGTGCCCCCCCCCCATAAAAGCGTTGCGTTTTTTTTAATGGCCCCATTGATGAAACTTTGTATACACATTCTTAATTAAATTTCTTATACTAGGGTGACTGTAGCATTTTTATTTCTAAATTCCAGGTCTTTTCCACATTTTTTCAAAGGTAATTACAAAAAAATTCTAAACTCTCAGAATAAGAGAAAAATATCAGTAAAGAAAAATAATCGCATAAAATGAAGCTAATCGAACTCTGATCTGAACTATTTACAAAGATAAAGAAAATATTTAAGAACTAATTCCTATTTTACTAACTAATAAGTTTTATAATTCCAGGAATTTCTACATATATTATTTAAAAATAAGTGGATTTATGTCTAAAATATGGATTTCTAAAATGTTTAACGTATCAATTTGTATTATTTTCAAATTAGACAAGTTCATAGTTCACGAAGTTTAGTTGACTGAATAAAAAATTTTGCTAATAGATTTTACATTCTCATCTCAATGAGAAGGTATTGGTTTTATGTGAAAAATGAATTTCGCGGATTCAATGAAATGTCGATGTTTTGAGGCCCCCTGAGTCAGAAAAAACGATTTTTACGAAGGTGTCTGCCTGTCTGTAGTATCGTGTAGGTACGATAACTTTCGAAAGATTGATCAGATTGGATTGTGCTTTGGCACACTTTTTGAAGGCCTGAAAAGAAAGAATGAGTTCGTTAACCAGCTATTTTGGATCAAAATTTATTAACAATGTAAATATCTAATTATCAGTAGAAAGTAGTATTTCATGTATCAGAAACAATTTGTATTATAAAAACCGCAAAAAAATCATAATTAGCGCGAGCAACTCGCAAAATCCAAATTTTCAGTTATGGGGTTTTTTGGGACCCTATAAAACAGACTCATGGGGATGATATTAAAAAACTAATTGTTTATTTGTATTTTACAGCTAATTGTCAAGAGCTATGTTGAGTTTCAACTCGATTAACCTAATATTGACGATTCGGAATGAATTGTACAAAAATTTCTTTTTTTCTTATGGGAAATACATGTTAAACTTCATGGGACTGGCGGAAACTGTGAATATCATTTTTTTCTAACGCATATATTTTTTTGTGGATTCGATCAAATTTGGAGGCGATATGCATGAAAATTCAAAAAAGCAATTTTCCAATGCATTTTTGGACCACCCTAATGTGGACGCGCGTTCTCCTGAATCTGCGGATTTCTTTTCAGAAATAAATGAAAAACTAAAAAAAATGTTCACAACCTTTTGTTTGGACTTCTTACTTTTTATCATGAAGCTTATGTTTTTAAGAAAAACCGAATTTTCAGCCAATTCAAAGCTCCTTTTGGCTTCATACCTTTTGAAATACCATGAAGATCCAGGGGTGGGGGGGTCGTCAAAAGTCCACGCTTGTCCACAAGGCGTTGGGAGGTCCGATAAGCTGGCAGGACCACACATAGGAAAAAACGACTTAGAAAATATTTCTTTGCAGAATAATTTAGGGCTCATTTAGGGCTCACTTGACGCCCTATTGCCAAATTGAATGCTCCACAATTTTTATAAAAACCTGTGGTCATGCTAGCTGAACGTTAAGCTAGCAGGACCACACATAGAAAAACATTACTCAGAAAATATTTCTTTGCCGAATAATTTAGGGCTCATTAAGGATTCACTTAATGCCCTATTGCCAAATTTAATGCTTCACAATTTTTATAAAAAACCTGTAGTCATGCTAGCTTAACGCCAAGCTAACAGGATCACACATGGAAAAAAACTACTTAGAAAATATTTCTTTGCAGAATAATTTAGGGCTAATTTAGGGCTCACTTAAAGCCCTATTGCCAAATTTAATGCTCCGCAATTTTTAGAAAAAACCTGTGGTCATGCTAGCTTACAGTCAAGCTAGCAGGACCACACATAGGAAAAAACTACTTAGAAAACATTTCTTTGCAGAATAATTTAGGGCTCATTTAGGGCTCACTTAATGCCCTATTGCCAAATTTAATGCTCCACAATTTTTAGAAAAAACCTGTGGTCATGCTAGCTTAACGTTAAGCTAGCAGGACCACACATAGAAAAAAATTATTCAGAACATATTTCTTTGAAGAATAATTTAGGGCTCATTAAGGACTCAGTTAATGCCCTATTGCCAAATTTAATGCTTCACAATTTTTAGAGAAAAAAAAACTGTAGTCATGCTAGCTTAACGTTAAGCTAGCAGGAACACACATAGAAAAAAACTACTTAGAAAATATTTCTTTGCAGAATAATTTCCGGTTCACTTAATGCCCTATTGCCAAATTTAATGCTCCGTAATTTTTAGAAAAAACCTGTGGTCATGCTAGCTTAACGTCAAGCTAGCATGACCACAGGTGGGCTGAAAATTCGGTTTTTCTTAAAAACATAAGCTTCATGATACAAAGTAAGAAGTCCAAACAAAAAGTTGTGAACATTTTTTTTAGTTTTTCATGTATTTCTGAAAAGAAATCCGCAGATTCAGGAGAACCCGCGTCCACATTAGGGTGGTCCAAAAATGAACGGGAAAATTGTTTTTTCGAATTTTCATGCATATCGCCCCCAAATTTGTTCGAATTCACAAAAAAATAAATGCGTTTGAAAAAAATGATATTCAGAGTTTCCGCCAGTCCCATGAAGTTTAACATGTATTCCCCATAAGAAAAAAAGAAATTTTTGTGCATTTCATTCCGAATCGTCAATATTAGGTTAATCGAGTTGAAACTCAACATTGCTCTTGACAATTAGCTGTAAAATATAAATAAACAATTAGTTTTTTAATATCATCCCCATAAGTCTGTTTTATAGGGTCCCAAAAAACCTCATAACTGAAAATTTGGATTTTGCGAGTTGCTCGCGCTAATTATGATTTTTTTGTGGTTTTTATAATACAAATTGTTTCTGATACATGAAATACTACTTTCTACTGATAATTAGATATTTACATTGTTAATATGAATCAGATCATTTTGATCTCAAAAGTCGATCATTTATTGCGGTCGATCAAAATGCTCTTAATTTCGGTATCATTTGTGTTGCATATCAAAATGATGTTGATTTCGGTATCATTTTGAACAATTTTTTTTACTGTGTGTGTGATATCTGTGTGTTATTTGTGTAATATCTTTATTTAAGAGTATTTACGTTTTTGTGTCCCCGACAGTCACCCCTATTTTTTCTTTGTACTGTGTGTATTCTTTGTATATTCTTTGTACCTATTTTTTCTTTGATAGCATACACTTCGGGGAGCTGATTCTTTATGTACTCTCGAATTAGTGAGATTTCACTGATTTTCAGTAAAAATCCTTATTGATTTCAATCAGTGACCCATTTCTAGCTATTTGAATTCCAGAGATTGCGTTGTGATGAAAAGAAAATTGTCACTTATTTGATTCAGTGACCCATTTCTCATTGATTCAAATTTAAAGAGTAGCCAATGTTTCGTTTATTTTATGCGAGCTATTTTTTGAAGAAATTGCTGCACAAAATGAGTCCCAAAATTGGTATCTCTTTTGTCTTGAGTGGGATGCCGAAGTTCATGCCCAGGCTTACTTTTTTCTTCACGTTTTCGGTAATTTCTACATCTGTTGAATTACTTAACTACTTTTCGTCTGTCTTGATTTTTAAATTTAGATTGACTTGTTTTGCTTTTAGATCTTCTTATTTTTTCCTAAAAAATCTTTTTGTAATTCTCGAAAATTTGATATACCCTTCCTCTCTAGGAAATAGATTTTTCCATGAATGTCACTAATTTCGTTGCTTAACACTTGTCTAAGATACAAAAAGTTAATTTTTCCGAATTTTCCTCCACTGTTATTTCTGTTAAACTGAGCCGATTTAAAAGATGTAAGTGTTGAGTGCCAAGGCGTCACTTGTTGTTTACACTTCACTAAAAATATATTTTTTAATTCACTTATTTTCCTATCTTAATTTTTGCTTGCAACCAATTAATGATTTAATCGATGAGAAAATAACTTAATTTAAATTTGTTAGACATTAACTACAAGTAAACTTACGTCTGATGGAAATTTAAATCGTCTTCATCATTTACGGACCCCAAAACCACAAAACCAAAAAATAGTATATTATGCACCTAGGGGGAGAAAAAGTGCCTCTCTCCCTTGGTGCATACAATATTTTTTATAACAAATGGATGATTTCAAACATTTTTCGAAATACAGTAATGATTTCAGTTCATATTAGATGTTGAATAAAGAAGCATGAAATTTATGTTAACTTATTCCAAATTATCAACATTTCAATACAAAAATTGCTGGATTCAATTTAAATATGTCTATAAATTTGCGGACATTTTTGGTCATTCATAGTAATTTTACCGGTAAATATAGTAACTTACCATAAATTACCCAAAATTCATTCTCATAAATTTCCAGAAATTTCCGGAAATTTATGATTTTTTTCGGTAATTTATGGTAATTGTACAGATAAATATGGTAACTTCCCATAAATTACCCAAAATTCATGTTTAGAAATTCCCATAAATTTCCGGAAATTTATTAACATTTTCGGTGATTCATGGCAATTTTACCGGTAAATATAGCAACTTACCATAAATTATCTAAAATTCATTTTTTAAAATGTCCATTAATTTCCGGATATTTATGAGAATTTTTGGTCATTTATGGTAATTTTACCGGCAAATATGGTAAATTACCATAAATTACACAATATTCAGTTTTACCAATTTCCCTAACTTTCCGGAAATTTATGGAAATTTTCGGTAATTTACCGTAATTTACGGTAATTTTATCAGTTATATGTGGTAACTTTCGATAAATAACCGCAAAATTCTATTATCTGCAACCTAAATTTCCTCACAGTTTTTACGTTGAGTGGACTAATGATTGTAAAATGCGAGCTCGTTGATGTATAATTTTCATTATTCACATCTGACGTCACTTTTCAGTCCCTAGGAAGTAAAAAGTACTTTTTACTCCCTAGGAAGTAAAAATTAGAGCTTCAGCCCCGCTTCATAGGCGTCGATAAGGGCTGAAATCATGCATGTGTCATAACAAATATTTTTTGCAACACCCACATCAAAACTTGACGTTTGCATGCTTCTAAATGGTGCCTAAAGGTCCTTATTAGACCAACTGTGTGCGAAACAATTGTCGCGCATGCGCAGTTTGAAGATGGCTTACTTTAGGCACTGGTGAAAAAGCTGCGCATGGGGGGGGGGGGGGCGGTTGTTAAAAGTCCATTTCCCCCCTCGATAATAACAAGTTTTTATTATGGATATTTTTTCACAGGATGCGTATTTTTTGAGATATTTTGATATCTCAAGTTTAAAAAAACACCCAGGGTCATTCATAGATACTTTTTGCAAATGTGGCCCACTTGCACAGGAATCTGTACAGGATCATCCCTAGGGAATTTCTTGCAGCAACATGTATGATAATAATGCAGGAACCTGTAAAGGTATTTGAATACCCAGGTTCCTTTGGAGGTTCCTGCACAGGTTCGCTCGCAGGTTCCGCGGCAGGAACCGGTGTACCAGGAACCTGCGTACGTTCTTGTACAGGAACCTCCAAAGGAACCAGTCAGGTTTCTGTACAGAAATTTTCAGCTGGGATGTGTATAATTTATGAACTATTCTCTAAGTTAATAGATTCTAATTATACAAAATTTGTTCAAAATTCAACAATTTTGTTACAAACAAAAAAAGTCAATCGTTTTGATTGAAAATTCAACTATCTACATTCTGTTTTCGTAGAAATTTAATCTTTCTTGGCTAAAAATATAACTGCTTGGTTGAAAACTAATCTTTCTTTATCGAGAATTTTCAATTATTTTGTTGAAAATTCGTGATTTTTGGTTGAAATATTACGTTTTTAGTTGAAACTTCGTTATTAATTAGTTGAAAATTAATTCCTCAACTAGAAATGTAACGAATATTTTAAGAGATTTTTTAATTGAGGCCAAATAATTTTTACCTCAATTTGTCGAAAGAAATATTTTTGAGTTAAATATTTTACTAAGAATGTTTTAAATATTAGCAATTTAGGAATAAATGTATGATTTTTTAGAATGTATGTTTTCCCATTTGGAAATTGTAATAATCTGAATAGAATGGTGCAGAGTTAACCACAAATATTCCTATTTTGATTGAAAATCTTTTTATTTAAAATTCAGTATTTTGTTGAAAAATAATTTCTTTGTTTAAAAGTTTAACTAATTTGTTGAAAATTCGTCTTTTTTGTAAAAAATTAATTTTTTAGCTGCAAATAAAACTATTGCACTTTTGGTTCGAAATTTATTCTTTTTTGCTAAAAATTTAGGATATTTTGTTGAAAATTTATCTTTTTTGATTGAAAATTAATCTTCATGGCTGAAAATGTATCTTCCTGGTCAAAAATTGAACTATTTGGTTCAAAATTATATTCTTCTTATGTAAGATTCACCATTATAGTTAAAAATTATTTCTTTAGTTAAAAAAAAACTGTTTTGTTGAAAATTCATTTTTTCTTGCTTGAAAATTATTATTTTTTAACTGAAAACGTAACCACTTCGTGTTTGGTTGAAAATTTATGCTATTCGTTGAAAATTCATGCATTTTATTAAAAATTCGTTTTTTGTGGTAGAATATTAATCATTATGGTGAAAAATTCATCTTTTTGATTGAAAATTCATTTCTTTGGTTGAAAATTTAACTATTTAGTTGAACATTTGTTTTTTATTGTCAAAAGTTAATTTTGTAACTGTTAATATAATTATTTCATTTTGGGTTAAAAATTTGTCTTCTCTGAGTTGAAAATTCATGTATTTTGTTGAAAATTCGTCTTTGTTGGTAGAAAATTAATCTTCTCAGTCGAAAATTTATTTTTTTGTTTGTAAAGATTCCTTATTTTGGTCGAAAATTTAATCTGAAAGAAAAATTTATAACGGTCAAGGAAAAGTCAGGGAAAGTTAGGGAATTTCGAAATTAGTATTTTGTAGCAATTTGCAGGTTGCTGCATGATATTCCGATCAAGCCGCCCAATTCGAATCCCGTAAAACAATAATAGAAGTTTAGAAATTTCAATGCCAATTCATTCAAAGTGGCAGAATCAGATTTTGGCGTTGAAATGAATAAAAGTTCACTTTTTCGTTGAAAACTACAATTTTTTTCTAATATTCATACTTTTTACCCGGCATATATGATTTTCCCAATGTATCCTTAAGAAATCATTTTTCATCAAAATTGTATTTCGGAAAACAGTTCTTGATTTTCAAAATATACTTATTGAATAATAAATTCGATAAAAAATGGCCAATTTTATTATTTACACTTGAGTGGCTTTAAAAAATAAAATTAGTCCCACTCATAGGTCTACACTAGTGTTTGGCACCCTGCTTAAAATGACAGATAGGATCCGATAGAGACGGATAGGATTCGGAATTTTTTCGCATCTATCTGGATTTTTAGGCATTTGCTTTCCAAATTTATCAATCGGCAACGCAAAGGCTGAGTGCAAAGTAATTCCATCTATTAAATGGGCTGCCATACCACTAAATGCACATAATAGCACATGAATTAAACTATGATTGGCCCCAGGCTGCGTTATAAAGTAGTGATTTATTAATTGATGAACTGCTTGTATTACGGTACTCTGTCCTACGCCAGCTGAACCGCTTAGAAAAATGTGAAATGGTACTTTGTCTGTTTTTATGCGATGAAGTATTTCCATAATAATTTCACGTTGTTTTACATTCAAATTCTCCATTATTTTAAACAAATCTTCTTCAGGTACAGCTGTTGGTTTTGCAAATCTTATTTTATCATCATTTTTCTCTCGCGCACCTTCTTCTGTATTATTCTCTCCAGCTTGTTCAAAAATATCTACCTCTTGATCTTTGCATACTCTTCCAGCTTCAAACTCATTAATCACTTCTTCTTCTATGTTTTCATTTTCGGAAATCGCTTGTGAAAGAGCTTCGTCTAGTACAGAATCATCAATAGCACAAAATTTAGCTCTGTTTACTAGAATTATATCGATATTTTTATTGTAAACTGCAAACCAATCAACATCTTGAACATCAGTTTGCTCATTATCAAAAGGCATATACAACAATAAATTTTCAATGTGATAATTATCAGGATCTTGAATACGGTTGTACCTCCTATATCTAATAATTAATCGCTTTTTTCGTAGTTTCGCTTCGTTTATATTATCCTCGTCATCATTGTCATGATTGTTATCACTATTATCATCACTATTTTCTTTTTCAGAATCCAGTTTTTCTTTTTTTATAGCTTTTACCTTTTGCTGTGATTGAAAGGATGCTGCAAAATCGGCTAAACAAACGTTTTTTATTTAAAAATTACGTTTCTCGTATTCTTCAAATATGTCAGCCCTTACAACGTCGGTACAATTATCAGCCGATTTGCGTAATTCTTTTTCTGATTTTAGCATGGATACTTGATCTTCTTTGACACTTGTATTTATGAAAATACTTCCCCTACTGCATTTAGATACTGGCAAAGATAAAATATTATAAGCAGCTTCTTGAGCACACGTAATATTACCATTTATAAAGGCAGTAGAAACTCTTCGCAGTTTTTCTCTAATACTAGTGTTACGATCATTTAACTCTTTCATCGTTTCTCTTAATAATTCCGATAGACCTGAATCAACCTTACTTACGTAATTAATAATATACGACGCGCAAATATATGCATTGAGAACAAACTGAAGGTCCATATTAGCCTCAAAAAGATTTAATATATCGTTATTGTAGCAATTTATACCGACTTCTAAAGAAGATCTTTTTAAAAAAACTTTTGGTATTTTTAAAGAACTTCGAATCGCAAAAATGTATTCGTCTTCTGTCAAATTTAATCTACTCAGAATGTCACTAAATTCTACATACTCAGACTGTTTCATGTATAAATGGTACATTAATTTTTTCATTTCAGTCATATTTTTCCAAGCAATTTTTGAAATATTTTCATCGTCAAGAGGTTCAAGTATCATGGTACGAGGCATAACAGGTATTGGTTACTCGAATCTACATTTGATTTTATTTTTCATTCCTTTCTTACAAGAATGTGTATGTCTATGTCTTTGAATGTCTATTAAGGGATTATCTGGATCGAACCTACAGGTTATAAATCTATTAATAAAGTCTGTGCATTTTCTGTGCGATTCAAAATTACCCTTGACATATTTTGGAGCATTTTGTAACCACAGAAAACAATGAGCATGAGGAGATCCTCGGACTTGGCAGCTGCCGACACTGTAAAAAAAAAGTTGGTGTTCCCACTTCTCTTACCATAGCCAGCAAAATTTTCTTTTTTAATTCCCAAAATGCGGGCGATGAACGAATTTGTTTCAAAACTCTAAAACCATCTTCATGTCTAATTATGTCTGTTATAAATTCTTTACTTAAAGCTTGAGCTGCTGTTATTTTTCTAGGTCGCCTTATTTTTCGTAAAAAAACTTGATTGCATGCATGAATTTGTAACTCTTGCTTCTTTTTTGACATATACAAAAGTCTTTTCGTCTTACAGGATCTTCTATCTCTATTTCGAACTTCAGATTTTGCACGCACAGTATATGTTGCGTCCGATTTTACAGGATTCCCTGCATAAATCTCAGGGAAGCTTAACTCTTCCATATGAGGTACACGAAGCCAAGCAGCTGGTTTTCCATCTTGGCCGATTAATGCCCCTTTGGAAAACTAGACTTACTATCTCATCTGGAAATTATCGTGTGACAACGAACAGCGTCACCTTCTAGAGAGGCGTCTTTCAAGGCGATATCATGAGCCTTCTGCTCTTTTGCATCACAGTTCTGCCTCTATTTCTCGCACTACGCAATTCTCCTGGATATCTCTGCGGCGACACTGAAAATTGAGAGCATAAGGCTACTCATGTATTTTATATGGATGACCTGAAGATTTATGCTTCTGGTGCAAGCAAAATTCAACTTGCTTTGAATATCGCCAATAAATATACAGGAGAAATTGGTATGGACTTTGGATTGGACACGTGTGCCAAGATTAATCCGAAGAAAGGAAAGATTATTGGCGTTTCTGATAACCCTGAGCTTATAGATCTAAGTGTGACATCTTGATACTGGAGAAACCTATACATACCTGGACGTGCCTCAAAGTCGCATTCAGAACGTAACATCAGTAAAGGAGTCTCTCCGAAGCAGATACAAGCATCTTCTTGGACAGATTTGGTCTTCAAATCTGTCGGCATTGAACAAGTTATCTGCGCCTGACATGCTTGCCGTCCCGGTTCTACTCTACTCGTTTGGGGTGGTCCACTGGACGAAGAACGAGCTTACGGCCCTTGATATCACCACTCGTAAGATCATGCATATGCATAAGAGCTTGCATATCAGCTCGTCCGTTCCGCGATTACACATCTCCAACCGTCAAGATGGACGCGGACTTCGGAATCTCCAATGTTTTCATAACCACCATAGTATACCGTGACCAAATTTTACGTCAAGAAGTTCCCAGCCATAGGTGCAGAGCGTGGCATGCACACGCTAAGTACCTTGAACACATGCTATCTGGGTGTTCCACTCACGTGGAAACGACGTATCTCTACAGACATAACGCGGGCCTGAGAGTGCTTTATTGCAGGGGTCGGCAGCGAGGGGAAATTTGTGGAGTCCAGCTCTTTTAACACATGTCTCGTTTCCACCACTCCGCCTCCCTGAACTCCACGAATTTCCCCTCGCTGCCGACCCCTGATTTATTGCCATCTTTTTCGATACAACGGGGTTGGCCGCGACTCTGCCGTGCCGAACGCTTCGAGGGACATAGAGGAAAAGAGGTATCAAGACCTTAAAAGGGAGCTGCAATGACCTTACCCAAAATATTCGGTTAAGGCAATTGCCCTCGTGATCAGTGCTTTCGGAGGTGCGAAACTATCACTGGTTCGCAACCTTAAAGCCATACCCGCATGCCAAAAATATGCCGAGGCACTTGCGGGATGGATGCAGAAAGCTGTCATCCTTAGGTCGCTTTATGTCCTCAAGCCGCACAAGGATTTCGCAGGCCCGTCGTTGTGATTTTGTCGTACCCTGTGGCCACCAATCTCAAGTTTTTGAGACATGGCCATAGGTCAGATTTTCCGCGGTTCTACTGGGAGCCGGTCCCTACTGAAAATTCCGGCCCGAATATACGCCGGACACTAGGCCCGAATATACGCCGGAAACGTAGACGAAAACGACTCCAGAATCGTCGTCCGAATTTGAGACCAGATCCGTTGCTGGATTCGTGCTGGACTCTAATAGGATCCTGGTAGGAACTTTTTTTATTGAAAAAACAAAAAAATTTCATAGTGTTATCATTTTGCATATTAAATTTAATAAAAATTAAGTTATTATTTTTTAAGTTTTCAGTGATTATACTGAGATGGGTGAACTGGCAGCAAAATGTGCAAATTTATATTTTTATAATTTAAAGATGGATATATAGATAAAGTACTAGCTTAAACACGAACAGCAAAGTTTATTTTAAAATTATTCATAGTATAAATAAGGTTTAGTCACATTTTTCTGTAAATACAAGCACAAATTTGAAAAATTGAAAAAAAAAGAATTTTTTAGTTTTTCTACAACTGACCCGCCGGATGCAATAACCAGCCCGACGCTCGAAAAGGCGTAAAAGTATTATCCGATAGTCTCAAGGAAAGAAAATTTTCAAAATCGTAACATCAATTTTTTGAAAATGTAGAGTTATAGAGAATAAGAAACTGAAACTTTTTCCTGATATAATTTTTTTTTCGAACGTTTACTTTTAATAATAAAAATTGAAATCTTGCAAAAAAATGTATCCCTGATATAATTGAGTTTTAAAAATGATTACAGACACAAAAAGAAAAAAGTTAAACGACTAGTCAAGGAAAGTAAAGATAAAATCAGAACAGAAGAACAACTTTCTCGATTTTCCCTCTCTTTCTATTCCCTATTCCACTTATGACGGCCGTAGCTAGCGGGCCAGTACTATATATGTCGATTGTTAGATGGCATTGAGTGATAAAATTTTATATACAAAAAGGACCGAAAGTTGATTGAAAAATAAAAATTTATCATTTGAAAAACCCGGATAAAACCTGGACAAAGTAAAAAACCCTGTTGGACAACTCACACAAGCCCTAAAATGAGGACATGTTCGGGGAAATCCAGACGGATGATCACCCTACCTCTACGGTATTACAGCAATCAGACACAGCCCACCCAATTCATAGTTATCGGTCCCGGACAAAAACCCCTAGCAAAGATTTAGGTTAGGATGACACGCGAGTACAGTTTTTTAGTAAGATCAAAGACAAAAACTCCATTCAAGCAAAAGTGGTATGTTCAATGCGTAGCGAACAGAAACAAGCATAGAAAAAACACCGATCAGTAGTCTTGCATGTCTTGAAACTTTTCCAAGCTCTTGATAATGCCTGGGAATCTTTTACAATGCCCTCAAATATTCTAATTCCTTTGAAATCCCATTAAATTACTAAAGTCCACTAAAAGTTTCTTTGTAATCTTCCAAAATTATCTAAAATATTCGAAATATTTTTAAATATTTGAAATTTTGTAAAGATCTTGAAAATGCCAAGGTACCTGAAAAAATACCCTAAAATATTTCAAATCCTTTGGTCATTTTGTCATTTGATTCTCAGGATCAATTAAATAAAAACTTTCAAAAAATTTAAATTTAGAATAATTCAAGTGAATTAAAAAATTAGTCAAAGTAGGCGCCAAGCACCAACGCTTCATAGCCTTATGACGTTAATTCAAGTCTTAACAGAATCTTAAAACAAAATACTTTTCAATTTTCTAAATAAATTGTTTGAAAAAAATTGTAATAAAAAAGATTTAGAAAAAAATAATTGAGTGAACAAAATTTTATGGAAAAAAAATTTTTGTAAAAAAATTACATAAAGACAAATTTTCTGAAAACAAATTTCTAGAAAAAAAAAAATTTTGAAATAAATTTTTTTTTTTATAATTTTCAAAATTATTTTCCAAACAAAAAAAAAATAATTAAGTCATTGAAAACTCTTCGTTGCAAACTTTCCCGCCCCTAATCCACCTACTTTCCCGTCCCCTCGTTCCCCCTCCTTGGGCAAAAGTACGACAGACGGACGGACACCCGACCGAAACTATAAGGGTTTCAGCTTGGGACTACGAAACCCTAAAAATTCGAACGTATTACAAAGAATTAAAAGAATACAGGATAAATTAATAAGAATTCATGGTGAATTCCACCAAATAATTTCAAATCTCTTCAAATCTTACAAACCCTACGAAATACCTCACTTCTCTTGAATAAATTCTTTGAAGTCCCTTAAAATATTATTAAATCCCGTGAAATTCTATGAAATCTGGCGATATTTCCTGGAATCCTGAAAAATTTATGACAATACCTAATAATAATAATAATTATTTCTAATTCATTGAAATTTGAAATATTATAACGTGCCCGCAATATAGATGTCAAATTTACGTTAAATGTGAATGGTTTACATTTTTTAAAGGAAGAAATTAAACAATTTAAATGTGGTTGAAAATAATAATTTAGAAAATGTAAAAGTTTAAAATTTTGTTGTAAATTTCCCTTAGAACAGTAAAGCTTTAAACATGTTCAGCGTGCATTTTGTTCTTTCGTAAAACAAGGGACGAAAGAAAAACATAAGGGATGAGCGCCCATAACCTGTTTAACTTCACAGAAAATTTATTTTCCTCTTTATTTAAACAAAAGAAAAACCGTCCACGTAGTTCATAAACACTCACCAATGAAAATATAAATCAAATTAAAATATTAATCAAACTTACCCTTTCCATAAGATGCTTTATCAATGTGTTTTTTCAGCAAACACTTTTGAAACACCGGTCAGCACCGGGCACCTTGGTTGCGCGGCACTACATTCGTAGTGCGGGAACTATAAAAATGATATTTACAATTTAAAACTTCAGTTTGAATATAAAAAAAAAGAAAGTGTATGCAATAAAGTAAAATGCAATAAATTAAGCAGAACAATAAGAATTAATAAATAAATAAAAATGTAAATCAAGAATAAATAAATAATAATTTAAATGACGCAGGAAAAACTTAGCATTAATAACTAAAAGAGAATAAACTAATTGACTTGATCTGAAGAAAACTGAAAAAAATATAAAGAGACAAGCAGCACGTTCGAGCTTACAATGTTCTCCAAAACATCACATACTCACTCCCCATGTTTTGTTTTAGTAAGCAAAGAGTAACTGTAAGGAAACCGAATATTTTTTCAGCAGCAAAGAAAATCATGCCTTAGCCACCGCGTTCCTGAAAGCCGGATTTGACAAAGCTGTTACGATACCAGGTACATTACAGTACTACACTTTCATTCCCACTCTAAGTAAAAAACTTCAAACCAAAATGTTTTCGTTCTCTGAGAAACACGACATCTTCACGAATGACAAAAAACAAAATCCGCAAAAGAGGTCTGCAAAGAAAAAAACTGTTGAAATTATAGCAAAAAAATCGAACAGAAAGACACATAATATTACCATATGATATTACTTAACTTAAAAAACTGACACTAAAGCGTTGCACAATGATCCTCGGCGTGAGCGCACTAGGGGAGATCGCGCGCCACCCGCCCTACCATGGCTTCTTGTCTACGTATCGTTCTATTACTCAAAGACGAATTAATTTGCAACTCTGAAAATTGGGGGTCTTATAGGAAAGAATCTCAGCTTTCTTTTCAAAATATTTTGAAGAAAAAAAAGTGTCCAAATTTGAAAAAAAACAAATTTATTTTTGATTTTCAAAAATTAGGGTCAAATTTGGACTTTTCTTAAAAATCGTTACGACCACCAGGAAGTTTGTGAAAAAGTCTATCAAAAACATTTGTAGTGAAATTTTGTTTAAAGCAATAGGAAAAAAGTGACAAATGTTTGAAAGTAAGGCTTTACTTAAAAACCCCAAAAATTGTACCCCCTCCACTTTGATGAATTATTTTCAAAATTATTTAATTTTTGGTGTGAGGAGTACTATATAATAGGACTACGATTGGGCCGATTTTTAGCCCGATCGGACAACTTTCATTGTCGAGGTGGGTACACTTGAGAAATTATGCCCCATATATTTATTTATTTTTAATATAATGAATATATATATTTTTTAATTTCCTTTTTTTCTAATCCTTATATTTTTTAAACCTGATTTTATGTTACAGATACATTTTTTATTAAGGATTTTAAACACTTATTCCGAATTTCTTTTAAAACACGTATACTTGTTTATACATTATTTTTCCATATCTTGGAAAGTTTGAACAGATTTTGCATATTTAAAATAATGTTTATACATCTGCGAATAAATTACAAAAATTTGCAGGCCTTTTCTTGTTCGGAAAATATTTGCTTATTAATTATTTAATTATTTTGCCCTTATAACTAAGGGGCCTTCCATAAACCACGTGGCTTCTTTTTTTTTGGGGGGGGGGGAGTCGACGAAAGGCCACGTTGGTCTACATGGGGGAGGGGAGGGGGGTCCGAGTCCGAGCTACGTGGTTTTACACTTTGGTGTTAAAAAAATAAAATTGTTGTCATTTAGGCCTTAAAATACTAGGGAGGAATCCCCAAAACGTATTCAGAAAGAAACTGGGATAGGCGAGCACTTTTCAGTCATAAGTTCTTGAACCACTTCTGACTGAAAAGTGCTCGCCTATCCCAGTTTCTTTCTGAATGCGTTTTGGGGATTCCTCCAGAGGATTTTAAAGCCTAAATTTTCGTGAGATTCATTGCAAGTTGAATGTCAATTGGTACAAACCATTTACTTTGGCATCCAGAATAAGCCTCTAATAGTTAAACATCAAGTAAAATTCAGAAGGCTTTAAAATATTGTGAAACAGGTGAAAAGGCAGTTTTTAAAATAATTTTTCCTTTTAACTGCCTCGCACGCGTAAATAGTCTGAACAACAATATAAGTGCACAAAATTACATTAAGTTTTTCGGAAATAACTTAGGTCTGTTGAAATTCACGTGAAAATATATGCCCATATGAATAACAGCAAATCAATTTTCCAGCAAAATACCAAATATTGAATGTCCTATCTTCAATGTTTCGTAAAATTTTGCTAAAAATTTTTCTGAAAAGTAAATCTGTTTGTTTTTTTACTTATTCTGAACTGTATGCGTAAAACCTTCCTGAGTGAGTTAACCCTTAAATAGCCTGTTTAGCGCAAATTAGAAAAGAAGCAACTATAACTTAGGAAGCTTTCACATACAGTTCAGAATAAGCAAAGAAAGAACAGATTTACCTTTTAGCAAAATTTATACATTTTTATCGAAGAGCATGCTTTTTGTAGCAACATTTTACGAAATATTAAAGATAGGACAATCAATATTTGGTATTTTGATGGTATACATCAAGCTTACATATATATATATATATATATATACATTTAATATTATTTTATATATTTTGGAATCTTTCAAATATTAATTAACAATTTTTTATTATTTTTGCCATTATGAAATTGCATACTTTTTATAGCTTTTCTTCATTTATCAGTTGAAAAGAAAAAAGTGAAGGTAAGTCATAAAATCCTGGGGGGGGGGGGCGATCGCTGGTTTCGCCACCATGGTAGATCCGCTCCTACTATTGTATAATACATTTCTTTTAAACGATTTTTTAAATTCAATTTTTCACTTTTCAGCCTTCTGTTCGTGCCATGATGCGTTTGTAATGTTTCATGCATATGTTTTATGTTAACTGGGATATAAAAAAAAGACTTACACGGTTTTGATAGCAGTCGATTTTTGAGGATCTGTACCTCGAAAAATATGAACTTTTTTAAAATTTTCTTTATTAAGATGTCTAGAACTCCACCAAATCTCGAATGTACTGTGAATATTTTATTCTGAAATTCTGTTTAATTTCAATGATTTGTAAATAAAGTTATTTAATTTTGAATGATTCCAATTTAAAATTGGTTGTATTACAAATTATTCAATTCTGAACGATTTAATGAACAATTTTAAACATTAAAAATTTGTTTTCAAGTTTGCAGATTTGAAAGTGTTAATTTAAAAATTTTATGGGCTGAGAATTTTTTTCACCCTTACGAATTTATTACTGATGTATCACATGAAAAATAGGAAACAAATACATTCATACGTGTACAATAATGCAGTAGCTTCCATGTAGACAGAAAGAAACCAACGAAGAATATTGCATGCATAACTTTTTCAGAATGAAGAAACTTGCAAGATTTTTTATATGATTTTGTGGTTAATATATGTTAATATATGGAACGAAGAACCCAACCTTACAGCACCAAAAATCGAACGCGAGGATTTTAATTATTCTAAAGACACTCAGAGAAATGTTCTTTTGTGACAAAAGGATGTTTATTGACGTACTTGGATTAAAATTTTAATTTCAATGTTGAGACGATTCTCATTTATCTCAACAGGAACACTTTT
Source organism: Andricus grossulariae (assembly GCA_011634705.1). Lineage (NCBI taxonomy): Eukaryota > Metazoa > Arthropoda > Insecta > Hymenoptera > Cynipidae > Andricus > Andricus grossulariae. Next base: position 113,583,731 of record JAABKJ010075445.1, on the reverse strand, counting down.
GCTTCACGGTCAAAATTAAACGAAATATAACGCGTTTTATATGACGTTTATTTAACACGATCGCAGGGGCCCGTCCCATGGAAACACGATTTTCTCGAAAATCTGAAAAGGTGCTGTAAGGTCGGTTTCTTCGTTCCACGCCATATATGCGTATTATATTTTAAAACTGACAAGTTCAATTGAGCCACGCCTAAAAATGAAAATTTTTAAGAGAAACAAAAAATGCTTTCTGTGATAAAATTAAAAACGAAAAATTCCAAGAAAATTTTAGAGGTTTTGCTGTAAAAAAAACTGTAAGAGAGTGCTCATCGACAGGTCTTAATCTAAAGTACTTGAACCGGCAAAAAAACGATTTTAGAAAAAATTGTGTTTTCCCTAGTTGTCATTTTCAGTTCCTCTTCAAACAAATAATGTTTTCGAATCTTATGCAACGAAAAAATTAATACCCTCATACCAGAAAGTTGGTCATGCCCCTGACATATCTAATATACATTATACATTATACATACACAATTGAAGTTTTGCGTCAAGACGCATATGGTTTTATTGCTTCGTTTTAAAATGACGTTACAATGTTATGCACTTGATATAAATACACATATTATATATAGTTTATTTGCTTCTTAAAATTTAGCTGGGAATTCCCTAATTCAGTTAAAAAGGAAAAAGAAGATTTATTCGCAATACACATTATTTTACTCTCTGGTTCAAGGCGTGAATACATTTCTGGCGCCCCTATCCTTTAGGACGTGCGAACATTTACTACCAACCCTTGGATAGTAGTCGAAGGGATTGGATAATCATGAGATTCAGTAGGAGGGAGCTTGCGGCCCCTTTGACATTGTAGGGTTTGCTCGTAGACGTATAGTCTTGAGTGACTAAGGAGAATATAGCGATTACAAATTATAGAAAATATTGAATTTCTTTGCCAACTGCGGTCCTCACAGAAATTAGGTCATAACAGACGATACCCTTTACTTTTCATTGAGTTGTGCGCACTTGCAGAGGTGATTTTTTCACAATTTCGTAAAAAAACTTCGATGAATAACGAATAACATTCTTCTCTTTACCTAGGATTACTAGCAATGAACACGGAGAAAAATGGATGGTCAAAGTTAGAGGGTCAAAATTTAGAGAGCCAGTCCGTTCTTTTAGATGGTCTAAAAATTAAATAATTGGTCAGGTCTTACCAACCTGACATAATCAGCACACTGGTCTCTCTCTTTTCCTATTTTCCATACTGGCCTCGCCTTTTGCTCGGGACGTGACAAGATGATGTGTCGATATTTGATAATATCCCACTAGATCTTGCTTTCGATTGCATTGAAGAAAAACTTATTCCAAATTATAACTTAATACAAATAACTAAGAATGAATTTTTACTAGACTGTAGAACTTTTTCAATGGTACTGTTGTTTCTTTCAATGATGAATTCTATCAAGAAATATCGGGTCTTTCTATGGACTTGCCTTTATCCCTAGTAGCTTCTGACTTAGTTTTACAAGATGCCTAAAGAAGAGCTCTTGATTTATGAGAATTTACATCTATTCTATAGAAAAGACATGCTGATGATAACCTTGCAATTGTTCCTTCTGTAAAAGTTGATGTTTTTTCAAATGTGCTTAAATGTATAGTAGATTGCATTAACTTCACCCATAAACGTGAAGCTGATACTGTGAAAATGAAAATGATAAACTCCAAATGGTTATTTATTGCCAAATGGTACAAAAAGCCTTCTCGGTCTGGGAGTTATCTTAAGTACAATGCACTTAATTTATTTGGTTATTTAATTGGTTTAATAAAATGTCTAGTAGTAGTGTTTATTTAGTTAGTCACATTATTAATTCACGCATTCATAAGACATATAAAAGTACCCGTAAGAACAATAAACGGATTTTCAATAAATTAAAAAGAGGTGTTTTAGGTTTCAATCTCGCGAAAAACTGCAAATCTTGCCGACTTTTCGTCCACATTGCAGTTCAATTCTTCAGGGCAACCTGAAACCTAAGTCTCAGGTTATGTTGTTCTTATATACACTCTCTATGATGCCTGTGATTGGCCAGAGTGCCCCACCGTGGGGCCTGGTCAAACTTGATTGGCCAATATAGTCTTCTAACAAACTTGGGAGGACAGAAAGCGAAATTGGATTGGTATGATATCCATTGGCCCTATTGATGTTATTAGGGTGTTTTAAGATTTGATTGCTTCTCTATGTTTTCTTGGAAAAATATTGTGTATTTTTGCGATGCTAGTTGTTTTGTCAAATCAAATGCTATATCCTGTTTCAATATGATTCTCAGCTAGTGCTGATTGCGTGATATGTTTTAGCCTGACTTTACTCTCATGTTCCTTCACACGTTGACTCACCGCTCTCCCGGTTTCCCAATATAGATTTTTCCACAAGAACCAGGGATTTTATATACTTCCGGATCACTGAGAGGTGCCTTTTCATCTTTAATGTTGTTTTGAAGTTGTGCTCTTTTCGCAGGTGGTGTAATTGTTCTGCATTAGGATTTGTTTAACGTTCAGTAATTCCTTTTGCAAGTTATCTTTATCTGTTATGGAGACATCTCTTTAGATAAGGGAGTTGATGACTGATTGTTTTCAAGATGGGTTGTGGTGGGATGAGACATGTATGAATCTGTATGTATGTGTGGGGTTTCTGTAAAATTTATGTCCTCAATTGTTGTAATATCTTTTGTGAACTAGTACGTCCAAGGAAGGCAATTTTCCATTTTGTTCAATAGCCATGGTGAAGTGGATATTAGCGTGCTATCGATTGATGAAATCGGAAAACTTGTGTAGTTCATCTAGTCCATGTCTTCAGATAAAGAACGTGTCGTCAACGTAACGGCACCAAAATTCCGGTTTAAGCTTGAATCGGTTGAAGATTTTAGTTTCTTGATTTTCCATAACGAGGTTGGCCATTGCAGTTGATTTTGGTGATTCCATTGCTGCATCTGAGGTTTGTTCGTAGAATTGGTTATTCAAAGAGAAGTAAGTATTATTAGGACAGTTTTCTATCCAAAGAATGAGATCGGAGATAAAGTCAAAAGAGTTTTGGTCGTGAGTGATAGAGTTTTCTGTGAAAGGATTCAGTTCTTTGGTGAGGAAGCGTGCTAGATTGTAAGCTGGTGAGTTTCTGGCACTGACGATCGGTTTGAGTGCAATGTAGTTTTTTTTTAGATTTTTGGGAGTCCGTGAAGTCTTGAAGAGATAGGATTAGTAGGTATACATTTAGATATGGGTTTGCTGTCAAGTTTAGAGTCTTTCAGAAGAGTTTTTCTTCTACTAAATATTGTCTTTGTGGGTCTTTTTTAATTTTTTTTTATATGTATCGTCAGACAGAAGACCCATGAGATTGTTGTTATAGTTTTCTTTTTTTATTATTACTCTTGTGAATGTAAATAAACTTTTATTATACAAATTGTAGCCAATATTCAATTACATAACCCTAAAGTAAATAATCAATTCATGCACTTAATTTAAACAAATTGAAATTCAATCTTTTGTAATTTAATATTGTGAAAAAAATAAAACAGCTAATAATTAATCAATCAGTTAAAAAAATAAGACGTATTAAACTATAACTTTCATTAAAACATTCAAATAATTTTTGTTTAAATTTTTGTTTTTTCATTTCTGCAAACTTTATTTATTTGTAACCTTTTATACTAATTTCTGAAAAAATAAAACATATTTACATATAGTTTTTGAAATTAAATTCAGATACTTATTTTTTTAAAATCAGGCACAGTTGAAAAATTATGTAATTTTAATAAGGGTATTATAAATATAAATAAATTTTCATTATAAAAATTATACCCAAGTTTCAATTATATAACCTTGAATTAAATGATCAATTTATGTTACTTAATTTAAAAAAAAAATAAATTTTAATCTTCATTTAATTTAATATGGTGAAAAAAATTAATCAGCTAATAATTAATTAATCATTTTACAAGATAAGAAGCTTTAAACTTTGATATTCATTAAAACATTCAAATCATTTTTACTTACTTTTTTTAAAATTTGAACTTTCATTTGTGAAAATTTTATTTATTATTAATATTTTAAAGTAATTCCAGAAAATGTGAGTTGTAATAGAATCAGTAAATAATTAATTAATCAGCTCACAAATTAAAAAGCATCAAACAATTATTCTCATTAAAACATTGAAATAATTTTTACTTAATATATTTTTAAGCTTGAAATTTCATTTCTGAAAATTTGAAAGATTAATAACCTTTTATAGTTATTTTCGAAAAAATTGAAACGTAATGTTTAGATATAATTTGGAAATTGGATTCTGTTCATTCGAACATTTAAATAATTTTTACTTTACATGTTTTTAAATTTTCACTTTTATTTCTGAAGATATGATTTATTAGATAATCATTTAACAACATCACATTCATGGAAAGAAATTACATGATTAAATAGAGGTATTTTAATTTGAAATAAACTTTCATTATACAAATTAATTCAAATATTCCATTACATAACAATAAAGTCAATAATCAATTTATGTCTGTGATTGAAACAAATTAAAAATCAATCTTTATGTAATTTAATATTGTGAACAAAAATAATCAGCTAATAATTAACCAATCAGTTGAAAAAATAAGAAGCATTAAACTATAACTTTCATTAAAACATTGAAATAATTTTGACTTTACATTTTTTTTAATTTCTACTTTAATTTCTAAAAATCTGATTTATTTGTAACCTTTTAAACTACTTGCAGAAAATATAAGTTTTATTAGAATCAGTTAATAATTAATTAATCAGTTCATAACATAAAAAGCATTACACTATTATTTTCATTAAAATATTCCAATAATTTTTACATTATATTCTCCTTTAAATTTGAAATTGCATTTCTATATATTCAATTTATTAATAACCTATTAAACTAATCTGCAAATAATCAAAATATATGTACATATCATTTAAAAAATTTGATTTAAATATAGTCATTTCACAATGTTACAGACATTTAAAAAGATTACATAATTGCAATAGAGGTATTTTAAAGAAAAAATTAACTTTCATTATAAAAATAATAGCCCATGTTCAATTACATTACCTTAAGGTAAATAACGAGTTTATGTTACTTAATTGAAAATCAAATTAAATTCAATCTTTATTCAATTTTAAATTCTTAACAAAATTAATCGACTGATGATTGATTAAATTGTTTAAAACATATAAAGCATCAAACTATCATTTTAATTTAAAGATTCAACTAATTTTTACTTTATATATTTTTAAACTTGAAATTTCATTTCTGAAAATTTGAGTTATAGTCTGAGCTCACGAAATTCAAATTGATCAAATATGGGTTGAACCAAGCTACATTATTAGATTGCGCATACGCAGAGTACCGCGTAGATGCAAGTAAGGTAGATCATCGATATTTTCTTCCACTAGTTGAAAATTTAGATTAAAGGAATAAAACTATGTGTATTTGATACTAATTTCCTATCCTGTTAGAATAAGTAAATAAATTAATTAGTTTATTATTCACGTTATTAATTATTTTTACCTAAATTAGCTTTTTCCTTAATTTAATTACATTTATTTTGGTTTAATTATTTTTAACTTAGTTACATTAGTTATAAGTTATTCTATTGGCCGAAACGTCTGACTCAATGATAAACTGATTTCAATTTTTTTGTGACCCTAAAGCCAATTTTACCATCAACATCCGAATATTATATTAATACATTTGATTGAAAAGTAAGAATGGTATGGTCATTCATAATATTTTAAAAACACGGTACCACAAAAACATTTTTCGATCGTAAACTGGAATGGACGTAGGTGTTACGCGTAGATTTTTTTATCGCTGAATCCGAATCTAGGAGTAAAATCTTCCTATTACGTCAGCCTTTGAGAAAATTTACGTATTTGGAAATTTGTCTGAAACAACCTAGATCGTAACCCTGACGTTCGAGACACTTCTAATTCGGCTCAAGTTAAATCTTGAAACATGTACTTCAAGACTATCATATCGACAAAAATTTTACAGTGGCCGATCTTGTTCTGTAATAGGTCCACGACCAAAAATTATTTTTTGTGCTCCTGTGAAATCTGTTTCTTACAGTAAAATTTTATTTATTAGCATACACTACCGATCCAAATTGTGCGTTCGCTTAAGAAAATTGGATTACAAACAGGCTAAGCCCTACTTGAAGTATTTTCGATGAATAGATGCCGAGAAAGAAAGACCCACCTATTTTCCATTTTTTGTCAATTTTGTCTTTTCCACTTCCACTCTGCACGCCTTAGGGAAATGAATGGAAAAAAGTGAAACTTCGCTAAATTAGAGTCTAAAATCTCCTCTTTAAAATAGGATCAAGAAAATAATGAAATATTTACTGATTCTCGAATTATCATAAAAAATGTGGAAGTGTGTCCCGTCGACAGACCGCTTTTCCTCTTGGACACTTTTCCACATTTTTTATGATTATTCGAGAATCATACATACTTGACTCAGGGCTCAATTCACGCGAAACTTATTAAGCTTTCTAACGGGGTTTTATACAACTTTTTAACTTATTTTTGCAGAGTTATTCAATTTCTCAGACAAGACTATTTTGAATCCGATTTGCGTAAGTAGTCGCACAATTTTGACCAGTAGTGTACGAGTAATTTAAAGTTAATGTAAAAAAAAGACTCACTTATTCGAGACGAATTGATTGACTTAAATATTCATTTGTGAATTTTTATAATAATGCACAAGCAAAGTGCTCATCAACTGAGCACCATACAATTATAAATAGAAACAAACTGGAAACACCCGAGATTGGTCTTGTTCTTTCTTCAATAAGGTAAATTACAACGGAGTAAATCACATTTTACAGGGCTTTTTTGGTTAAAAAAGTACCAGGTGTTTTATCATTTGTTCTTTATAAACAGAAAACTAAGCTCTACCAATGATAGGAAGTAACTACGACACAATCACACTATGTCTTAACGGTTTTAAATGATACTTTATACAGTATTATAAACTTTTATTCCTTACACCACAATAAATAAAGTAATTATCTAGCTACCTTCTTGTCATTTTTATCATTTATTCTTTAAAAAAATTCAAAACTTAAGCTTAAGATAATTTGTATTTAGTAAAAAGAATTTATTTTTTAATTTTTGCGTGAAAAGGAGACATTTAGTATATACGTATATAATTGTTAATAGTATTAGGGTCCTGAAATGTTAAATAAATTTACTTTAAAATGTTCTCCATTTATGTAGGGCAACCTTCTTAGTATTTCCGATATTGATACCAATCAGCATTATGAGGACACTTAAATTGAAATATTTTGACAAGAAATAAAATTCTAGATCCAGATTCTGAAGTGGATTCTTATATTATTCGTTCCGTCCAACGCGTAGGCAACTGGCTGTACAGTATTCGTATAACCTAACGTGTGCTCAGAAATTTAATAGACCATTGGCAATTAGCGATTCAAGATTCAAACTTTACGCTTAAAACTTTTTATGCGTCAGCACATGTTACCATTTATATTTATAAGATTGTATGTAAGACACTCTAACAGTGAAAACAACCTTGTATTGGAAAGCAGCATACCAAAGTGAACCTTTTCGCACTCAAAAAAGTTCTACAAATATATCATCCACAATTTCACGCACAGTTTAACTTCGTACACTAATAGTTGTTCAGTTGTCAAAATTGAATCGCCCATAACCACTTTACGAGAAAGTTAGTGTTAAATATCAATCTTTCGGAGAAGTAGGTGTGGATGAATGACAATAATAATAGAAATTAAACAAACAAAATTTAAAATACTAAAGTTTGATTTTTTGTAACGGTGTAACCTGAAAATCGGAAAGAAAATAGAAAACTTTACCACCGAGCAATTCACGCCTACCCCGAAAGGGAAACGGCTTAATGATATAATGATAATAATAATAATAATATGCAAAATGCAAATGGGAATTTAATCAGATAAAGAGAGCGGAACAGACTAAAGTGAAACTGAAGAATAAAAATATCAAATTTATATAAATACTTGAAAGTCAAAAAAATAATAACTTCTGTAAAAACTAGATAGCGACAAATAATTTTCATTATTATTATCATTATTTATATTATATCAAATTAATAAAAGAAATGAGGAGGCTCATTTTTCTCTCAGGCTTAAGGTGGTTACAGTCCAATATGTCCATGACATTTCTTTTACAGCTGGATTTTTTTAATAGTCTGCATGTGGAAGTTCCAGTATATATCATCAGTCACGAAAGAATTTTCGTAATGCAATCAAGTGATCTGATAAGAGCACTATGCCTAATTTGACCCCGGAACTCTAACGTGAGCACCGAGGGCCTAACCATCTGGAACTCCTCCTACTTCTTAAATTATTGTATATAGGGTCGATACGGGTAAGTGTTTATAATTTTTCCAAAATTATCCTTAGAATTTCTACTTTTATTCGTTTAACCGGTTAATTCCACTTTGAAATTTTCAACTTCCAAATCCATTTTCTCGAACCCGGATAACTATTTGGATCCAACTTTTTTGGTCTCAATTCAGCAACACTTTAGCTTCAGAGTAAGTTTTTTTTCATTAAGATAATTCAAAATTGATGCAATAGCGGAAAAGATTCCTTGATTCGATGCAAATCGATTGACCTATAATATTGGTACATTTTATTGAGGAGTAAGGAAGCTATGGCAATGCATAAAATTTGAAAAAAAGTTTTTTTATAGTAAAAATTTTTTCACTTAAACAATTCAAAATTGATGCCAAAACGGAAAATATTCCTTGATTCGAGGCAAATCGACTGACCTATGATATTGATTCACTTTATTTGAGAGTAAGGAAGTTATGCTCGTTTATAATATTTGAAAGATCTGTTTTAAACAGAAAAACTTATTTCATCCTCATAATTCAAAGTGACTGCACAAATAGGAAAGACTTTTTGATCATAAATTTTCAAATTAAATAATCCTGACAATTGTTGAAAAAAAATCATCAAGGTGGGAAGGGGATAGGATGCGAAAGAACTTTTCCGTTCCATTTTACAGCTCGAAAAATTACCATTTCAAATACAAAATTCGTTTTTTTCTGATTGGTCATTGTATTTTAACAAAGGTTTGTATTATTTTGTAATTCTGCATTTTTTGTAAATTTTTATTTTTGAACAGATCAAAAACAAAATTTTAGTTTGTCTATTATCTGAAGAATCACTAATGCTTCATCTTTGAGAAAGTAAATACCATTTTTACTAGTGATTTTGATTTTAAAGAATATTTTTTCGCTTCCTTCCAACATTTGTATTTTGTTGGTTATATCTAGTCCTGGCCTGCCATCCTTCATTTATTAATAATATTTATCATCTTTGAAATGTCTATAATTTCGATTTATAATAATAGTTTTCAATGTGCAATTGTAAAAAAGTTTAATTTTGGAGGCCTTAAAACTAAGGTTTTTTTCTTTAAATACGTTCAGGTTAAAAAATCAACATGTTATTATTTTCGTAAAAATGAACATTCATTGAATTTTGAGCAGTTGGTTGTTTCATTAACGATTTACAACTCTTTTGATATCACTCAGACAGTTATTCTTTTCACTACAGTTATGATAATGTTCTTCATGTTCTTTTTATTGAACATAGCATCATTAATGTCCTGGAAAAATGTTTGATAACTAGGAAATTACAAGCACTTTTTTTAGAGGCCACCTTCAAATATTCAAGATTTATGTTTACTCAAATTGAATTGAATGTTTATGAAGCTCATCAATCAAGGGACGTAGTCTTGTACAAAAATAATTTCATATGTATAGTAAAACCAGTGGTTATAAATTGAATTTGCGGCGTGAGATATCAAGACTTGTACTGCATTACAAAAATACACTAAAGAGGAAAGCAATAAGTCGATGTCTACTTGCGTGTTATTTACAAAGTAGTTGAGATTAGCACACATGTTATAAGTGGTAATTGGTACACTAAACTAGAAGAGAGATATATCATATCCTTATATGTATATATATATATATGTGCTAGACTGCTACGATGCCAGCATTATCCCTGTTCACCGAGGCTTTATGGCACGTATGCATACTCTGTGGTGCCAAATATATATATATATATATATATTACATATTGCTTACAATTTAATATTGAATCTTTGTAATTTTGATATGCACCTCATTTAAAATTTATAATCAAGGAAGCATTACAGTAAGTCTCACAGTTGGTTTATTTATATTACAAAAACATAATTTACTACGCATAGACGCAGATTTAACAGAATATTTGAAAACACATTTTACTGTAAATCATAATTTTCAATCAGAGATCTACCAAATGAAGTTTTAGTTTAATTCAATTCAACCAAGAAAACAATATTCTTTTATATTTTTAGTTTATTAAATGATAGATGGAATTTTTTCTGTGTACGAAATGTTCAAAAAGTAAAAGACAAATTATTTAAAAAAAAAGAAAGTTAGTGACTAGAAATTTTGTTCGGAATAAAACTACAGCATTCTTGCGTGTAAAGTAAAATTTATTTGAAGCAATATAACATTTTTGTTATGTCAAATTTGGGGCAATTTTTGACAATAATGATGAGAAGGACATTTTTGCAAACTATGTGTTCGATACCCTATTTATGAAATGAAGAGTGTCACGGCAAAAACATGTAAGTGCCAAGAAAACGAGTTTTAAAGAGAGCAAAAAAAATGTTCTCAACATTCAAATTACTTGATAAAGAAAAAAACGAGGAAGAACTTTCGAGAGTTTATAGAGCCTAATGAAACTATAGAAAAAGAGTTGAAAACAGTTAAAATTCTCCAAAGAAAATGATCATCAAATTTAGCCTACAGTCGTAACCATGTAAGTGTCATAAAAATATCTCATTTCTACAATTGATTTTCTAAACTCTAATTAACATCAAATATATTTAAAAAAACACCAAAAACATATTACGACACAAATAGACTGCTCAAAAGTAAAAAAGTTTGATAAAATCGTTAATATAAAATGAAATTGGATTTTATAATTTTTCAAAACTTTTCAGCAAATTAATTTTAATAAAATAACATGATATAGAATTTATATTTATACTATATTAAAAATAGGGTGAAGCAAAAAATAGTATAATCCATGGAATTTATGTAATTTATTCTGCAGAATCGAATGGCGCTGTTAGTTTTTCCGTATCTCTAAGTTATTGAATTTTGGTCTGATCGAAAAATGGCATTAATTTAATTTCGAAATATGCTTGATATCTAGTACAAATCTTGAATGAAATTTTTTAGTCTATTAGAAAAGTCGTTTTCTCTATTTCTTGAAAATTTTTTAAAAGTCTATGATTATATAACTCTTTCAATTTTCATCAAAATTAAAAATACCGCGAGGATGATTCGCAAGTCTTTTTTCATAAACCAGAATCTTTGACAATAATTTCTAAGATTCTTAAAATTTTTTCTTTAATTTTGAAAATACTTTAATTTTTTATCATTTTGGTTGGAAATATCTGGTTAACAAATTTGAACTTTATTTTGGGACTCTTACAAATTGTATCAAAGGCTGTCTTGATTGGACAAATCCTTCAAAAGTTAGTGTGACTGCAGCATTCAGGTACCTAAAAGGCATGCAAGCATGCATGCAAACAAGCATACACGTATGCATGCATGCATACACACATGCATGCATGCATACAAGCATACATACATAGAGACAAACATTCAAAACGTACATACAGTCATACAGACTTTCACACAAAATATTACTCTCAGAATTCATTTACTGCATTATTGATTCCAGAAAGTAGTAACTTTTCCAGACTTATAAGGGTAAAAGTGTTTCAACATATGGAAATTCTTTAAATAATTGCAAAATATTAATAAAAGAATAGATTTCTCTCAACATTCGTTAACTGTGTCATCAATTTCAGAAAAAAATAACTTCTTACGATTTACAGAGGAAAAATTTTTTAAACAATAAAAAATTGTTTTAATAATTACCAAATATGTTAATCTAGACATATTTCTCTTGAAACTCATCAACTATATCATTTATCTACACACGAGCTATTGTGAATTTGTCTCGATATATAAATTAATAACTTAATAAAAAACTTAAAAACTTATTAAAAATTAATAATATCAAAATTAAAAATTTCTTCAATGATTTTCCACCCTTCACCCTTTTAGATATTTCTCTATCTATTCTAAGATCGTAATTGTTAATATAAGAATAGTTACCATACAAATTTGAGCTATAATTTTTTTTTTTTTTATTCTAATGAATTTTCATAGTTTTATATATACATGTTATTCATATATATATATATATATATATATATAACACATGTATGTTTTTTTCAATTGAGCCTCCAGATAGTATAACTGCACACGTAAAATATTTCGCCTGAGAGTGGGGAGGCCCTTGGTGGCTTGGGTTTGAGTGACGTTTAGGTGTCTCCCTACTCTTACACAAAAATGGTATGTGTGGTTATACTATTCAGCGACTCAATTATAATCCTGAATAATATCATTAGATATTTACTTTACGAAAAATCTAGCTCCCCCCCCCCCTCGTTCTCCATTTCCAATCTTGCTGTCACGTGTCCATTTGTTAGGAAGATTTCAACGTAATCAATGTTGACGTTTTCCAGCTCAGCCGTTTGCATGTTCATTGTCTTTCTGGTAGCTTCTCGCAGTAAAACCATGGAATATTGAAAAACCCATTCAATTGGTACTCTCACCCCCGCTTCAATGCTGACATATTCCATTTTTTGTTGTTGACCTGAAATAGGAAAAATTAATTAAAAAATTAATTTGGCATGAAATAAATAAGGTAAAATTGATGTTAAATCTAAAGCTGCAAATCGTATAACACTTTCACACACACACACTCATACACACACACGAATAGGTTGTGAAATTGTTTTAAAACATTCTATGATGGGAAGACATGAACGCTTAACAGTTTTTTTTAAACTTGAAATGTCGTTTTTAAGAATCTATAGTTGAAGGGTGAGAGTGAAAAAAAATTGTATATTTTTTTCATTAAATGGTAATAATTTTAAGAAATAGCAATGCTAAAAGCTTGAAAAAAAATATAACTACGCTTATATTTTGACTAAATGTATTTTTAATCAATGTATCAAGAATGAGATTTTGACATATATTTTGTATATGATTTTTGAAATTCATTTTTAGGTATATGTGTTTGATTTTTTCAAAGAATTTGCGTGCAAAAAGTCTATTTTTCAAATTAAAAATATTGGTTATCTAGTCCTGACTGTCAACCAATAATTTGAAACTGCTTGAGGATAAATTTAAAAAATTTTGAAATTACTTGTATGGAATACATAAACGCTCAACTGTTATCTTCTTAACAAAATACTTTTAAATGTCCTTTTTTTAAAGTGTCCATAGTTCTCAAAGTACTAAAATTTTTTTTTTTATTTGAAAGAACTTTTGTGAAAAATCTGATTAATTTTTTTTTCATACCGAAGTGAATTAATTTAATTTTTTTAATAGATATTTGATCAGCCTGTATAACTAATACATGCATTTTACGCAAAAATGATGGTAGAATTAAATTAATCCAAGAAAAAAGCTAAAAAAGTTGTATTATTATTCAAATAAATCCAATATATTTATGAAATATTACTTTTTTGTAGTACTTACTTTTCTTGAAGATTCGGCAGCTGCTCAGCTCGTAATGTAGCTACGATAGTACCTTGATGAGATTTTTGTTGTTGATCTGAAATTGTAAAAAATCATTTAAAAATTGATTTTTACATGAAACAAATAAGGTAAAATTGAAGTTACTCAACTGTTAGCTTTTTAAAAAAATACTTTCAAATGTCCATTTTTCAAAGTGTCCATAATTTTTAAGCTACTAAAAAAATAAATTTAAAAAAATTTGAAAGTACTTTTGTGGAAAATCTGATAAAAAAAATTTGGTTTCATACTGAAGCCAATTTATTTAATTTTTTGGATAGATATCTGATTTGCCTGTATTACTAATACATGCGTTATACGCAAAAATGATGGTAGAATTAAATTAATCAAAGAGAAAAAGCTACAACAGTTGTATTATTATCTAATAAATTACAGGAAAGTGCCAATAATTAGGGTGACAATTGGTGATCTTATCCTGTATTTCATTTAAATTAATCTAATATATTCAAAGAAATATTACTTTTGTGTAGTACTTACTTTTTTAAAGATTCAACAGCTGCCCAGCTCGTAATGTAGCTACGACAGTACCTTCATGAGAGACAAGAGACAAGAAACTCGTAACAGAAATTTTCGACCTTTACGCCTAGATATTCTGAAGCTTTATAGTAATATTTTCTTGGGCTATCCAGCTTATATAGCCACAGCTGAGCTTTGTGCTATGACAAGGATAGCTGCTGGTAAGATCTTGTGATATGATGAGATTCAGGAGCATAATCTGGCAATGTGCTAAGAACGTTCCAGAGGCATCATGAGACATTAGAGGAAAACGATATTTATGTTTTAGAACTTTCCAGTTCAGGTCTTTCTGAAACCCCATGGCAAAGTATCTGTTGTTCCCGGCAGAAGAGTTCGAACATCTTCACTGAAGCGTGAGAGGCAAGGGGACTCACGCTAATCAAGCACCCCAAAGGGAACAGAATTTATTACGTTCACGTCGTTGTTCCTGGGTAATGCTAAACGTAAACGTAAACTCCTTGGAAAAAACCTTGAAAAAACCTTGAAGATCATCATCAAGATCAATACAGAGCTCACCAATGAATTTCTCGTTGAAATTAACTTCAGGAATTACACTGACCTCTTGGAAAACTTTGTTTATCTCAAATAAACTTTAACTGACCTGGAACGTTCCAATTGACCTATGACTTGGGTACGTACTTGAAGGTAGTATTTTTCGCTTTATCGATTGCAGATGTGAAAAAGGGGGTTTCCATTAAAAAAAAAAAAATTGACCTTCTAAATGCTACGAAGGTCAACTTCAAGGTCAAAATGAAGGTCACCATTGAATTCCCCGTTGCAAAATACTTCAGGAATTGCACTGACCTTTTGTAAAACTTGGTTTATTTCAAATAACCTCTAATTGACCTTAAACGTTACAATTGACCTATGACTTGAGTACGTATCTGAACGTAGAATTTTTCGCTCTATCGATTGCAGATGTGAAAAAAGGGGTTTCCATAACAAAAAATTTGACCTTTAAAGAGCTATGAAGGTCAACATCAAGGTCAAAATGAAAGTCACCATTGATTTCCCCGTTGCAAAATACTTCAGGAATTGCACTGACCTTTTGGAAAACTTTGTTTATTTCAAATAACCTCTAATTGACCTTAAACGTTACAATTGATCTATGACTTGGGTACGTATTTGAACGTAGAATTTTCCGCTATATCGATTGCAGATGTAAAAAAAGGGGGGTTCTATTTGAAAAAATGAAGCTGACCTCCAAAAAGCCATGAAGGTCAACTTAAAGGTCAAAATTAAGGTCACCATTGAATTACCCGTTGAAATTTACTTCAGTAATGAACTTTACTTTTTTGAAAAATATTTTACCTGAGCAAATATCCAACCGTCCCTGGACTTTTTAGACACCCTATTATTATGGTATGGAAAAAAAATGCATACATAAAGAATATAAGCTTGTTTTATGTCCACAGTGAAAATTGGTGAAATAAAAGCCGAGACATTCCTTCCATCCCTTTCATCAGGAATCTACTTAACTGCAGAGCATCTAGGAAATCAAGCAGGTAACTTGTTTATTTTGTATCCCTATTGAGACGGAGAGCGAGCTTCAGAGCCAGATTTTTCGGGCTGTAAATCACATTCGTTTCGTTCTGCGATTTTATTTTACTTTCTTTGCTTTCGCGCAAAATATATCGTTGTACAGTTTTACTAGTGCGTATGCGTGTGGGTGTGGACTCGGGTGTATGTACTACTCATGAGGGTAGAAAGATGCAATCAGAAAAGAAGGAAACATCTGGCGGTCAGAAGAAATCTAATTTCTAAACGCTCATTCTGCCAGCGCTAATTGCTTGCTTTGTAACTCAATAAAAATTGCATGACGAAAAATTGACAGCCCCGAAAATCGACCCCTCCCCTATTGCCTTTTCTATCACAGTCTCTGCTCTACTCTCAACCAAGAGAAAAGGTCGCGCTTCTCATTTTTCTCGGGAAATCGAGAAAAAGAGGCACTTTCCAGTACAATAAATGGACTTGAAAAAAAAGCAATAAGGATCCTAGATGGGACTTTAAAGATTTTTTCTTACTGTGAGCTGGCTCTTGCCATTATCCGGAATATATTAAAACTGGATTTTCTCAAAAAGTCTACCTTTTAAAATGTTAACACTTTTTAGAAAGTTTACTACCATCGACTTAAATATATACTTTATTAATCATGACTGCCTCTGCAGTCGACGTCTTCGCTCGTACTTTCGATTTTCTTCATTTTTGAAAAAAATCCGTCAATAATATATTGCATAACTAGGGATGAAAGGCTATCATTGCAACGAGTGTGAAGTTTGCTGCCCGAGTGAAGCGAGGGCAGCACTCACTCTTGTTGCAATCATATAGCCTTTTGACTCGAGTTGTGCACGCTATTTTTCATCATACCTTTATCGGAGAACGGTTGTCCTTTGTTCGCGAAGCGAATTTATATTGTTCAGAATAATCGACTATAATATTTTGACAGTAGAGAAGAGGTGAGAATAGTCAATTGAAGTTGGCTGCAGCACTCGGAAATGGAAAGAAGTTCGCGTGTGAAAGAGGGAGATGAGAATAATATATAAATCGATATTGTTTTCTCTCGATAGGATAGAAAACGATTGTATAGGAAAATGGTCATATTCTGCAGCTGAGTTATCAATTTTTGAATGAAATAATTATTCTTCAAATGGAACACTAGAATTTTTAACCAATAAGATGAATTTTCAACTAAAATAATTATTCTTTAAATGGAATAGTAGAATTTTTAACCACAAAGATGAATTTGCAACTAAAATTATGAAACTTTAATTGAAATAGTTGATATTTCGGCTAAAAAGATGAATCTTCGAACAAGAAGATTGATTGTCAACCACGGAGAAAACTAACTTTCAATGAAATACACAAATTTTGAATGAAATAGTTGAATTTGCAACTTAAAAATGTCAACTTTCAACCAAATAGTTACATTTTCAAATAACAAAGATAAAAAAACTGGAATTGTAGAATTTCAAATTAAAAAGATTAATTTTCCACTAAAAATGGAATAAATAAATGTCAGAAATTTGAGGTGTCATGGCGAGAGGGGACTTATTCTAAATGCAGTTACTACTCTTCTTGTTGGGACTAGAGAAAAAATTTTCAATATAGAATAAAAATTGATACTTATTGTACATTTTATTACCAAATAGTGCACACTTGGTAGACAGCTTATATTTTTTTAAACATATTTTAAATAGACGCAGGCCTGACGAGCGGGCGGGAAAATCTAAGAACAGGCTCCTTTTCGTTTGGGCTTGCGCATGCCCATACGTTTAATAATAATAATAATTAAAAGATACTTACCCTAAGGAAATCTGACGTACTCATCGATTTACGGAACAATAAAAACTGTCACTTTTTAAAATTCACTTCTTGATGCGTTATCTACTACCTCGAAAATTAGAATGAAAATAGAAAAGTACGCCAAAACGACGCTGCACTGCCTGCTGCCCGTACCCCCACTCCACACAACTGCGCTTCTATCACACTGCACTCCTGTTGGAGTCACCACACGCTCCCGTTGGAGTGATACGCATGGTGACTCCTCTTCGGGGTCAAAAGAGTGACTCCAAGAGTTGAAGTCAACTGATTTTGACTATGATTTGGAGCGAAAATGTAACTCCAACGGAGGGAGTCAAGCCTCTGACTCCAACGGACAGACTTCATGACTTCAACGGAGTTTATATAGCAGTCGCTCCAGAGTTGGAGTTACATTTTCGCTCCAAGAAATGTAGAGAGGTAGTTTTCAAGATTTACGTGAGCATCAGTTATCTTAAAACAAAGTCTTTTGCCAGCTTTTTGAAATGAATCAATTTCGTGCAAAACCTTAAAGTGCTCCCACTCGATATAATCTTCATCTAGACTTATCTCCATTAAACTAAATGTTCATATAAATATTTTGTGTTAAATTTTGGAAATTTAGAAAAATGGAAAAAATTCTTTCTCTCAGTTTTCCGTTATTCGCTAAGCGATTACGAATAGTCTTAATAAGGTGAGGAGCATCGGAAAAGAGAAAAACCTTTCGGTTGTGCATATGGTTATCGACCCAATCGTGCTGATCATTTCAATTGTCTGTAGGATGTTCAAACAAATGTTTGAACGTGGCCTTTTTTCCACTACAACCCAATTCACTCCACATTTTTCTATTAGGTTTTCCTCCGTCCGCAACAATTCCATGTACTTTTGCACCTGCTTTTTCCAGCAGAACAATGGCTTCGATGACTATTCTAGCCAATACATCGCCAGTCGATACTCCTTTTGAAACAAAAACTGCTATCGGCTGAGAATAATTGTCATAGAGCGGTTGGAACATTACAACGAGGCCGTGATCTTCAAGACCTTTGAACGTCATCGTTTTTTGATCCAGTAATAAAATCTTTCGAGTAGACATTTCATCGATAAGTATTATTCCATGGAGTTGCAATTCTGACTTCTCACCGCAATGTCTTTTGAGAATTTCAAAGAAACGTGGATCAAACCCACATGGACAATCCATATTTGAAAGATATCTGTAACAATAAGATTAAACATGAGACAAATAGTTCCAATTAAAACAAAAAATACTCAATCCTCAATTTCAAGAATCTGTGTTTGAAAGTAGTTTTATTCAAACTTTTGTAAATACCTACCGGCGAATTGTTCGTACGCAGGGCACTGGCAGCATTTTATTATCCAGAATCATTCGATAAGTTGCAGGCGAGCGCATATGGAGTAGAAGACAGACAATTACCCACTCATCGGAATATCTCCGACCTTTGGGACCTTTCACTGAAGCAGCTTTAAAAATTTCCTTCACTGATGCTCATTCAGGAGAGCCCGTTTATAGGGATCCTTTTATTCATATCCATACGCATGCAGGCCGAGGTCCTTTTGACCCCCATGTCCCACACGCTCAAGCCTCCCCATCAACTACAAGGTGTTATAGCCCCTTGGGGAGATCCTCAACTGATACTTTCATTCAAATATTCTTCCAGCTCTCTCAATATTTTTTGAATAAACAAAAAGTTTGAGACTTACTATTGAATTTTCCAAACAGTAGAATAATAATTTCGTCCATAACATAAGGATATAATTTAACACAACTTGACACAATCGTTTTAGCAGAATTTCATTAAATTAGTTTGCATCAGACTTATTTGATAGGTTTTTTAAACTATCAAATGAAAGTATAGCATTGTTTTCCTAAATATTGGACAGTTTAGTTGTTGCATAAAAATCAAAATTTTGAACTTTTCCAGGTCATGATGAAGCAAAGTCCAAAGAAATGTACAAATTATCACATTTATAATATTTTATTGTTACGATATGTGGGAAACCCATATTACTTGTTTGAAGGCAATGTATAAGAAGTTCTGAAGATAAACAGAAAGTGCATCAAAACGACGTGACCGTGTATATAGAGAGTACGGGGCGGGGTTGCAATAAAATTAATAATCTGCCGTCCGATCCGCCTCTTTTGTTTTTTGCTCATCTAAATGTTTTTCTGTAAAAAGGCGCCCCCAAGCATGCCTCCCACCTTGAACCCAGAGACCCAGTCTGCCGCTGCCGTTTATTTAAACAATATGAACATTGTAAAATAAAATTTATATAATATGATAATTCTGGAAAGTGTAATGTGACGAGAAAAATTACTCCAGATACTTTCAACACTAATTTAATGTTTTCTTATTAATCAAAGTAAACTATACATGGGCGCGTTGCGGCGCGACGTCATGTCCCATATGTGACGACGCAAGATTTAATTAATTTAAATATATTTAAAACGTTTATAGAAACAAATCATGATACTAGAAGTTTAATAAAATATTTGAAATATTAAAACCTAACTTTTTCATGCTTTAAGTATTTCAAAATATGCTGCATGCGCGGTTTCAGACAATTGACTACATTGATTGGCTTTCAGCTGTTCAGTTTATACATCGACTGCTCAATGCAATATCAATATGGTACTTTAAAACAGAAATTGCGTGAAATAATTATTATTCTAAACAGAGAAAGCTATTTTATGTAAAAAACTAATATGAAAATCAAGAAATACGGACGTTATTTGTAATTGTCACCGTGCCCGGCACCAGCACCATACCCCACTGACCCTGCTTGCAAACAAATTGAGAAGATCAGATCGTTAAAAATAACGTGTTACTCAATTTCTGAAATTAACTCGTCATTTTTAACGATCTGATCTTCTGAATTTTTTTGCAATTACATTTTGAACATAAGAAAGTTTTTCTATGCTGAAAAAATTATTATTTATAATTGCTAGAGCTTCTAGATTTTGTTTTCACTTTCAGGTCTCCATAAAAAAATTCATTTCTCCTATATAAACTCACATTAAATGTCTGAAAACAATTGTAAATTAGCATTCACGATTTTTCCAAACTCTGCGATTAACATTTTTTTAAATTCAAGTTCGACTCCGCCCAACCAGATGATATAATTCGATTCATTAACAATTTTACACACGTTATAAGGGACCCAAAAGGAAACTTTTTAGTGCTAAGGCGTTTTCAATTTATAAATTTTGTTCGATCCACCCTAATATACATACTACTGCGAACATTTTTTTCCAAGCTTATTAAACACTGTTGATATGTAGACGATTTCAGTGTCAGTACCTGGTATGCAAGGAATCCCACCACTTGTTTGACATTCGATAATGGAAACTATGACTCTTTAATATAATAGTCAAAATAGTATACTTTACAATATCTTTCTAAAATGCCTCCTTTTCAAAATTAAAAACGACTGCTTGTTTTCAGAGTTCACTTCTGTTTGAGGGACTGTGAGTCTAATGTTTATATTTGAAAAAAAATGTAATTGATTTCCTGGACTTTATGTCAGGTATCAATATTATAGAAGTTTATAAAAGGACAGAAAGTATAGTTGAGACCTCCCTACAGTAGATACTCATTAATTTAAAATATAGTGATGTATGTAAAATAATTAATTTAATTTACGTTGTGGCTATTTGTACCGCTAGCGGTACAAATAGTGTGGGTATCTTATTTGTACCGCTAGCGGTACAAATAGCGATTGTGATGTTCCAGAAGAATTAGCTTCCAAGTTGTACTTGTCAATCATTTCAATAATTTCAGGATCCATTTCAAATTCATCCTTGTTCCACTTTGGAGGCACTTTGAAGACGATTAGAAAAGAAAAACGATCACCTTCAATCTATGAATAGTCAAACTACGCATCTGTTTCTTAAATTTGTTTGTGACATAAACAAGTAATGTGGATTGACAATTCGTCATCACTAAACATCACCACTTCCTTAATTTAAAGACGATTAGAAAGAAAAAGTATTAATCTCTGTCTATAAATGACCACACTCATTCGTTTAAAAAATTTGTTTATAAAAAACCCAAATAATATCGATTGACAATTCTTTGTCACCAAATAGCACCACTTATGTAATTTGAAGACGAGTAAAAAGAAAAAAGATCACTTACTATCTACAAATGGTCAAACTATGCAGTTGTTTATAAAATTTGTTTATAACAAAAACAAATAAAATCGATTGACAATTCTTTCTCAATAAACATCACTACTTGTGTAATTTAAAGACGATTAGAAAAAAACTATTACTTTCTGTCTATAAATCACCAAACAATGCATTTGTTCATGAAGTTTGTTTATAAAATAAATAAAAAAATATTGAATGACCAATGTTAATCACTAAACATTATCACTCATATAATTTAAAAGTACTGAGAAAGAAAAACGATTACTTTCTGCCAAATCCGCCTAAGCTGTGCATTTGTTTACATAATTTGTTTCTCAAATAAACAAATCATATCATACAACAAATTTTGATGATCAAAAATGATCCTGTTGATAAAACTAAGCAATTTCAACTTAAAAATATACTTTGCAAGCAAAATTTCCAATATCTGGACATTTGGGTAATATAATTTGTTTACAAAAATTAGATTCGATATCCTGTGAATTATTTATATTTTTTGGATACTTCGATATTCATTTTCATTGCGGTTTTGATATAATTTGAAAAAAAAATAAAAAAAAAAGGATCAGGAAAATGGGTCAATATTCTCAATATTGAAGGTAATCTTAAATAAAATGCAAAATTACCAAAACACCCAACAGAAGTTGAACGGGTTAACCGTTTCTTTTCTATCTGTTTTCAATCGTCTCGTCATTATGTAAGGAATCTAATGCAGCATATTAAAAGTCAATTTCTTAACATTTTAATAATTATCAATTTCGTTCAACCGTCTCAAATCATGTAACGCTCTAACAATAGGAGGGACGGATGAGTTACGAGGGACCGCCCGGGGTTAAGTGTCATCGATAAATTTCACTCTCGAATACCCAGCTGTGCTGTGTAAATTTGGAGCGCCTGATATCGGATCACCGTGGATATTTTCCCTGTGGCGGATTGCTGGTTCCCAGGCGCATGAATGAAGCACATTTTCGAATAAATTAAATATAACAAAAACAAGACCATTTTTCGAAAAACAAAGGCTTTCTTTTCGTGTATTATGCCATTGAGAATATGTGGTTTAAATATTACATCGAACAATTCATCCGCTTAGGAGGAAACATGTCATTTGTCACATGTCAAAAGGTATTTTCTAAAAAAGAACAACAAAATTTAAGTATGGGTTTTTGTAGAATACATCACGTTCAATTTTGATTTGAAAAAAATCATAATGAAAAAAATGGTTATCATAATCTTAAGGTAGATGAAAAGAGCTTTTCAACACACTATTATAAAAGTCCAATTGGATTATCCTAAAAGAAGTTACACTAACGTGAAGGTGAAAAAGCACCTGAAAAAGTGAAAACTTCAGGTCCCTGTATATTGACAAACGGCTGATAAATGGACCTATGGTTTGATGAATTAATATAGGTCCATCAGGACTATCATTCTGCAAGTTTCAACCCGATCAAAAAAGAAATAATAATAAAAATAATAATAATTTTAGGTGGGAACACTTGACGTATTCTGCCCCATACATGGAAAAAAGTTCATTAAACTTTCTTGAACTATTTCAAGAGTCGGGGATGAGAGCGAACCTTGGAAAAATGTTCTATATTCCGTATAACTTTCAGGATTTATTGTAGAACAAATCTGGAATATCTCTACAAGAGTTCTGTAAACTTGATATTGAACTCCGATTTAAAGAACTTCAATCAAATATATACAAAAATTCTTGAAAAAATGTTGAACAATCTCATAGAAATTCGATTCGAGGTATTGAGTGTTTCTGAACTACTTCAATATAAGATCTATAGACTTCAGTTCTAAGGATCTTTTCCATTTGCAGCGATGTAAGCTGTACTCAAAACAATTCGGTTATGAAGACACTGGAGATTCAGAAGTCTGCGTCCGCCTTGACGTCGTGAAATGTATAATCGCGGAATTGACGAATTGATATGCAAGCTTTTATGCATATGGATATATCTGACTTTCAGGTAGAAAAAAACATGGAAACACTCATTCTTAACTATTTGGTATTCTGCTGACAAACCATTCTTGTCTTGTAATTGAATTTATTATTTAATAAAAAATTTCGTAACTTTGAAATCTATATATATTTTTTAATTCTCAATAGTTTGACGTAAGAATATTTTCTCATGGTTTTATTTCCCAAAATGAGTATTCTGTTTCGCCCGAAACATATTGTTAACATTTAACAATTTATCAAAAGGTAGTAGAGATAATTTAGTTATTTTTGTCGGAAATAATCAGTATTGCACTTAAAATGCACCTGTTTCAAGTGATTCTTCAAAATCGTTCCCTCCGGTTCTGGTAACGGAGGCAGG
The DNA here is from genome assembly GCA_011634705.1 of Andricus grossulariae. Taxonomy (NCBI): domain Eukaryota; kingdom Metazoa; phylum Arthropoda; class Insecta; order Hymenoptera; family Cynipidae; genus Andricus; species Andricus grossulariae. The sequence goes on along the minus strand of JAABKJ010075445.1, from coordinate 113,559,697 downwards.
ACATCGTTGTATCTGGAAGGGGGAGTGATTTTACTGCTATCCAAGTCCACGAGCCAAATGTCGCCGGGCATTTTGAAATTCTTCTTGTATAAAAAAAAGGATGCTGGTATTCCAATTACAAAAGGAGTAGGACTCAGAAGTAATTGTTCTGCATCACTCATACAGGTTGGTAATAACGGAATCGTTGGAAACATATATTCAAGTGGATATATCATCGTAACGAAAGCCATCACCGACATCGATAAGGCGTTGTAATCTCGTGATTGTAATACAATCTGAAAAGAAAGTTTACAAAAAAAATTATGTTCCAAACTTCCCTTATCAAATATAATATTTTTTTAAACAGAACCTTGTGCTCGAGTAAAATCAGAGCCATCACTTTGAGACAAATGTCGACACCAAGCAATTCCAGAGGCAGATGAAGTGGGAAGTCAACTAAGGAAAACCTGGTATGGTCCGGAAGGGCAAAACAAAGAGGGGGCTGAATACTGGGAGAAAGAATTTGAACTTCAACTCTAGTTTTTGATGGGACTGGAACTGGGGCACTTAATAAGCGTAAAATCCACGTTTCAATTTCTCTGATGTCGTGAAGAACTATGGATGATGCTCCCTCAAAACTCAGACCAGTCAATACACTCCACAAAGATTCTCTGTAAAATAATTGCTGTTGTGTTAAAAAGAAACAATTTTAAATAGTAGAAAATAATTGCACTATTGTAACAAAAAAGATAAAAAAGATGGATACCTGGTAGTCTGCTTTGATGCTCCGCATCTATGAGGCGTGGAGGTTTCATTACAAGCATCGATAAGCTTCTTCAAAACAAACAGGCATTCTCGAAACATCGTGAAAAAAGGGTGATGGGAGATGATGCAGAGAGACGTCAGGGAGAGATTTCGTATTCTCTGTAATATAATATTTGGCACATTATAGTTAATCACATTTTTTAGCATACGGTAGAAAAGACAGGTGTAGTATATGGCATATTAGCCATATCAGCTACGCACATTACAGTTACGTTTATTACCACGCGCACTACACCATAACAATGACTTCCAGGGGAGCACGTCACAATTTTTTTCAGATATTCCTTACCCATACCGATTAGACACACCCCTAATCAATTTTAAAACATCGTGCATTGAAAACGCGACTTACAGGGTCTACCACTCCCACATGAGACTCATATACTTTCAACCCGTAAGTACGCCTACTGACTACGCCCACGCAGAAAGAAACAAAGTTTCATTATCATTTTTAAAAACAAAAAAACACGACATTAAACTTATTGAAACAAAACTCAACTACAATTGTTTCATTTTCAGCGATAAGAACATTGAAAGCAACTCGATTGTTTTTCAGTTTTGACATTGATCATGACAGTGAACATAGCTATGGTTTAAAAATATTTCGTAAGAGAATGAGCTGAAACCTAAAACAAAATTGGGACTCTAGATTTTGCTGTTGCCACTTCTATACAATCAAACTTTGACTTTGACCCCCATGATCCGCTACTCTATCTACATCATTACAACACACACACACATATATATACATATACATATGTGTATATATATATATATATATATATATATATATATAATTAAAAACTAAAGGTCAAAAACCACCGCAGGGTCCGACTGGGAGCAACTGTCATCTAAAAAATGACATCGGCTCCCAGTAGGACTGCAGTAAATCCCATTCATGGCCACGTCTCATAATTCATCTAGCATCCGTAAGTACGTCTTTGATAATTTCACGGCTCTTAAAAAATGTGTAATTTCTACAAAAAAAAAGTATCCTGACCAGTACCCGGTCGGCTCCCGACCATGAAATATAACCAGGGTTGGCCCGGCCGGGATCCGACCAGAAATCTTGTTGTAGTAGGGCCAACCGGGGCAATTCCTGCACGGGTATACATGAATTATTTTGAATTCTCTGACATTTCTGAAAATTAACTTGATTTTTTTGAATTACCTGAAATCTACTTGAATTTACGTGAATTCTTTTGAATTCGCTGAAATTTCACATATATTTTACAATTTTAAACATTTATCATATCATATAGTCTCCTTGAATTTTCTGGAATTTATTTAAACTTTCTAGAATACACTTGAAATCTTCTAAATTCTTTTGAATCTACGGAATATTACTTAAATTATCATTAGTTTTATGAAATCTATTTGAATTTACATAAATTACTTTGAATTCACTGAAATTTCATATATTCGCTTGAACGTACTTGGATACTCCTAAATTCCGTTGAATTCACTTGTATTCTGCCTGTGAAGTCATTTAAATTTACTAGAATTATTTTAAATTTCTTTGATTTCCCTTAAATTCTCTTGAATTTTCTGGGATTTATTTGAATTCTCTAGAATACACTTGTAATATTCTCAATTCTCTTTAATATATGAATTATTACGTTAATTAGCATGAATGCTCTGAAATCTATTCGAATTTACGTAAAATATTTTGAATTTACTGAAATTGCATATATTCGCTTGAATTTACTTGAATGCTCCTGAATTTCCTTGTATTCCTATGAAAACGATTAAATTTACAAGAATTCTTTTAAATTTCATGAATTTCTCTTGAAATATCTGGAATTTTCACGAATTCTCTTCAATTCCCTTGATGAAACTGTAAACCTTTTTGTTAACTTTTTTTTTTTAAATTAAAAAATCCCCTTTTTGATTTTAAATAAAGTTAGTGTTAATTTGAGTATAAAGTTTTTTCCAAAATCTGTTTCCGGGTTAAAAAATGCATCGAAACCATGTACTCCTTTTGTCAAAAGAAATTTTAAAGCAAAATTAAACAAAATAAGTGAGAACAAACTGAAAAGAAATAAACCCCTCCAAGGTTAAAATGATACAAATTTTAATGGCTTACGTATAATACATTTCTTAGAAAGTAAATTGACGTATTATATCTGTGCATTCCTACAGAATTTGCTTCAATCACTCGTAATTCCTAAAAACAATGTGATATAACAAATTTAAAAAACCTGTCATATGCAAAAAATTGAATTCCGAAACACATTTGATGAATAAGTAGGCCAATCTAATCGCAGTCTTTATTATCGTACATTAAAAAAATGAAATGGAAATGTTTCAAACTAAATTACGATGTATACACGGTAAAAAAAAATGCTGGTAATTTTACCACTTTCAGAGTAGGTACGATTTTAACCTACTCCCAAAGTAACGTTTTCACTGACAATAATGAATATCCACTTTTAGTATGGAATTCAACTTTTAAGTTACGTAAGTTTCCAGACAGATTCTGTAAAATTACAATGCATTATGAACATTATGAATTTGTAGGTGATTTCATTCTAACCAAAAATATTCGTGTTTTCATTCAACATGGTAACTTTAGCATCTACGTGAGAAATGTGAATGATGGTATACTACGTAATTGTCAAAAAAATAAACTGACATATATACGAATATAAATAAATGATTTTATTTTTTTTTAATACATCTCTTAACTATATTTTTTTCAATTTTGTAAATTAATTTTTTCCTAATTTATACCGTTCTGAAACACTCTTTGACAAATAATTGTAATTTTATCATTTTTTTCATTATTTTCCGCAACTTTGAAACTTTAAGATTACTTGTACTTATACTACGTTAAGAGCTGTGCAAGTACGCCGCATTATCAATTATGAAATTTCAAGACGTGAGATTTCGTTGGAAAAAGGAATTTTTAACAGTTTCTGTACTTTTACCAGCGTCAAAAAATTCAATACTCTGAAAGTAGGTCCATTTATTACCTCCCGTGCAGAAATTTCGATCTGGCCCCAATCGGGGCCAGACCGGGACATATCGGGCCCAGATCGGGAATCGCGATCGGTGCCCGATCTGTACGCGATCAGTCTCATTATAATCCATCTTATGAATTTCGCGAATGAAGAGCGATTCATAAATGATAAAATAATATTTATTGTCTCTACCTCGTTGGGCTTGGGTGGATTTTTGACAGAAACAGGGTGATCACTGAAGAGGCGAGATGGATCAGCGAGTACCATTTGATTCTCCCAGATCCATCTCTCTCTCTTCTGTATTCTCCTCCTTGCATCAGATAACACCCGTATTTTGTCAACAATATGCTGCTTGATTGTCTGCAGCTTTGACTTGTTCAGTGTCTGATTCAAGATCCTCAGTTCTTGGGCAAACTTTCGAAACCTTTACGTGAAGGGTCTACCAGATGTTATGCAGTCAATCACACATTGAAGGCGGGAGGCATTCTGTCTTGTCCGTCGAAAATACTCGTTCAATTGATGCAAGAGTTTTTTGTCTTTTGATCCATCGTCGGTTTGATCCTTCGATTTAAATCAGCCGAAGCTCTCACAGCACCATGAACTGAGCAATTGATGGTCTAGAGGTCGGACTCTTGCGAGATTTCTCCACGAAGGGAGGCACTCATTTCAGCCAGATCATGGGGCTTAGGAGGAACTTGCATGTCAATGTTCCTCCACGTACATATTCATTTTTTGTCAGATAAGGACGTTGATGTCGCAAGGATTGAATCGAAACGTGCTGAATCTCTGTTTTTTTTTTGCAGCACATTGTATGCATACGCGCCATAAAGCCACGATAAACAGGGATAATGCTGGCATCGTAGCAGTCTAGCAAGTCATCCTTGAGTTGATCCGTCCACTTCAAGTGGACGTTTAGCCGGTTCGTCGTCGTGTTTCTATCTAAATTATTTTCAGCACCCTGAACTCTGGGATGATCGGCATTGTTTGCCGACCCATTGTCAGCTGATCTGCGCGTTTGATCGTTTTGAACCGCATATACAACTTTTTGGTGTTTTCGTGGTGTCATTGTTGTTCCCACAAGCAGATAGGGAGAGGGTTCGTCCATCCTTATAGAGCCCCGCGTGCAGGGATAAGGCTGCATACTCTAAAAGGCCGTCCGGTATCCCAGAGTTAGAGGTATGTATAATTAAAAACTAAAGGTTAACAACCACCGCAGGGTCCCACTAGGAGCAATTGCCATCTAAAAACTGGCATAAGCTCCCAGTAGGACCGCGGTAAATTCCATTCATGGCCACGTCTCACAACCGTGAGATGCGTGGTTACAGGACACGACGAAATCACAACGACAGGCCGGCGTATCCCTCGTGTGTTTTGAGGACACCTGGGCGTGGTGTCTTCAACGGTGTCTCTGGGATACTGGGAGTAAGCAACCTTAACTCTGTATGTGGGGCTCAACAAAGACAGCCAAATCCTTTCCCTAACTGCACAAGGGAACAACAATAACACCATCAAACCACGAAAAAGTTGTTAATGCGGTCCAAAACGATCGAGCGCGCAGAGCACCCGACAAGCGGTCAGCAAACGCTTGAGCACGTTCCGCGTCAATCTTTGCGAAATCAACACGCCTACCTGTTCAAAAGTGAATATATACGCGGAATGCATCCCCAAATGCTGCTCCAACAAGCTGCAAACGAAGATGAGGAAGCCACCTTAAGACAACCTCGGGAAGCAAACACTTTCTAAGAGATGTTAGCGCTTTCAGCACAAGGAAGAACATTGATATACAGGTTCCTCCTTAGCCCCAAGATCTGGCTTAAATGGATGCCTCCCTTCGTGAGGATATCTCGGAGGATCCCGACTTCTGGACCATTAATTGTTCAGTTTATGGTGCTGCGAGAGCATTGGCTGATTCATACCGTAGGCTAAAATCGACGATGGATCAAAAGACCAAACGACGCTTGTATCAACTGAACAAGAAGACTGGATGAGCAAGAAAGAATGCTTGCCGTATTCAGTGTGTGATTAGGTACATAACATCTGATAGGCGGTTCATGGAAAGGGTTCGAAACTTCGCTCAAGAACTAAGGATTCTCAATCATACACTATACAAATCAAAACTGCAGACAATCAAGCAGCACATTGTTGACAAAATACGGGTGTATTCTGACGCAAGGAAGAGACTACAGAAGAGGAAGAGATGGATCAGGGAGAATCAACAGTTTCTCGCCGACCCATCTGGCCTGTTCAGTGATCACCTTGTTTCTGTTAAAAATCAACCCAAGCCCAACGAGATAGAGAATTTTTGGAGAGAAGTATACAAGATCCCAAAAACACTGGAGTTAGAAAGAAGATACTGACAATATCATCTACTTCAAGGAATTTTGCGACAACCTCATGAAATCTGAGGAGGAATGTCCATCAACCAGGGGTAGCCCGGCCGGGATCCGACCAGAAACCTTGTTGTAGTAGGGCCAACCGGGGCAATTTCTGCACGGGCGTAATTCATTTGAAATTCTCTAAACTATTATGAATTCTGCAAATTCTTTTGCGTTCTGTGAATTCTTCTGAATACTCTAAATTCCTCTCAAACAATTAAGTTATCTTTAATTCTTTGATTTTATTATTATAATTATAATTCCATTGTAATGAGCCAATTAATCGTACCTCACTGGTACACGCATATGCGAAAAAATTTCCAACTTATTTTTTCCTGGCGTGCAATTTTAGCTAAGAGTGTGAACACACCTGTAAAGGATAATCTTTGAACAGCATCCTTACTGACATGTTTTATTTTACCTTAAATTGTTTTCACTAATTAGCGAGCCTAATTAAAACTGTCGACAAACGGATTCGTACAGGATGAAAATTCTACCAAAAACCAGAACTCCTTTCTTGTCCTCAGTTCCCTCTACTTTTGATGATACTTTATTGTTCTTTTCTGGTATATCGCAAAAAACACTAATTAAAAAACTCTTCGAGGTAAAATCAAATGCTCAAAGATCTGATGATATTTCAATTAAAATGATTCGCCTTGATTTACCAGTCATTGGCCCTATTCTCTTGCACATCTACAATGCATCTTTGCAGGTGGGAATATTTCATGATGCCTGGAAAGAGGCGATTATTCGCCCTGCTCCTAAAATATCTAACCCTATGTCTCCGAAAGACTTCCATCCTATATCCATACTATGTGATTTGTCTAAACCTTTCGAACGCATTGCCCATCAGCAACTTGCTGCACACATTGAAATAAACAATTCAATGGGCCGAATGCAATCTGGGTTTGCGCCAGGCATAGTACACTTACAGCTTCACTCAAAGTAACTTCTGACCTTAGACTTGCAATTGATAGAAGGGCAATAACGGCTTTTGTCCTTTTTTACTTTTCTAAGGCGTTTGATACAGTTAACCATAATATACTATTAACTAGGCTCAAATCGCTACACCTCTCGAATATGGCTGTTAAATGGTTTGAATCTTATCTTAGTAATCGTTCTGAAAGAGTACAAATTAGCAATGGCGAGAGGTCTAATTGTGGGGAGGTTATGAGTGGTGTCCCCCAGGGATCCACGCTTACACCCACTTTATTCAATATTTATTCCTCTGAACTTGGTAGTGAACTTCGTCATTGTTACTATCACAAATGTGCTGACGACTTTAAGCTTTACCTTTCCGGGCCTATTGCCAATCTTAAGAGCTGACTTCAAAAGTTACAGCCGATATTGATCCAGTGGTGCAATAAACTTTGACAAGTGGCATCACTCTTGACCCTGCTGAAACAATGGCTATAATCATAGGACCTTCTTCCTCTCCATCATTTGAAACAATTGCAACCCTACCTCCTCTCTTGATCGATGGACGTGTCATCCCCTTCATGGAATCTGTGAAAGATTTAGGTTCTATTCTTAATCACTGTCTTACTTGAAATGAACAAGTTGCGGATATTTCAAGGAAAACCTTTAGAGCCCTTCAACGGCTTAACAGGAATAAAGAATCACTTCCTACCTCAACGCGTATCCTCCTAGTTAAAAGTCTGATCCTTCCCTTCTTTGACTACGGCTGTGTGGTATATGACCATATTACTGATGACCTGAATGCCAAGCTTGAGCGGTTTATCTATAACATCCACAAAAGTGAACATACTCAGTATGGAGAAAGAGCAGGACTTCTTCACGTCGCCAAAAGAAGACAATTTTGTGTGGGTAATTTGCTTTATAACCTATAAAGTAATAAGGCTCCGCTCTATCTACCTAATCTGCTCCATTTTATTGACAAAGATCAACCAAAACGTTCCAAACTCCGTGAAACAAAAACAGTACTAAAAATTCAGTCACACCGCACGTGTAAAATGCAAAGGTCTTTTGTTATTCACGGTGCTTGCCTTCAGAACAAACTACCTATATACATTAGAAATGCACCTTCATAATTTCACTTTAGAAAAGTCCTTCTTGGTTACTTATTCAACACATCTAATTCTACCCTCGAAATCACACATTGGTAACACTTCAATTCTTAATTAAACATATATATGAGTGTGTGTATGAATGCGTATTTACTTTAAGGTATGTATATTTGCGTGTATATATAATTAAAAACTAAAGGTTAACAACCACCGCAGGGTCCCACTGGGAGCAACTGTCATCTAAAAAATGACCCGACGGTCGGGCCATCTCTTGCCCAGAGTCGGGCCGACCGTACTTTCACGGTCTTTTGAAGGCATGAACCAGCGTTTATCCGACGGCCGGCCCATATTTGGGCCAAGGTCTGACCGACCATCGGGTGCAACATGGTGACTTGTACAAGCCGATGTTATGCCGACGGTCGGGTCATCTCTTGCCCAGAGTCGGGCCGGCCGCATTCTTGCGGTCGTACCGACCAATCTGCCTCAGTTTATCCGATCATGGGCCCAAACTTGGGCCGAAATTCGGCTTTTCGCCCACCACCGACGTCGGTTACCAACGTCGGTGAGATCATGGCAGCTTGAAAACACCTTAGTCGGTCCAACTCTGGTTACCATAGATCGGTTACCAAAGTAGGACCGACTTCGGGCCAATGGTCAATCTCTGGCATCCGACCGAATTTCGCACCTAGTTAGGAGAATAAAGCTCGGGATAAAGAGACAACCAGAATTGTATGTAATACAATAGGCGCAGTGGGACTACGGTCACCTGACGACACGAATGATCTTCTCCTTCTATTTATAATGCAGCTGTGAACAGTACTCGTGCTGCTATTCAATGTTATTGAATTATTTTGCACAATTATTTTCATTGGATAATTCTATTTTTATACTGATTTTAAGTTTAAAAGCAATACAAAATTAAAAATGAGAAATATGGTTTGTATTTGTAAAATGCAAACTATATATTTAATTTCATATTGCTTTTAAATTTCAAGTCAATATAAAAAAAAACATAATTTTGAAAAATATATTAAAAGAAACAACGACGATCTGCTACATATACGTATAATTAAATGTACGATATACTTTTATTGGTTATCGGGAGATTTTGATAAATTTAATTTGCACAAATGAAATAATTGTTTAAACAGTGTTCAAAAAATAATTCCTTTTATCCAAAAATTTTTCATTAATTTCTAATCAAAATTATTTAACAGCTATAACTTTGAAAAAATTATTTAATTGATTAAATTATTTACTTTGATGAATTAATAACATTTTACTTTTTATACCTTTCATTTGTTATAATTTTTAATGTTTATTTACAATTAACCAATAATTACATTTCAAATACTATTAAAAAAGAATTATGAAACAATATTAAATAATTTAATTTTCTAATAAAATCTGATAGAAATTAAAAAAATGCCACTTGGGACAGTTTCGAAAATTATCGAGAAGAAAAACGGAAAGGTTCCGTTGGGACACTTTCTCATAGATTATGAAAGACTGAAAGAAAATGGTGGGATGGTTTCTACTCTAGGAGCTGGGTGTAATCCTGTGGTGCTGTTCTAGGTCCGTCAAATTTTTTAACTGAATCTTGGGCAAAATGTTGTGCTGATTACAAAAAAGTAGGGTGCCCCCCCCCGAAAAATGGGGAGGTTTCGAGATATTCGCGTTTTAATTATTTTTTAATTAATACAATAGTCCTGTTGTAATTTGAGTTTTTTCGAACGTTCAAATATATGGTCGGCTAGAAAACCGATTTACGAAGATAAATTTCCTCTATCATTTTTTGATTAAATCAATTTTTAACATAACAAATTAACAATTACGTGGAAAAATAAGGAAAAATAAAATTGTGCTTATTTTGTTTAAAATATTGATTGCACATCAAAAAGCTTTTCTCAAAAGTTCAACTACTCTCCGAGAAGCATTTTTTTCTAAGAGAACATTTTTTGATAGAAGTGATCAATTTCGAGAAAACATCGATCAAAGAAATAAAAAAATGCAGAGCCAAAATAGAAAGCTGTTTTTCTTTGTAGGAAACAATTTTATCGAGAAATTTCGAGAGATATAAGACACTCCCTTTTGGGTCTCCTTTAACTTTCATGAAGAAAATTTTATTCTCATGTCTATATTTAACAAGTTAATACGCATTTTAGAATGTACATAATTTGACGTGCTGTACCTTTAGCAATTTTTAATACATTCTTCTGGAAATTTGTACATGGATAATGTAAAGCCTCATTAAAAAATTAGCTTTAGCTAGTTTAAAATCCAATAATAACTCTTTGTGCTATAAACGATAGTGAACAGTCTCATTTTCGGCTTCTAATATATATATATATATATAGCTGTCATCCTTGGGTCGCTTCGTGTCCTCAAAACACACGAAAGTTTCGCCGAACTGTCGTTGTGATTTCGTCGTGTCCTGTGACCACTCATCTCGCGGTTGTGAGACGTGGCCATGAATGGGATTTACCGAACACGCTCGTGCCCGTAGGAGCACCGCCTTATGGAGTTTTGGGAGAAATACAACCAATAACTACAGCAATCCTACACAAGAAGTGTGAGTGCTGCCCTCGCTTCGCTCGGGCAACAAACTTCACGCTCGTTGCAATCATAGCCTTTCAACCGTAGTTGTGCAATATACTATTATCTACCATATCACAGAGACTTGCTCCATTAAAACATAATATGGCAATGCATGGTTATACAACTGAATTGGCCCTTCGTCGAAGGGCGAAACGTTGAACGTTTTATTAAATAAATTTTTGACCAGTATACCAACAAAGCTAACATCTTTTAATTAATTTGCTGACCTGGTCGACATCCAAAAACACCAGCTAACAATCGATAGGACTTATTAATGGTTATTTACCAGCTACTTGAGGATTTTGCAAATCATAGAAGATTTACGAGTAATTATTTTACGCCCAAGTCAATGAATTATAAAAAATGTAGGACGTAATCAGGACCAAAAAAACTGTTGACAAAATACTGGATTCGTCAGGGATAATCCATAGCACTTATTGATGGTTATTTTCTAGCTACTTAAGAATTTTGCAAATCATGATTCAAAATAATTATGAAAAATCTAGGACGTAATCAAGACCAAAAAAACTGTTGGTAAAATACTGGATTCCGTCAGGGATAATCCATAGCACTTATTAATGGTTATTTTCTAGGTACTTGAGGATTTTGCAAATCATGATTCCAAAGAATTATGGAAGGTTTCTAAGTGATTATTTTGAACCCAAATTAATGAATTTTAAAGAATCTAGAACGTCATAGTGGTTTGCAAATTTTTAACAAGCGTTTAAAAAAATTGCAATCGATTGATTTCGAGGTGACCACAAACCTTTTGACAAAACACTAGATTCCGTCAGGGACAATTCGATAGGACTCAGTAGTGGCTATTTCCTGACTAATTGACGATTTTGCAAAGCATTATTTCAAAGAATCATGTAAGGTGTGCGAGTAATTATTTTCCGCCCAAATCAATGCATTTCGAAAAATCTAGGACGTAATCATGGTTTGCAAATTTTGAAAAAGGCAAGAAAAATGCAATCAATTGATTATTAAGGTAATCAGAAAAACTTTTTTTGGTTTCATAAATATATATTTTAAGTTTAGCGATATTTACGCCATTATCACAAAAGTCCCTCCGTAAAAAGACCTAACAGCTCAGTAATCAGTTACTTTGCATCCTTCGTGGTGTAACGATGTCCTTTGTATTGTATCGTCAGCCCTGGATCAAGGGGGCGGGGGCTAAGGGGGCTGCAGCTCCGGGCATCGAGTGAAAGGGTGCCTCCAAATTATTGATTTGTAACTTTTTTCCCAGTTCGGAAAATTATAGTTAACAGAAAAATTGGATTCTCTGATGAAAAAATCTATGGGAATTCTCTAAAATTTTATTTCATAAAAATATCTGCCCTGTCATAGAATTTTCGTCGATCAAATAAGCGCGCGGATTTGAACTAATCAGATGGGTGGTGCAGATTCTGCGTGATTGAAAGAGTGTCACTAATCAGAACACACTTTTTTTATCATCTTTCCTCATATCATCTCAAGTCTTTGATTGGCAATAACAATATATTAACTTACTCCATACGAACCAGGCTCGGTTCACTCCCAGAGGCCAAAATGGCAAATAGTTATTATTATTATTTCTTTAGATCAGTTTGGTGTCCCTCCTAGATGGCGCCCTAACTTAGACCCCGAAGGGTAAGGGGAAGCTCGGAACATTCGGCCATATTGTATGTTTTCTTTTCAATGAATGTAACGTGTCGATTTGAAATTGTTTGAAATGGATCGCGAATACTGTGTTGTGCCTGGGTGTGAAGAAAAGAAAAATAGAACAATCAAAAATTTTGGACACAGAATTCCAAGGAAGGCATCCGTTCGGATCAAGTGGCTCGAAGTGATTCGAAATCCCGAGTTAAAAAAGATGTCAAACGACGACATAACCTCGAAACGGTTTTGCGTGTGCCGAAAACATTTTTCTGAAGACGCATTTTGAAGAAAAACGCAGAAAGGGGCGAGAAGATTAAAAAATGATGCAGTTTCAACGATGATTTATTAAACATGGAAAGTCCACACCGCAAAAGAATTGTTCTCCAAAATATGGTGTCACCATCACTGGGAAAATTAAAGTGGGAAAATTCAATGCCTGTAGATGAAATCAGAGAAAGCTCTATACGTTTGGTAAGTTAAAATTACAAAGCCGCGGAGCAGGCAGCTGAGACCCTTGGCCTGAATTTTAACGTCAGAAGTGAGGAAAGTGCATTACTCCACCTAGATGCTTCACTTCTGAAAGCCGAAGTGAAGAAAGCAGAATTTGAAAAATTCCATCAAGAGCTATTGGATAAGAAAATGCACGGAAATTTTCATAGGAATGTAGAAAAACAGGAAGCATTGTAAAATATATTGTAATTTAAAACATCACATGGACGGTAGAGGCTAACATTGTAAAATATATTATAACTTTAGGGTAAAAGGGCAGAGATGAATAAGTTATATGGGGCGATAAGGGGACGACATTGTAAAATATATTTCAAAAGGGTCAAGATAAATAACGTATATGGAACGATAAGGAGGGGGGGGGCAGCATTGTGAAGCATTTTATAATTTGAAGTATTATATGGACGGTAGGGGCTGACATTATGAAATGATATCCTATCGGTATGTAGGTACACAAAATAAGGGGGGAGGGATCGAGAACATCAATAAAAAATTACTAACTATCAGCATTTTCAGTACACAAAATAAGAGGAAAGGGGTCGAGAACATCAATGAAAAATTACTCACTATCAGCATGTCAGTACACAAAATTAGGGGTTAGAGATCGAGCACATCAATAAAAAATTACTACCTATCAGCATTTTCAGTACACCAAAATAAGGAGAAACGGTTCGAGAATATGAATAAAATTTATTCACTATCGGCATGTCGATACAAAAAATTAGGGGGGAGGGATCAAGAACATCAATACAAAATTACTAACTATCAGCATTTTCAGTACACAAAAATAAGGAGAAAAGGGTCGAGAACACCAGTAAAAAATTACTCACTATCGGCATGTCGGTACACAAAATTAGGAGGAAGGGATCGAGAAAATCAATAAAAAATGACTAATTATCAGCATTTTCAGTACACGAAATTAGGGGAAAGGGGATTAATTTCAGGCATTTCGGCACTCCAGATTAAAATTGGTTTTAAAGGCGCATATTATTGACAAAAAAAGCAATAAAAATAGCAATCAAAAAAGCTGCCAGATAATCCATTAAACAGGTTAGGAATGATTTAGCCAAGGAGATGAGCTTAGTTATCATTAGAGATCAAGTTAAAATTAGCAAGGAAAGCTTGGCTAAACCATTGAAAGAAATGGATCCTACCTGTGATACTTGAATGGAAGACGGCCGCACTTCGTGTTCACAGGTCGAGTTTACAGTTACCAAGATATCGTTTACGTGCTTGCCGGTGAATTAATAGAACGTTGGGAATTGCATGATAGGGGAAGAGCTGATGCGCACAACTTAAATTTCTATAACTCGCAACAGTCGAGAGAAAGATAGACGGTGAGATCGGCTTCCGATTCGTCCATACTATTGTCCCGTCCTTCCTTCGTTAGTCCTTATGAGCCGCTGCTGACGTGGAGAACTAGGAACCCTTTCTCCTTACTGCAGGTGTGGAGAGGATACTTCGACGCTCCCGATAAAAGTGAAAACAAACAAAAACGGCATAAAAGCAAAGAAACGCCTGTTCACAAAAGAAACATTTGCAGCGACAATAATTTTTAGGCGAGATTACCTATTCCCGTTTGGAATTTTGGTGGTAACCGCCTAGGTCCATCTCCACCAGGAACGTGCCTTGGATCTCAGACGACCAAAAGAAATAGTCCATTCCATCCTTTATGAGTAGAGTCAGCTATACTACCCCGGATGTTAAAAGGATATGCGATAAAAGATGTTCCGGAAGTACATGTAGGGATTTGAGACGTGAAGATCTGCTGAAGCTAAAGGCGGGGGTGGATCTAATCGAGACCGAGGAATTCAGAAATTAAATAACAAACAAAATTAATACAGCCCTACATTGTTAAACTAACATTATAAAGAAAACGTACGACATAGAAACAAAATAACGCGATAAGATATATATGATAAAATAATAATAACTTAAAATTATAACAGAAGTGAGTCGCAGAAAATCTGCAATGTCACAGTAGAAGAACAGTCTTTGTCGAAAAAGCAAACATTTGACCTTTTCTCAGATCATCAGAGCTTAATTCAGGTACAGAAGGTTTCATTTTCGCATGCCAGGATGGGTTCATTTCCACCTTAGTGGGAACACCGTATATCTACAGACATAATGCGGTCCTAAGAGTGCTTTATTACCATCTTTGTCGCTCTTACGGTGTTGGCCGCGACCCTGCCCTGCCGAACGCTCCAAGGGCCCATCTGTGCACGTCGAAATTTCGACGTGCACAGTTGTCACTTGGACAACTGTGCACGTGCACAGATGGTACTTGGGCAACTGTGCACGTCGAAATTTCAAACTTGCACAGTTGTAACTTCGACAAATGTGCACGTGCACAGGTATTCAAGTGACGACTGTGCACGTGCACATATGGCACGTGCTCAGTTGGCACGTGCACAGTTTTCCGTCTGGCCATCAACGTGCACAGTTGGGCACGTGCAAAGTTGCTACGTGCAAAGTTGACCCCATCCCGGAGGTACTTATATGGAAAAATTACATCGTATTGCAGACTAGACGTTGAACCATTTTCGAAGTGCAGTTCATGCTGGTGTGATGGTCCACGATGTGGATCTACAAAAATAAGCTCTGCATGCTGCAAAAATTCTTGGTTCCGAAGATATACGGTTTAAAGCATTTGACTGGTGTATATTGCGGTTCAATAGAACTCACCGAATAACATTCAGAAAAGTCAATAAATTCATCACCAGAAAAACATTAGAAGATAAGGAAGCTTTGAAAGTAAACGCGGCGAATTTTGCAAATAAAGTGAAGCCGCTCATCGTTCAATATGGGAGGGAGAATGTTTAGAACTCAGATCAAAGTAGATTCCAGTTAGAGATGCATTCAGGTCGAACATTAACAGTTGAAGGTACACGACAAGTGAAATGTGTAATCTAATCTATTTCTTCTACAACTTACAGCTACACTGTAAAAAAAGTTATGGTAATTTACCACGTTCAGAGTAGGTCCGATTATAACCTACTCCCAAAGTAACGTTTTCACTTATAATAACGAATATCCACTTTTAGTATGGAATTCAACTTTTAGGTTACGTAAGTTTCCAGACAGATTCTGTAAAATTACAATGCATTATAAACATTATGAATTTGAAGGTGATGGCATTCTAACCAAAAATATTCGTGTTTTTATTCAACATGATAACTTCAGCATCTACATGAGAAATTTGAATTATGGTATACTACGTAATTATCAAAAAAATAAATTGACATACATACGAATATAAATAAATTAATTCATTTTGTTAAATACATCTTTTAACTATATTTTTCATCAATTTTTTAAATAAATTTTTCCATAATTTATACCGTTCTGAAACATTCTTTCACAAATAATTGTAATTTTACCATTTTTTTCATTACTCTCCGCAACTTTGAAACTTGACAATTACTTGTTCTACAACGCCTTGTTATAGTGTCAGTCTAAAAGTGGTAATGTTACAAGATTGGTTGGAACTTCTAACATACAAGTGGTATTCACTCCATAATCAGAGTAGTAAAATTGCACGAATTTTTTGTTGGTAATTTTACAACTTTAACTGGTACAATTTTTTTATTTCTTACAGTGTATGATATTCAGCCCACGATTTCTGCAGATGGGAAGCTTCTATCTCCACTTTTTCATGTATTAAAAAAACAAAGTGGAAAATTGTGACCCATTGTGGAAGAATCATTTTTTTCGGTCTATCAACTTCTTTCTAGCTGCATAAAAATCTGGAAAGCTTACGTCGGGTAAATTTGTTTATTTTCCATAATTTTCGGTAATAAAAGTATTTATTCATGTACCTTAAATTTTTAAGGTTAAAATCAACCAAACAATTTTTTTAAATTATATTTTGTTTCTTGTATAAATGGATATTTGGAAAACGGACCAAAATTTTAGTACTTTTTCAAGTGATGGCGTAGCGGCTCGAAGCTAAACTTAAAAAATCAGAAGTTCGAAATCCAACGCCAGCCGCTACTAATAGTATACACAAATATACCGGAACTGAAATTTTCAATCTAGTTTACAATAAATTTGTAAAAAATTTCATTCATTTGAACGATCATTACTTGAAGCTCTTCAAGTACCTATTTATTCCGGTTATTAATTACAACATACGAATAATTTTACCCGCAGAAAATGTTCGAAGCTGGTTGGAGCACGTACTCTTCCCGAACATAAGACCGACAAGGTGTGTTACTCATAGACTCTTGGAAAGGACACTGTCCAGAAGTTGTAGGGCAAGCAACACCTGCTAAAAGAATATTATTCCAATGATTATATCAAAAGGTACGATCGGAAAAGTTTAGCCTCTTGACGTCTACGGATTTCGTACCCAGGCGGAAAAGTCAGGCTTATGCCGGATCTTACGAACGGCATAGTACCGCGCCATTTTTAAACGAGGAGCAATGCCAGTGCTGATCAACTGTACTGGAACCTGTCAAAAAGTCCTAAAAATGCCATGATTTTTATAAGAGGAAAAAAAAAGCTTTGAAACTTCCTTCTAAACATTAAAATCAATCAAGAATTCCCTCGAATTCCAAAAGAATATAAAATTCGAATCACTATAAATTGATTGGAAAAATATTCGAATATTATTATAAAATTCAGTAAAAACCATTAAATTATTCTCTGGAACCTGTCAAAAAGTCCTAAAAATGCCAAGATTTTTATAAGAGGAAAAAGAAGCTTTGAAACTTCCTTCTAAACATTTAAATCAATCGAGAATTCCTTCGAATCAAAGAAGAATAACAATTTCAAATTCAAATCGCTATAAACTGATTAGAAAAATATTCGAACATTATTATAAAATGCTGTGAAAACCATTAAATTAATCTCCGGAAACTGTCAAAAAGTCCTAAAAATGCCACGATTTTTATAAGAGAGGGAAAAAAGCTTCAAAACTTCCTTCTAAGCATTAAAATCAATCGAGAATTCCCTCGAAATCAAGAAGAATATCAATTTCAAATTCAAATCACTATAAATTGATTGGAAAAATAGTAGAACGTAGTTATAAAAATCAGTAATAACCATTAAATTAATCTCTGGAAGTTGTCAAAAAGTCCTAAAACTGCCATGGTTTTTATTAGAGGAAAAACAAGCTTTTAAACTTCCTTCTAAACATTAAAATCAATCCAGAATTCCCTCGAATTCAAAAAGAATATCAATTTCAAATTTAAATCACTATAAATTGATGAGAGAAATATTCGAAGATTATTATAAAATTCAGTGAAAACCATTATAATTATCTCTGGAACCTCTCAAAAAGGCCTAAAAATGCCATGATTTTTATAAGACGAAAAAAAAGCTTTGAAACATCCCTCTAAACATTAAAATCAATCGAGAATTCCCTCGAATTCAAAAAGAATATCAACTTCAAATTCAAATCACAATAAATTGATTGGAAACGTATTCGAATATTATTATAAAATTTAGTAACAACCATTAAATTAATCTCTGGAACCTGTCAAACAGTCCTAAAAATGCCATGATTTTTATGAGAGGAAAAAAGAGCTTTGAAACTTCTTTATAACCATTAAAATCAATCGAGAATTCCCTCAAATTCAAAAAGAATATAAAATTCATATCACTATAAATTGATTGGAAAAATAGTCGAACATAGTTATAAAAATCAGTAATAACCATTAAATTAATCTCTGGAACCAGTCAAAAAGTACTAAAAATGCCATGATTTTTATGAGAGGAAAAACAAGTTTTGAATCTTCTTTCTAACCACTAAAATCAGCCGAAAATTCCTTCTAATTCAAAAAGAATAACAATGTCAATTTCAAATCACTATAAACTGATTAGAAAAATATTCGAACATTATTATAAAATTCAGTGAAAACCATTAAATTAATTTTCGGAAACAGTAAAAAAATTCCTTAAAATGCCATGATTTTTATAAGAGGAAAAAAAAAGCTTTGAAACTTCCTTCTGAACGTTAAAATCAATCGAGAATTCCCTCGAATTCAACAAGAATATCAAATTCAAATCACCATAAATTGATTGGAAATATATTCAAACATTATTATAAAATTCAGTAATAACCATTAAATTATTCTCTGGAAGCTGTCAAAAAGTCCTAAGACTGCCATGGTTTTTATAAGAGGAAAAAAAAGCTTCGAAACTTCCTTCTAAACATTAAAATCAATCGAGAATTCCCTCGAATTAAAGAAGAATAACAATTTTAAAATCAAATCACTATAAATTGATGAAAAAAATATTTGAACATTATTATAAAAATCGTTAAAAACCATTAAATTATTCTCTGGAACCTGTCAAAAAGTCCTGAAAATGCCATGATTTTTATGAGAGGAAAAACAAGCTTTGAAACTTCCTTCTAAACATTAAAATCAACTAAGTATTCCCTTGAATTCCAAAAGAGTATCAAATCCAAATCACTATAAATTGATGGGAAAACTATTCGAACATTATTATAAAATTCAGTAATAACCATTAAATCATTCATGGAACCTGTCAAGAAGTCCTAAAAATACCATGATTTTTATAAGAGGGGAAAAAAAGCTTTGAGACTTCCTTCTAAACATTAAAATCAATCGAGAATACCCTCGAATTCAAAAGGAACATCAATTTCAAATTCAAATCACTATAAATTGATTGGAAGAATATTCGAATATTATTATAAATTTCAGTAATAACCATATATTATCCAAATAATAATAACTTTTGCTTGAAAATATAAATTTTTGTCGTAAAACGAAAACACAACGTAAAATTGTCAAAAAATTATGAATCTTCTGTCAAATCTAATGATTTTTTAAATAAAAATTTTAATTTTCGACGAAAAACACTAACAGAATCCAAAATTTTTTAAAGCTTCTAAATCTTGTTCAAAATATAATGACTTTTGTTTACAAATACAAATTTTCGACGTAAAACAAAAAAGGAACTATTATTAATTTTCTTTGATATCTAATGATTTAGTAATAAAAACATCTAACAGGATCCAAAATTGTTCAATCTTCTTCAAGAGTTTTGAAAATTGAAGAAAATTTAATTTTCAACTTTCTTCAATTTTCAGTATTCTTTAATGTTCAACAGTTGAATTTTCGACTGTAAAAAATTAATTTTTTTTTTACGAAAAACACTAATATAATCAAAAATAATTCAAATATTTTAAATGTTGTTCAAAATATAATGAATTTTGTTTAAAAATACAAGTTTTCGACGTAAAACAAAAACGCAATTTAAAATTGGTAAATATTATGAATCTTCTTTGATATCTAATGATTTTTTAATAAAAATATCTAACAGGATCCAAAATTGTTCAATCTTTTTCAAGAATTTTGAAAATTAAAAAAA
Organism: Andricus grossulariae; assembly: GCA_011634705.1. NCBI lineage: Eukaryota > Metazoa > Arthropoda > Insecta > Hymenoptera > Cynipidae > Andricus > Andricus grossulariae. Next base: position 113,539,441 of record JAABKJ010075445.1, on the reverse strand, counting down.
ATTGAATTTTCAGCTTTCTTCAATTTTCAACTATTGAATTTTCAACTGATAAAAATTCAATTTTTTGTACGAAAACACACAAAAATAATCCAAAGTTGTTTAAAGGTTCTAAATAGTATCCAAATAGTAATAACTTTTGCTTAAAAATATAAATTTTTGTCGTAAAACGAAAACTCAACGTAAAATTGTTAAAAAATTATGAATCTTCTGTCAAATCTAATGATTTTTATAAATAAAAATTTCAATTTTCGACGAAAAACACTAGCAGAATCCAAAATTGCTCAAGTTTGTTCAAGAACATTAAAAATGGAAGAAAATTGAAAAATTGAATTTTCAATTTTCAACGGTTCAAATTCAGTTTTTTCTTCCAAAAACACTATCATAATTAAAAATCGTTGAAAGATTCTAAATCTTGTTCAAAATATAATGATTTTTGTTTAAAAATACAAATTTTCGACGTAAAACAAAAACGCAACTTAAAATTGTTAAATATTATGAATCTTCTTTGATATCTAATGATTTTGTAATAAAAATATCTAACAGGATCCAAAATTGTTCAATCTTCTTCAAGAATTTTGAAAATTTAAAAAATGTAAGTTTCAATTTTCTTCAATTTTCAACAGTTGAATTTTCAACTGATAAAAATTCAATTTTTTCCTCCGAAAAATACTAACATAATCCAAAGTTGTTTAAAGGTTCTAAATATTATCCAAATAATAATAATAACCTTTGTTAAAAATTGTTGGAAGATTCTAAATCGTGTTCAAAATATAATTAATTTTGTTTAAAAATACCAATTTTAGATGTAAAACGCCAACGTAATTTAAAATTTATTGTCAAAAAAGTTTTAATCATTTTTGAAATCTAATGATAAATGAATAAAAATGTCAATTTTCGACGAAAAATACTAACGGAATCCAGAATTGTTCATGCTTATTCACGAATATTAAAAATTGACGAAAATTGAATTTTCAACAGTTAAAAATTTCATTTTTACCTAAAAAAACACTAACAGAATCCAAAATTGTTCAATCTTCTTCCAGAATGGTGAAAATTGAAGGACATTTAATTTTCAACTTTTTTCAATTTTCAACAGTTGATTTTTCAAATGGTAAACATTCAACTTTTTCCTACGAAAAATACGAGCATAATCTAAAATTGCTTAAAGATTCTAAATATTATCAAAATATTTTTATTATTAATTTATTATTAATTAATTTATTTAAATATTATTATTAATTAATATTAAGGACTCTTGTTTGAAAAAAATGTGACATAAAATTAAAAAGAAATGTAAAATTGTTAAAAAATTTTGAATCTTCTTTGAAATATAATCATTTTTTAATAAAAGTTTCAATGTCCGATGAATGATACTAACAGAATCCAAAATTGCTCAAGCTTGTTCAAGAATATTAAAAATGGAAGAAAATTGAAAAATTGAATTTTCAAATTTCAACCGTTAAAAATTCAATTTTTTCTTCCAAAAACAATAACCTAATCCTAAATTGTTGAAAGATTCTAAATCTTGTTAAAAATATAATTACTTTTGTTTAAAAATACAAATTTTCGACCTAAAGATCTATTTTTTACGACGAAAATTAACCTTTTTGGTTGAAAATTCTATTAAAAATTAAAATATTAGGTTGAAAATTTATGTATTTTGTTGAAAATTATCCTTTTTTGTTGAAAAATTAATTTTTTTGAATTGAAATTTCATTCATTAGTTTGAAAATTAGCTATTTTAAGTTCAAAATTAATTTTTTCTGATTAAAAATGTAAGTATTTCATTTTTCTTCAAAATTTTTTTTCTTATAGACTTTCAGTCTTTTTTGTAAAAAATTAATTTGTATGGTTGCAAATGTGACTATTTTATTGAAATTTTACTGGCCCAAGAATTTATTTCTTCAACTAAAAATTAAACTACTCTATTTTTTGTAGAAAATTTATCTTTTTACTTAAAAATTCTTCTATTTTGTTCAAAATTTGTTTTTTTTTCGTAGAAAATGCATATTTTTGTGTTGTAAATCAATTTTTTTTTGCAAAAATTCGTCTTCGTAATTCGAAAACTCAAAATTTTGGATTTTATTTTATTTCTTTATTGATTAAAAAATCTTTCTCGGTCTAAAATTCAACTGCTTTTTGCGAATTCACTTTTTTGAATCAAAGATTCATCAGTTTGGTTGAAACTTTCAAGATTTCGTTGAAAATTACCTTTTTTTATTACAAATGAATTATTTTAAATAAAAATGTGAAACACAATTTTAAATAACAATGCCTTTGATATTTTCGTGACCCACATTTTTAGAGAAGGATTAGAAATTTTATCATTCTAAGCCCGATAATATCTTCAAAATTTTTTGTTTGTTTATCAAAATTCAACGTTTATTCCTCACTAAATAAAAAAAATTCTAGTACTAATAGAATTTTGTAGGCTTGAATTTCTATTTTCGTAAAATCACAAGAAAAAAAAACCTATTTTGAGAAAAGGCTTTTTCATTTTTTATCAAATATAAGTCAAATAATCCAGTTTTATTTTTCAACATAATATTGCCAGCAATAAAAATCTCACACGATTGCAAAAAAGCAATAATTTTCGATTTTCTATGAACATCAAAAACTCAAATAAATTTTTTTCAATTTTTTTCTTATAACTTTAAAAAAGTTCCTAAATGATGGTCCCAATAATTTTTCGTCAATTTATTGCTACGAATACAGAAAACTTATTTGACTTATATTTTGAAAAAATTGAAAAGTGTTTTCGCTTTAAAAATTTTTTTTTCGGATTGGACCAGACATTTTTATTTCGTATTTAACATTCATTTAGACTATACGAACGTTTGCTCGGAATAAATAGAAACTGATGGTTAGCATTGACTGATGAAGGAAAACACAATCATCCGGTAATAGTATATTTTTTTTTAAATCAAAGATACGGTGATTTCTAATTTTGAATTTACATTTGTTAACGGAATCTAATTTAAATTTATTCACATTTCACATCATTTATTTGAAAATATTATTTTAAGATTTGAAGATTTCAATATCTCGTAAATAAATCTGGAAGATATTAAGAAAATTTATTTTTTTATTTTTTCAGGACTTGACAAAATTTTAGGAAAAATTTGAATTATCTCAAATCATATTTCAATTTTTTAGAAGTTCTGAAAAGATTCAAAAATAATCAAAAGATTTTTTTCTTAACCGACAGAAAATTTTTAATAATTTTTTCATATAGATAACTTTGATTCAAAAAAATATATTTAAACAGATTTTAAAACATTTCAAATGATATTCTTATTTCGAAAAATAATTTATAATATTTTGCAGTGAACTTTTTCATTTTTGCAACATTAGAAATTTCAGAAAAAATTTGAATAGGTTTCGGAGATATTTAAAAACTTTAAAAAGATACAAAAATAATTTTGAACTTAAAAAGATTTCACACAATTTTAAACAACATGTAGTTTTTTGAAGATTCGAAACAAAAAATTTAAAAGCTTTTTAAGAATTTCGAAAGGTTTCAAGACAATAAAAAATATTCTTAAGATTTCTGGGAAAACTCAAAATAATTTTTTTACCAAATTTATTTTAAGAGAACATCTGAAAAGATTTTAAAACATTCCAAAAAAAATTTTTAAATTAAAAAAAAGGAATCTGGAAGATTTTGAGACAATTTTTATTATTTTTGCAGAATTTTTACAAGACTTTAGGAAAATTCAAATCATTTTAGAAGATATTCAGAAGTTTTTGAACAAATGAAAAAATAATTGAAAATTTGAAAAGATTTTAAAAAACTTCAATAAAATATAAATATAAAATTTCCGAATTGAAAAATTTCCGAACAATAAAATTCCTGAATAATAAAATTCCCGAATTGGAAACATCCCGAAAATTTATATTATTAACGAATTTGAAAATTGCCGAATAATAAAATTCATGAATTGGGAAAATCTCTGACAGTTTGTAATATTACCGAATTTGAAAATTGCCGAGAATTAAAATTCCCGTCACTACCAAATTCTCGAATTGGAAATTTTCCTAATAATAAAATTTCCAAATAATAATATTTCCGAATTCTAAAATTCCCGAATCGGAAAATTCTCGAATAATAAGATTTCTGAATAATAAAGTTCCCGAATTGTGAAATTCCCGAATAATAAAATTCCTGAATCATATAATTACCGAAATGGAAAATCCCCCACCGTTTCTAATATTACCGAATTTGAAAATTACCGAAAAATAAAATTCCCGTCACTATCAAATTCTCGAATTTGACATTTTCCTAATAATAAAATTTCCGAATAATAAAATTTCCTAATAATAAAATTTCCGAATAATAAAATTTCCTGATAATAAAATTCTAAAATTTAAAAATTCCTAAATAATAAAATTCCCAATTTGGAAAATTTCTTAACAATAAAATTTCCAAATTGGGACATTCTTAAATAATAAAATTCCCAATTTGGAAAATTCCCAAATAATAAAATACCCGAATTGGATAATTCCCAAATAATAAAATTCCCAAATTGGAAAATTCCCAAATAATAATATTCCCAAATGAGAAAATTCCCGAATAATAAAATTCTAAAATTGAAAAATTCCTAAATAATAAAATTCCCAAATTGAAAAATTCTCAAATAATAAACTTCCCAACTTGGAAAATTCACAAATAATAAAATCGCCAAATGGGAAAATTTCCGAATAATAAAATTCTAAAATTGAAAAATTCCTCAATAGTAAAATTTCCAAATAGGAAAATTCCCAAATAATAAAATTCCCAAATTGAAAAATTCGCAAATAATAAAATTCCCGAATAATAAAATTTCTGAATAATAAAATTTCCGAATAACAAAACTCTAAACTTGAAATATTCCTAAATAATAAAATTCCCAAATAATAAAATTCCCAAATTGGAAAATTCCCAAATAATGAAATTCCCAAATTGGAAAATTCCTAAATAATAAAATTCACAAATTGAAAAATTTCAAAATAATAAAATTCCCAAATGGAAAAATTCCCGAATAATAAGATTTTCGAATGACAAAACTCTAAAATTGAAAAATTCCTAAATAATAAAATTCCCGAATTGTAAAAGTCCCGAAAAAATCAAATTTCCGACAAGAAATGTTTGAATTATAAAATTCCCGAATTTAAGCGATTAAAAAATTTTCTTTTATGAATATCATTCATTAATTGTTTGAATTCGTGAATCTTATAATTCGAAAATTGTATAATTCGGAAATTTTCCGATTTGAGAATTTTATTATTCGGAAATTTTTCAATTTGAGAATTTTGTTATTCGAGAATTTTCTAATTCGGGAATTTTGTTATTCGGGAATCTTATAATTAGAAAAATTCATAATTCGAAAATTTTCCAATTCGGGAATGTTATTATTCGGGAATTTAACAGTGTCGGGAATTTTATTTTTCGGGATTTTTCAGACCTCCCAAATTCCGGGAAGACTGCGAAATTCCGAACAGTAAAATTCCCGAATTGGAAAATTCCCAACAATTAAAATTCCCGAATAATAATATTTCCGAATAATAAAATCCCCAAATTGAAAAATTTCCAAATTGCAAAGTTCCCAAATAATCAAATTCCCAAATTGGAAAAATCCCAAATAACAAAATTCCCGAATTATAAAATTTTATAAGAAAAAGAATTTTATAATTCGGGAAATTTGTTATTCGGAAATTTCCCAATTCGGGAATGTTATTATGCGGTAATTTTCCAATTCGGGAATTTTATTATTCGGGAATTTAACAGTGTTGGGAATTTTATTTTTCGGGATATTTCAATCGTCCCAAAATTCCCTAATTGGAAAATTTTCGAATAGTAAAATATCCGAATTTAAACAATCAAATTTTTTTACAAATATTATTTGTTAATTCAAAATACAATAATCCAATATTTTTATTTAAAAAATGTAATATTTGAAGTTTCTAAAATCATTGTTTGAATTTAAAATAACAATAATTGAAAAAATATATATTTCGGGATGAAAGTTTTTTCCATTACTTTTATTTCAAGTTCAAACAATAATTTTAGCTTTTAATTACATAACGCTATTATGTTATTAAGATAAAAAAATATTATTACCCAAATTTGATAAGGCACCCTCTTTACAAACGATTTTGCAGCGTTTAACAAGATTTATACAGAATTATTATTCGATTTTGAAGATTGCCCAAGATCTTGAGGATTTTAAAGGATTTTCATATATTTCAACCCATTTAAAAAGATTTATTTGGATTTCATGAGGCTTCAAAAATGTCAAGGGTTTTCATTGTATTCAATGTGATTTTCGAGTATTTAAAAATGGCTTTCTGAATATGTTATCATATTTCAACAACTAGTTATTAGTGCGAACTCTTGGATGCGCGATAAATTTTTATAAAAACTGAGAGCTTTCTTTTTTGAATACTCATGAGATATTTAAATACTAAGTACAAAAATACAACAGTAGATCCTGGGCTGTCTAGGAAATGCGCACTGACTGAAAAGATTGATGTAATAAAATGTTCACTACAGTGTCAAAGAAATATCGAGGATTCTCAAGCATACATCATTTGGTGAAATTCAACCAGTAATTGAAAGTTTGCAAGAACCGACAGAAGCAGAAGAATAATTCACTAAGCCTATTGTTACAAGGACATACCGCATATTTAAAAAAAATACCTCAGCACTTATTCCTGAAATATCTACCTAAAAAGATGTCAATTCCAGTGAAAACTGAATTATTGATGATGTTTTAACTTCAACGTGGGTAAAACCCAAAAAAATTGTCAACAGAAAAAAGTCATACATGTTCATACCTTTTAAATGTTTTTTACAGAACACTTTTCTCATAAATACTGTATTTGTATCAGGAGACCTACTGCTTAGGACTCTCAGTTCATGAAAATGTATTAGTGGCGATTATATTACCCTAGCTATAATTTTGCGATAACGTAGATTCGTTCAACAATGTCGAACAGCGAGAAATTTTGATTAATCGATCTCAGAAAAATTTAATTTTATAATTTGAAATATTATCAAACTGAAGCCGGTAAGGCGTCAAAAACGGTTTTACAGAACCTCAATAAAAATGTTCTAATTCTCATACACGTTGTAACACTTTGATAGAATGTAGGTCACGGAAAAAATGTATTTAACTATACTTTCAAGATTCGCAATACTAATAATATTGTTTGAGAGAGAAAATATTATTTTCAATACGAAAATTTAAAAATTACACAAGTTATGTATTGCAAAACTTTTATTTTTATAAAGAAATATATTAATGTCGAAATATTGTTATATTTGTTTTACCTTGCTTTTAGAAATTACCCGTTGATGTTTTTACGAATTGAAAATTATTGTTTTTATATTGGATGCGGCAGAGTTGTAGTGTATTTCTTTTGAAAAAAAGAGCTTCGACGTATTTGATCGAATCTTATAATCTTATCGATAAGAACAAAGCGACAAGAATCAAGAGTTTGGTCAAAGATAACATTTTTTCAGTGAATACTATTTTTGTATGTTTTGAATTTTTTCAAGGAATATTACATATCTCATTGCCTATGTTAAGGCTCAATTTATTTAAATACACATTTTTTTCAAATGGCTTTGCTTATTTAACTCTACGATAGCAACGAGAAAATACACCCTTTTATTTTTCATTTAGACTCACATTCCTCCCGGTAATAGGTCTATACCAAACTTGTCATATGCTAAAGTTATGAGATAGAATCTTCAGTCATTCTCGAAAAACGCAGATCGGAAAAAGTCCACACACGTTACATTTACCGCGATGCAATAGTCTCTCAACTTTAGTTAAGATGCTTTTCACAGATACCCAGATGTTTTGGGTTTTCTAACAAAATTCAAATCTGGGGTTGGTGGGGTAAACAATATTCTATAGTTACCGGAAATACGTATGCATGCAAGGTTTTATGTGGATTATATATGTGGGGGTATGGGCAAAAAGTTCGATTATAGAATTTTTTGGATGGACCTAGATAAAGATATGATACAATTCGATGGCAAGGCAATTTTATTGTTTAAGTATGCAAATTTTGCGTCATTCATCATTACAGTTTTGAAGTATACTTAAGACATAGAAACGCGTTCATAGGAAGGTAGTAAACTTAGCACATGTATCAACATTGTAATCCGGTGAAAGCAAAATGTACAAGAGGAACTTGATATTCAATAGCTGCATTATTAGCAGATAAATATTTGAAAAAAATTTAATTTATGAATGATACCGTAAGATACTGTATATATACGTTAATAGCATATATGTAACACTATCGCGTTATTTGATTAAACTTTTCTATTTTTCACGTTTTCCACTTTTATAACATTTTTTTTATTATTACTTATAGTCCTAAGGAAATTTATTTATTTGAATGAAGCAAAATTAGTTGATTTTCATTACAAAATTAGCAAAAATGTCTCAACTAATCAAATTACAGTCGAGTAATCATCGTAAAATAATGGTAAAAAGTCCGGTTGAATCTTTCTCAGGTAACTGCAAAGATATATATTTGTTCAAGTCTGTTACTTATACATATACATATACATATACATATACATATACAACTGTGCAAATATGTCAATCCTTTATACAAAATAGGCGAGTCTCGAAAATGTCGTGAAGTTTCATTATTACATTTTTAATGAAAATAAATCATTTTTGAACAAAAAAGTTAAGTTTTGACAAAATAGTTACATCTTTAACTAAACTGATGAATCTTTGATAAAAAAAAAATTCTCAAGAAAAAGTCTATATTATATATGCAGTTATATAATTATTTCATAACCCAATTTGTTAACTTTTACCCAAGAAACTGAACTTTTAACTGAAATGAAGAATCATCAATAAACAAATGTTAAAAAATAGTTGAATTTTCATGCCAGAAGATGAATTTTCTGCCAGAAGAAGAGAAATTTTTTACAACAATAATTAGTGTTTTGTATCTATATTGTTGTTTTCAGAAAAATAAGTCAAATTTTCAATTGGAAAAATTAATTTTCAATAAAAAATAACCAATTTTCAACCAAATTAATGAAATTTCACTGAAAGAGATTAATTTTCTACCCAAAAATAATTGTTAATAAAATACATTAATGATCAACCGAATACTTTAATTTTCATTGAACGTTTCAGTCCGACAATTAAATTTTCAGCCGAAAAGTTTGATTTTATACAAAGGAAAAGACAAATTTACAATGAAATAGATAAATTTCGAAATAAAAAAGAAATTCAACAAGAAATAGAATGGTTTAATTTTTAGTCAGAGAAACAAGTGTTTAGCCAAATAAAATAAATTTTTCACGAAATCGTCAAATTTTCAACTAAACAAATGCATTTTTAACATGAAAGATTAAATGTTCATGGAAAACATGCAAAAGATTAATTCAAAATAATTTATTAATATAAAGAAAAACTAATGAAAAAAAAAGGAATTTTTAATTGAAAAAAATGAATTTTCATTGAAAAATAATGATTTAGGAACAAAAAAGAATTATTTTTTTTTTAAATTTATGAATTCTCAACGACAATTTAAATTTTTTAAGGAATTTTCAGCCGAACAGTTGAACTTTCAACCATAGGAATGCTTTTTCAACCAAAAGGTGAATGAGTCAACAACGAGATTAATTAATATACAACCAGAAGAGACAATTTAAAAAAAAAAATGTAGTAATTTTCAACCAAATAGATCAATTTTCAACTGAAGAATATAAATCTCAAGACAAACATGGAATAGTTAAATTTTCAGAAAAGAACTTCATTTTCAGCTACAAAAAGTGAATTAAAAAAAATAGTTAAATTTTTACGCAAATAAATTAGGTTTTAAGTAAAATAATAAACCTTCAAACCAAAAAATGCATTTTCTACCAAAAAAAGATGAATTTTCAAAAAGATAGTTAAATTTACAATCAAATAGATGAAATATTTACCATGAAGATTGAAAGTATATAAAAAAATAACTTTTCGACAAAAAATTAAATTGATAAATTTTCTCTAAAAGAAAATAATTTTTATAAAAAAGATAATTTTCAATCAAAGAAATAAAGTTTCAACCGAAAATGTAAATTCGTTACTAAGAAAATTAAGATTTTACAACAAAAGACAAAGTTTCAACAAGATACCGAAATTTTCAACCAAGTTCCTGAATTTTCAACTGAATAAGAAAAATGTTCGACCAAGTATGGAATAGTTAAATTTTCGGTAAAAAGCTTCAGTTCCAACCACAAAAAATTTCCAACAAAATAGGTGAATTTAGAACGGAAAAAAGGGTTTTCTACTAAAATGATAAATCATAAACCAAAAAAATTAATTTTTAACAAAGGAGTTTCTCTTTCAACTGATTAGTTGAATTTTAAAACAAAAAAGGTTTCTCCTCTATAGTGGTAATAGTCAAATTTAATTCTACTTCAATGAATAGTAATGATGAATAGTAATCAATGAAAGAAATCATGTTAATGATAATAAATTGACTAGAATTTTGTCGCTATAATAAAAAAAAAATTTTAATATAGCAGATTTAAAAAAAATTGTAGGAAAAATTTGAATCATTTATATTACAAGAAAATTTAAAAAGATATCAAAACATTTCAAAAGATTTCTGAAAATGTCGAAAAAAATCTGGAAGATTCAAGAGCAATTTTGTTAATTTGGAAGAGTTTTCAAAACTTTAGGAATAATTCGAAAGAGTTTAAGAAGTTTTGAAGAGATTGGAAACAATAATTAACTTTGAAAGATATTGTATTGAAAATTATTTTTTGCCTGGAATCAGAATTGAGGTAAAATTTGTTTTTTTTTCCCCTATTTCAAAATATTCGTTGTCAAAAATTCGGCTTTTTGGTTTGAACATTAATCTATTTTGATTTAGAATTTCACTATTTTGTTGCAAATTCATCTTTTCAATATGAATTCAACTCTTCCTGAATTATACGTTGAAATCTCTTTTAGTTGAATATCAACTATTACATTTTTTGTTAAAAATTCATATTTTTTGGTTGAAAAATCAACTACTAGATTGAAAATTGAACTAATTTATTAAAAAAATTTTTTTTCTAAGATAGATCATTGAAGATTGAAATTCATCTCTTTAGTTGAAAATGTAACTAGTTTTTGTTAAATTAATGTATTTCGTGAAAAATTCATCTTTCTTGACAGAAAATTAATTTCCTTGATCACAAAATCATCATTTATGTTGATGCATGATGAATTAATTTGTTTGCGTTAAGGATTCGATTATTTTTGTAAAAATTTGCCTTTTTTGAATGAACTCAACTGTTATTTTTTTGGGGCTACAAAATTTAACTGTTTTGTAGAAAATTCGTCTCTTTTGGAAAAATTCAATTTTTTTGGTTAAAAGTGTAACTCGTTAGAAATTAATTTATTTTGTTCCAGGATTCAATTATTTTGTTAAAAATTCATTTTTTTTTTTGTTAAAAAATAGAACTTTGTTCTATAAAATTCGTCTCTTTTTTAAAAAAAGTTCATTTTCTGTTGTTAAAAATGCAATTGGTGAATATCAATTTTATTTATTTATTTTAAACAAAAATATTCTATGGTAGAAATATGAATTATGTATCACATTCTTTGTTGATAAATCATCATCTCTAGTTGAAAATTCAACTATTTGGTTGAAAATTAACATAAGTTTTTAAGCGAATACTTGAATCTTCAGTTTAAAAAAATTAAGTTTTAATGAAGAAAAAACGATTTTCCAACGAAAAATTTAATTTTTTACCCAAAGAGACAAATCTTAAAAAAAAAATGAATTTTCAACAAAGTAGTACAACTTTCAACCAAAAAATTCAAATTTTCAACGAAAGATATGATCTGTGATAGTGAAACAAAAAAAAATTTAATTTAAAGTAAAAAACAGTAAACAAAATAATTGAATACTCAATCAAAATACATGAATGTTCAAATTAAAAATAAGATTTCCCAACCAAATTGATGAATTTTTATTCAAAGACATGAATTTTCCAATTAAAAAAAACAATTTTAACCAAAGCAATGAGGCTTTACCAAAAAAAACAAAATTTAAACAAGTAGTTCAATTTTTTACACAATTGTTGAATTTTTAATCTATTTAGATTATAGTTTTAACCTAACAGATGCGTTTGAATAAAAAATATTACATTTTTACCGGAAGACATGAATTTTTAAACCAAAAAGGCGAATTTTTAATAAGAGCTGCATTTTAAACTAAGAAAGATGTTTTAGTTGATAAAGAAAAGAAATTTCATTCAAAATGTTGAAAATTTAAGACATAAAGATGCGCTTTCTACAAAAAAGGGTAATTTTGAACCAAATAGTTGAATTTTTAATCACGAAGATTAATTTTTAACCAAAAAAGATTCTTTAGTTGAAACAGTTGAATTTTCAACCTAAAAATATGTATTTTAAAAATAAAAAGTTACTTTTCTATCAATCAGGTGAATCTTCTACCAAAATATTATTAAAATTATATTTTAGTTAAAATTAAATTTTTCAACAGAAAATTCAATTACTGGATGTGAAATTCAACTATTCATTCGAAAATTAACTTTTTTGTTAAAATATCTCAAATCATCACAAATATTTTTGAATTTTCCCAAGAATCGTAGGAAACTTACATTCATCAAAGTGCCTCGTCATCCAAAAATTCAGGACGACTCTCTTTTTTTCTTTTTTTTTCTCTTTTTCTCCCTCTTTTTTCATTTGGTTATTCTTGTCTCTAATGAGCCGAAAAGTGAGATAGTTTGGATGGAAAGAATATGTATTACACGCATATTACTTATATTTGTGGGCGTGTGCATGAAAAGGGCTCTTATCGCCGGTTCTGGTTCAGGAGATATTCGCGTTTTTCCAAGTTGAGGTCAAATGACTATTTTTGGGTTGGAATGGGGGATACTACTGGGAGCTATACTGAATTTATTAGGACTATACTCATATTTGGAAAATAGCCGGAAGTAGGTATATTTCATGTTATCTATTAATACATCCATAAATATCTATTCATACAATTTCAAAAATGCCCCTGTGACTCTTTTGTCAACATAGAGGGTTCATTTTGGTCCTAACATGCCGGGAATTTATCCGGCTATATGCTCTTATACGTAACCCCAAGCTGGCCATCAGGGCCCTTTTCCTATCCACATTTATCTTCATCCTCTATATTTCCATACCTGGTAATCCTTGTTGCAAGTAACATCCCCAAACATGCAGAAAATTTTCATGAATGGTACCACGGTATGAGTCCTTTTCAACTTTTAGTCCTTAGAAGGTAAGAAGAGTCACTGTGACTATAAGAAACCCAATTAAAGTGCACCATGTTTTATACGAAAATGCCTAAAAGTGATCTTGAATTAATATGCATGACGCAAAAGTATAAGAACTACTTATTTCTTGAAAAAAATGCTAACAGTTTTTTGAGGAAACTATTCAGTAGGGACGTGCAAGAAGCTCTGAGGCGGACGCTCGACTGGGCCGAGACGAGCTTTGAACAGTTAGAGTGGAGCCGAGCTGGGCTCCAGCTGGGCTGAGTAGTTTCGAAAGCTCGAAAAATTGCGGGATATCGAACCCATAATAAAAATTTAAATATTTAAAATGGCTGGTGAAAAATAGCGGCCCGTAAATTCCAAGAATGATTTGATTTCCGCGAAACTTGATGCTCGGGGGTTTCCAGTGTCCCTTGTATTCTCTTGAATTTCTTCGCATTCACTTGAATATCTTCTGAATCTTACTGAATTTCTTTCGAATTATACTGAGTTTCTTGGAATTCTTTTCAGTTGGTTGAATTCTATGTAATCTTTTCAATTCCTATGAATTGCTTGGAATGCTTTTGAATTCATTTAACTTCATTGACATCTTCTATATTTCTCGGAATTGCCTCAATTATCTGAATTCCTTAAATTCTTCGAAGTTCCTTAACATCGTCTAAATTCTTCAAATGCATCTAAATTCCCTGAATTTCTTGCATCATTTGGAAGTCCGAGAAGTTCACGGAATTCAAGGAATTCATGGAATTCAAGAAATTCACGGAAATCGTAGAATACATGGAATTCGTAGAATTCATGGAATTCGAGAATTCATGGAATTAATTGAATTTAAGGAATTCGAGAATTCATGGAATTAATTGAATTTAAGGAATTCATGGAATTAATGGTATTCAAGGAATTCTTGGAATTCAAGGAATTTACGAAATTCAATACATTTACAGAATGGAAGAAATTCACTGCATTTGCGTGATTTGCGGGTTCACGGAATCAATGTCACTTGCGGAATTTAAGGAATTCTCGAAATTCATGGCATTCAATGAGCATTCATGGCATTCTCAGAACTAAGAGGAATGGATCTTTGAGTTGCCATATGAGAATAGGTTAAAGAAAAATCTTCTTCCTTGAATTCTTTGTAATCCTCTAGTTTTCATTTTATTAGTTTCACCCTTTTTAGAATCAAAGTGATAACATAATTATTAAGTTCGGGCGTCAGGGAATAGGTTATTGAGTTCCCACATTCAAGGTGCAGAATTGGTTTTGGATTCTCGCAAATTTCGAGGACCCGAAATTATTAGAGTACTCGAAATTTTCGAGAACACGAAACAGTTCGAGTACCGAAGCAATTCGAGTACCTGATGCAACTCAAGTACTCACAAATTTCGAGAACCCGACCTGTCTTGGGTTCTCGAACCAAATGGGTACTCGTAATTTTCGTGTTTCCGAAAGTTCGAGTATTCTTAAGCCCGGCTCGGCCTAGCCCGAAAAAGTCGAGCCCGACCCGGCCTGAGTTTTGGAGCTTTTTGCACACCCCTGCTATTCAGTATCGATGTTGAATAATAATGATCACGGATGTCAAACAATTTTTCAGAGGGTATAACCATACTTTAAACTGCCTTATGCACAATTCTTTGTTTTCATATTATACTTCTATGTACCTTGAAATAACCATACCACAAAATTCCAACTTTAGCTGTTGGCTTTCTTATATAGAGGCATAAATCGATTCAGCATATTGACAGAAAATTTAAATATTTGATTGACAAATCGAAAATTTGGTTAAAAATTGATAACAAAATTTCCTTAATTTTCTAAATTGAAAAAATAATTCAAGATTTACTATAATTTTTTATTTTCTTTTTATCGAGTGAATATGAATGACATCAAATTAATATGAAGAAATCAGATCTTCGCCAACTGTGTTTTATTTGATCAGCTGCTTTTGTTGATAATAATTTTTTCTGTAATTTAATATTTTTAATTAGACAAAAGAATTGAAAATCTGTTTATCGTAAATTATATTAAAAATTTAAGGTTTAGAAATTGTAATAAAATATCAGACAATAATTATGTTTCCATGATTTTCAAGAATTTTAAGAATATTTGTAATTACTTCTAGAGATTTTTTTTAATTTTAATTTTTGACGATTTTGAAAAAGATGTGTTTTGAGAATTTTGAAAGGTTTCAAGATACTAGAAACTGTTTCAATGATTCCTGGCAAATTTTAAATCATTTTTCATTTGAAAAAATTAATTTTCAAAGAATATTGAAAAACATTTTAAAATATTTTGAAAGATTACAAAAAATAAGAAAACAAAATCTTGAAGATCTGGATGCCATTTTTTTTTTTTTTAATTTTGGAAGTTTATTAAAAGATTTTGAAAAAAGTTCTAAGCAACTTAAAAGATAGTTAGAAGTTTCCAAAAAATTTTATAAACATATTTATATCACACCAATATTTTGTTTTCAAATGTAATTCTAAGAATTAAAATTTTTTTTGGACTCAACAAATTTTTTAATATTTGCAGAGGCAAAAATTTAACTTTTCCTGAGTTTCAATTTATAAAGAATTCAGCTTGCTTTTGATAATTCTAAAAAAATGCTTCATATCATTCAGCAAAATTTTTAATGGAAATTTATTTTTAGTTAAAAGAGTTAATTTTGCACCAAAACAAAAGTATTTTCAATAAATCAGTTCAATTATCAACCAAAAAGATAAATTTTTAACTAAAATAATGAATATTTGGAAAAATAAAAAATTGCTAAAGTATTTCCACTTTTAACCAAGTAGTTGAATTTTTAAACAAAAATACAAATAGTTGAATTTTTAGTTGAAGAAGGTAAATTTTTAACTAGAAATTTAATTGGTTAATCAATTTTAACCTAAATTCTGAATTTTTAAACCAAAAAAATGGATTTCAACAAAGTAGTTTCACTTTGGACCAATCAGTTTAATAGCAAATAAGAAGATATGAATTATTTATCAATGAAATATTTAAAAAATGATATTTCGACCTTCATTTTTCAATTCTACAAAAACAAGTTTCACAATTCTCAGTCATTCTGATTGTTCTAAAATATAAATGGTAAATAAGTGATAAGACTTATGGATGATTAAGAATTTAGCGTCTGGAAAAAAGCAGAGTCGTGAAATGCAAATAAAAAATGAGATAGCAACTAGTATAAGAGTTAATGAAAAATTCGAAAAAATGTTCATTTGTTTTAATTGAAATTGATTAAACTGAAATAGTGACAAGTATGAAAGATACAGGAAAATTGTGAAAAATATTCATTTATTTTTATTTTAATTATTCATAACGGGTATCCTTTATTTTTTTTTTAAATGAGGGCCCTGACCGCTGTTTTTTGTTTCGCCTTATTTTATTTCACTGATGCTGTTGGTAAGTATGATAATATGTAAAATTTAAAATGGATTTTCTATTCCTAACTAAAAACTGAAAGATATCAATTTTAATTCAAAAATAGCATCGTGAAATTTTCTGTTGAAAATAATTATTTTAACGGAAAAGAAAATGAATATTCATTAAAATACATCAATTATCAACCAATAAGTCAAATTTTCGAACAAGAAAATGAATTTAATACTTAAATGATAAACTTAAATGAAAGTACATAAAATTCTTAATTAATTAAAATCTTCAAATCATTTTTTCATTCATCCATGAAACCTCACTAAGTGAAAAGTTGACAGAAAGTTAAAAATTTCAGAATAATACCGCAACTATCTGGCATTAAATATAGATGAATATAGATATAAACAACAATAATTTGATAATACAATTATTTTTTGTTAAATTCAATTAATTATTTAGTCACTTCAAGTTAAACATAGACAAATAGTTGAAAATTTCAGAAAAAACATGATTTTCCAGAATTGAGCAAAGAGAATATTATTAACAATAGTAATGAATTGTTCAAACCATTATTTTTGTTAACTTTGGTGCATTAGTGCCCATGCCGACCGAAGAGCAAATTGTTTTAATAACTTCCAGCGGTGACGTTTTGGCAATATTGGTTACTTATAATAAAGTTCTTCGTGGAATATATACGCGTATTGGTGGCACCGGAGTACGCGTGAAAATAAACATAAGCAGCGGCGCCGTTGACGTATTGAACAAAGATGAAATAGATGAAACTCCCTTACGCAAATAGAATCCAATCAGTAAGAATTATAAAATATTACATTCGAACGAAATGTAAACCAAAATCCTCTACACCGTAAATCAATGTAAGAAAATGTGAAAGTAAAATAAATTATTTTTCGTGATCCGACGTTGGATCTAAATCTTACAAATATCTGGTAATTACAATAAAAAAGTCAATTTATTATCATTCTTAAGGCTTATCCGATGCGAATTTTTATATTTGTTAATTATGTTTAATCAATGTAAATTATCTCAAGAAGGTGGATGACAAGCCGCGAACTTTTTGAAATTATTGGAACAGCACAAAAAAACGTTTTCTCAGGCACTAATAGTACCAGTTATTGGCACCTTGTGAGGAAATAAATCAACAAATAAGATATTCTTTACAATCAAAGAAGTATTTTCTCCCTATTTACAAATAAAAATCATTTTAATTTTAGAATGATTTCTTTGACTTAATGTGCAAAATTAAGACAATGGAAAGCAAATCCTGAACTTTAAATCTGGACCCAGGACACGCTTAAATATGAAGTGATTGTTGAGTAATCAGAACAAATTTTTAGTCGTGGAATGCAAATTTCTGTAAAGCTAAAAATACGAAATTATAAGAATCAACGCCAGATCTCCAAGCAGGACGCTCCATTTTTTATAAAAAAATCTAATAATTGTTTTAGGATTAAACAAGTTTTGCTCTAATTAGAGTATATAATTCAAGGGTGACCGAAAATCTTGATTGTCAGAAGTTCCTGTCGTTCTCCTGAGTTCTCCTTCAATTTTCAGATTTTGGCCTACAAATGCCTGCAGCTTCTTTAGAATTTCTTCCTTTGATTCGAACAGTTTCTTTGGTTTTTAGACACTTTCTTTCTTAGAGAAAACAATATTTTTGGCGTGAACTATGATTATGACCCGAAAAATAAAATTCTAAAACTTTTAATCGGTTGTTCCTTGAAAGTCGCAAATGTAACCAAAGCTTACAATCAAATTTACTTATTTGGCGATCTTGAACATAGAAAATTTGCGGGATCATATCTTTTTGTCTCATGAATAATATCTTTTCACAATAGATTGTATTAGATTTTACGATATAATACGCCGTTAGTAGTTTTCAGTTCCGGGTTAGCATTTATCAAGAAGTAACACACAGACTGTATGATATATGACTAAAAGGTTTTTAGAGCCGGAGTATAACCAAAAATCGCACATAACCATGTCATTTCTATCAAATGTCGCAAAAAATTCAATTTGTATTTGGTTTTTTCAAATATTAATAGATTATGCCATTTTTGGGTTAGACATTTAACTATTTGATTTCAAATTTATTATTGTGAGGAAAAACCTTATTTCATCGACTTCTTCCAGGACATTTATTCAGAATTTTGTAGGTACATAAAAAATAACGTTTCGGAATCGGACCGATTTCCTTATGAGATTATCTAATATGAAATATGAATAATCAGAAACATATTTTGTAAGAAGATATATAAAACATAGTAACGAAACTAAAATTCCTGATAAACATATCATAAAATAGGGATTGTTGAAAACCTTGTCGATGCCTCTATTCTACTATCTGATAATACTTTCCACTCATAGAACATAAAAATAACATCCACCATGTTGAAACAAATCATAAGGTTATAGCTAAACATTTGGTTTAATGCCATAATAGGGATCCAAGTTCCATTATTTGGGATCGTGTTGAAATTCTACATGTTGAACTTATTATTATAAACGTGCCTTTGCCGAAATGGTTTTCAGCAAAAAGAAAGGCGAAAACTGTCTCGACAAAGTTACCGATCTAGACTTCTACGCATGCGCCAAGTAATAATTCTTCAGATAAATGTTCTCAATATAGAGAGTGCTCATATCTTAAGGTGGAGACGGAGGGTGCACACTCCGTCACCCCAATGTATTTAGTTTTCGAATTCTTCAACTTACCTGTTATATAAAAAATTTTAACTTCGAATAATCAAGTATTATTTAAATTCTACATACTTCTTCATCACAAAAGTAAATTTACATTTTATCAGAAAATTCTTGTATTTTCCTAAAAATTGGTCTTTTTTGGTAGAAAAATAATCTTGTGGAAGGAAAATTCATTTTCGCTTATTCGAAAATTCAATTATTTGGTTAAAAAGTTGAACTATGAGTTAAAAATTCATAATTTTTGTTGAAACCTCATCTATATGGCTGATTTTTAGATTGATTCAGTTTGCCCAACATTCTTTACAAGCCTTCGATTGGCTCTGCCATAACAAACTTATCATCTGCGAACGCTAACCCACGTACCCTCATTGTCTCGAGATCCACACATTCTTCGTCGAAGAGGGCCATTCTTAATCACTTGTCCAGAAATATAATAATAAAAAAAGTATGTATGACATTTTTCTTTGAAACTTGATCTTTTGATTGAAATTTCATGCATTTTGTTGAAAATTCGTTTTTATTAGTAGAAAATACTTTTTTTTTCTAAATTCCAATATCTGATGAAAATTCTTGTATTTTCCTAAAAATTGGTCTTTTTTGGTAGAAAAATAATCTTGTGGAAGGAAAATTCATTTTCGCTCATTCGAAAATTCAATTCGATTGACTCTGCCATAACAACCTTAGCATCGGCGAACGCTAACCCACGTACCCTCACTGTCTCGAGATCCACATATTCTTCGTCGAAGAGGGTGACCTTTTTATCAAAAATTCAACTACTTACGAGAAAATTGAACTATGTTGTTAAAAATTAATTTTTTTGGTTGAAGTTTTATCTCTGCGGTTGAACATTGAACTATTTTATTGAAAATTCGTTTCATTTCTTGTTGAAAATCAATTTTTTTAAATGAAAATTTTAATAATTCCATTTATGGTTAAAACTGATCTTTTTTATTTAAAATCAACTATTTGGTTGAAAATTCAAGCACTTGGATGAAAATTCATACATTTTGTTGATAATTTTTTTCTTCCGAAAATTAATGTTTTTGTTTGAAAAATCAAGTCTTTGGTTGAAAATCCAAATATTTGGTTATATATCAAACTCCTTTCTTGAAAATTATTGTTTTCTGTAAGATTAATCAGTTTGGTTGAAAATTGATTTTTTTTGCTAAAAATTGTTGTTTTTTTTTATTCAAAATTAATTTTCTTCACTGAACATGTAAATATTCCCTTTTTCGGTAAAAATTGATATTTCAAATTGAAAATTGATCTTTTCAGGTTAAAAATGTACGTAGTTTGTTGCTGGAACTTCTTCTCTTTTGGTTGAACTACTTTGTAAAAATATTTTTTTTTTTTTGTTGCAGATTCATCTCTTGGATTGAAAAGTTAACTAATTTATTGAAAATTTGTTTCATTTCTCCCTGAAAATTAATTACCTAGCCTGAAATCTTAACTATTCCATTTTTGGTTGAAAATTTATTGTTCTTATCAGTTCAAAATTAAATTATTTGGTTGGAAATTCATCTTTTCTAGTTGAAAATTCAACTATTTGCTTGAAAGAATTTTAAATAAATAGTTTAATTATCAACCATAGTTGTTTAATTTTTAAAGACAAATATTAATTTTTTATAAAAAAGTGAATTTTCAACCAAATAGTTGAATTCCCCATCAAATTGTTAAATTTTCAAGCCTAAAAGATTAATTTTCTACAAAAAAGGCTGAATTCTCAACAAAAAAGTAAATTTACGACCAAAAATTTGATTTTTCAACTAAAATAATAAATTTTCAACAAAAAAAAAAAAACATTTTTAAGTAGTTCAACTTTAACCCAAGCAGGTGATTTTTCAACCCAAACAAATGAGTTCTTAACGAAGCATGTAATAGTTATTATTTAAACAAAAAACGATTTTGATTTTAGATAAAAAATTGTTGAAATAAACCAGAGAAGATGAATTTTTAACAAAATATTTGAATCCTTAACCAAAACACATTAATTTTCAACAAAAAGGATCAATTTTCAACCAAAAATAGAATTGTTACATTTGCAATAAAGAGAATTAATTTTTAACAAAAAAATGAATTTTTAGCAATATATTTGAAATTTCAAACAAAGAGATAAATTTTCAACTAAAATGATAAATTATTAATGAAAAAATGCATTTTCAAAAAAAGAGTGTAACATTCAACCAAGAAGATTAATTTTCTACAGAAAATGACAAATTATCAACAATAAACATGAAAATTTCTTATTTTATTCATAATTAATTTTTTTAACTGAAAATATAATTATACCATTTCTGGTTGAAAACTTATCTTTTTAGTTGTAAACTTATCCTTCTTAGTAGGAATGAAACCTTATTATTATATTTGTTCAATCAATAAAAATCGATAATTGCTTGAAGAGTAATAATTTGAAAATGGACTATTGGGTCATTTTTGACCAAAACTTCCTTCTCTCGACGCAAATAACTAGACATAAATATCTTATGAATCTTTGAGGATGTTCAAACTGTGCGCCACCGGGACGCAACCGAAAAAAACTTTAAGAATTTTTTTCCAAACAAATGTAAAAAAAAACAAATTATTTGATTTCAGTCGAGGACAATGCTGCACATTGCTTTCTCACCTTTCCCCTTAAACACTATAATTTCTGTTTTATGTACGTTAAATTTGAGGTCCATATTTTTGAGGCTTGTAATCAGTTTGTTCAAAATTCTCTGCAAGTCTTTGATTGATTCTGCCATAACAACCTTATCATCTGCGAATTCTAACCCACGAACCTACACTGTTTCGAGATTTACATGTTCTTTGTCCAAGAGGGCTATTCTTAGACACTTGCCCATTAATATAATAGATAGCCATGAGGACATAACGCATCCTTGTCTAACACCTTGCATAATATCGAACCAGTCATTCAGTTTCCCAATAATCCTTACACTCGCTTTGCTACCAGCACATATTGTTTTTATTGCTTGTAGGAGCCATTCATTGACTCCATACTTTTGCAGGACTTCCGAAAGTTTACTTCCATTCACCTCGTCAAACGCTTTTTCTAGGTCAACCATTGCAGAGACAATTATTTTCCTTAAAGATTAAATTGCTGACAGCTCTGTAGGCTATGATGCATACATTCTAATCGGATTCTCGCGCTTCGCTCTTGATTTTCGAAACACAGTTCTATATGTATATTTATTTTCAGAGCTACCTTTAAATGAAAAGCTACAATCCTTTTCAAGACATTCTTCTCTATTTGAGTTCTAATGATAAAAATAGCATTAGTGTTTTCATAGCTTTTTCGATCGATGAAACAGAAACTTCTACAAGCCTTCTTTTAGACTTTTTACGTACCTCGCGTCTTTTGGCAAAACATTGAAATTTTCAAGTTTTGCATATAATTTTGGATTAATTAATTGAAAGCATGTTGTGTCAAGAAATGGTTTAAAGAAATATTGTATTGATGTTTAAACGTTGAAATTCCTCCAAAAACTTTTTCCCGTATTTCAGTATTGAGAGGAGTATATTGATTTTTAATTTATTTTTTATATGTTTAATAATAATATTCCTTATTGATATCGCTACCAAAATGGGAAAGGGCAATATTTATTTAAGATACTAATTCTATTTAGCCTGTGCCGATCAGGCGATCCAAATAATGGTGTTATTGAATGATATTGAATTGATTGTCACTGATTGCTACAAAACCTCCATTGCTGAGCTGACAAGGCTACGTTAAAAACGTTTTTCTTTCTACGGAAATCTAGTATTTAGAAAAGAAAATTATGGAAAAAATTGTTCTAAAAGCTTATACTTAGAGAAGACTTTTTGCGGTTCAACCTTTATTGTACAATTAACCGGTTGCGAGTTGTAGCGTTCTGAAGAATTAAACTTATAATCAAATTTATATTTTTGCAGGTTGTTATCTCAGCACCTATTGGAGCAAGCATTTGTTGCGACAAATGCAAAATGCTTTTTAAGATTTTTACTCCACAGACAAAAAAGAAATTGTCTGATCCAAATAAAACTGTTCTTTATGTAAAAATTTTCAATACATTCATTCTTGACGAAAAGTGTAAAGGGCAAAAAGTTATGTCTTGCTTCAGACTTTACTAAAAAATATTTTAGAGATTTTTTTTTATAATTACTTCATTTGTTGAAAAAAAACTTGTTTAGCGGCGGCTAAATATTAGAGCCCTAGAAGAATGAAAGCTTAAAGATTTTAAAGAAAAAGAATAATGAAAGATTTTTGTTTTCAAAAAAAGAAGGTGCGAAGAAGATTTGTTAGCCAGATAGTCAGTAATTTGCGACGTAACAAAATAAAATTTTCTTAAGATCTTATCGCTGTTTTAAGGTTTTTCTTCTTATTTACATTCTGCAATGAACGTGGTGTAATTAGGAAAAAATAAGATGAAATTCACTTGCTCCAATTCTCAAGCGAAACATCCAGACTTTACACAACAAGCATCACGACAAAAATTCTAATAAAAATTGAATGCAAAATTAATTTGCGTATGACCAATAAATGTACTGGCGAATGAAAAGAAAAAAGGTCTTGTGCAGTAAATAATATGATTCATAATGTATCACTACTTTACCACCGAGCAATTCACGCCTACCCCGAAAGGAAAACGGCCTAATGATATAATAATAATAATAATAATAATAATAATAATTCATTGATTTAAAGATATACTGAGCAATTTTAATAATTAAAAGGTTCTAAAGGATTTTAATGCATTGTGAAGTTTGTAGTCATTGTAGTTTTACTAATTCTGAACGATATCAGATTATTTCAATGAGATTTCAAAGATTTCAAGGGATTTTAAAATATTCGCAAAGATTTCTAAGGATTTTTAAGGGATTATGACGAATTTTAAGATATATAAACGGATTTAAGTTAGACCACTATAGTCAGAAATGACAGGATCTGCAAGTGGTTGTTCGACATTGATAAAACTTCGCAAAACTATATTGTTATATAAAAGACATTTCATGCTCGAAGGATTTTTTAACATTTTCAAAAGTACGGAAGTTACGCTATTTTTAATTTCGGCATCACATCACGTCTGAAAAATTGTTGAATTCAATGTTTCGTTGATATCGCATCTTTCTATTTTGTTCCAATGAGAATATAAAAATTCCTTATAATTTTACCTTTCATTAAAAAAAATATTGACGGTGACTTTTCTATATCACGAGATATCGTCATTTTAGTGAGCTCGTGCGCCACCACCACGCTGTCCTCCCGACTTTAGATTGTTGGCGATCGGTCGCTCCCAATTTGTTCGTTTTTTGGAGAAAGAAATTCCGCAATTTTTTTCAACGCAACCTGTGCTTTCGGGCTTTTGAAACTAAAATAGGGGTATATATGAGAAAAACTCGGTTTTCGAAAAAAATGGACGGTATGTTTTGAAATTTTTTGAACATAAGTTATTTTTAATCAATTAGTGACAAATTTCAAAGTATTTTTAAAATAAATTTGAATGGTTTTTAATTATTATTCGTTCAGACAATTTCTTTTTGCTGTAAATCGTGAAAGTTATCATCTTTCGGGATAAATGGTATACAATTGATGAATTTTTAGACGTCTCGGTGCGGAAATTCGGAATTCCATCAAGGTTTTTTTTATATAATTGCAAATTCATGTGTCTCCATGAATATGCAGGCGCATGGCTCGCAACCCAAAGGAATGCAATATAAACATATGCAAATACACACACACGCGCGCGCGCGCGTATATATATGCATGTTGTCCAAAAGGTTCCGGGACACCCCAGTAAGTCCCAAGATATAACTATTTCCGAAGAGGTTAAGGTCATTTCTGTAGTAACTTTGAACGAGGAATCCAATGGAGACCTTGGCTTCGACCTTGAGCTTGTCCTTCAAGGTCATGTACAGGTCACCTTTTTTTAAACGTGAACCCCTATTTTTGACAACGGCAATCGAAAGAGCGGGAAATTTTGCGTACAAACATATACTCAGGTTGTAGGTTTGACCTTGGTGGTTACGCAAAGGTCAATTCAACTTAAACAAGGTCTGGGTATTTTAGAGAAAAGATAAAATACCTGCCAATGATAATAAGGACATTCCTTTATCAACTAAAACTGAGAAATTCAATAGGACCTTGCTTTTGACCTTGAACTTGTCCTTCAAGGTCATGTCAAGATCAAATTTTTTTAAAAATGGTAAAATGTAATAAGAAAAACTTTATATGAATCTAGTGGATAACAATTTCTCTGGGAAGAAAGTATATCTCCATTTTTCGTGGGCCTATCAAAATTTAATCCTTACTTTGGCAAGTTTAATTTCAAATTTGAGAGAATTCTTTGATTCTTTTTCAGCTGTAGCTCTTTTTGCGCCAAAACTGACAGCAATGTCGACCATATAATTGTAGTAGGCTTTGAAGTTCGTTCCACGTTTCCTAAATAGGCGAGCGGGACACCCCCAAAAACACGCTTAGAAATAGCAGTATGTGACCACGCAGTACTAATCGCTGAGACAACTTTTACTTCATGTTTTCGAGGTCGCTGAATACGAATCTGAAATCATTTTTCCGATAAAATAGGTAGAACATTGAAAAAAACGACAATTTCGCGGAAAATTGAGAAAAACGAATTTTAGGTTTTTCGATGGTTATCTCGCTATATCTCAGACAATTATCAATATATCTTAATCAAATTTTTTATCCTCATTGCTCAACTTAAGAGCTAAACAACAAGCCCGCTTCGATTATTCTACGAGAATTATTACTTGATCGGTGAATTTTCAAATGTGTATTATCACGAATTCCGAGTTTTGTCATACAAACGCAAAAGTTGGACAATTGTCCGCGACTGCTTATTAATTATTGTAACCATATTCAGCAGAAACCCTTGGTACAGGGGCCCTCTATCCGTAACCCGAGGATGCGTTCGGTGGCTTTGTCATAGGCCCTTCAGTTCTATTTCTAAGGAATAGAAACCGAAACCGAATATATATATTATTATTATTTTCCACAAAAAAACAACAAATTTGAAGAAAAAAATATATTTAAATTTTCAACGAAATAGTTGGATTTGTAACTAAAAAAGATCAATTTTGAAGAAAAAATAAAATAGGTAAATTTTCAATGAAAAAGCAACAAATTTTCTATTAAAAAAAAAATTTAACCTAGAAGATTATGTTTCCACCAAAAAACGATGAATTTGAAAAACTATATAGTTAAATTATCAAACAGAAAAATGAATTTTTAACCAAATAGTAGATGAATGAAAAAACAAGAACGTTTATTTTCTCCCAAAACACAACAAAATTAAAAAATATATAGTTAGTCTGTAGTTAAACTAATTTTTATTACAAATTTTTAATTTTCAACCATTTTTCGCGGTGATGTTTAAGAATAATTATTAAGACTTTGATTAACAGTCTTTGAAGGTGACATTTTAATACAAAAATATTCAGTACTTTTTTTTTCGAAATTCCATGATTTTTCCAGTTTTTGCAGAATTTTTTTTAAAATCTCATGACTTTCAGGTCTTCTGTGTTTTTTATGAAACAAATAAAAACAAACTTACTCATTTATAATTAGCCTTTCGACCGATTTTTGCTTCAATAAATTTTGCCAATTTCAAGAAACGATGATTTTTTTCTTTGAAATATGAAAACATTTTTTTCAGATCTTACAATTACCGGGAAACTCGAAAGTAAAACTTTTTATTGATAAATTTTATTTGATATAAAAAAATTAACATTTCAAAGTTTAGAATATTTTAAGATTTAAACCAAATTTCGCAATTTTGCACAGTTACAAAATTAATGAAAAATCGAGCAACTTTAAGAGATACATAAAAGTATTCAAAAGATTCAAAAATAATTTTTGACTATAGAAGATTTGATAAAAATTGGAAGAAAATGTAGATTTTTAAAGATCTCGAACAGCCAGTTTAGGAACTTTTTGAGAATTCCAAGAAATAAAATCAGAAATAAGTTGTAAGAATAGTTACATTTTTAACCAATAATCTATGAAATTTTGAAAAAAAGTTCAATCTTCAATCAAAATATGAATTTTTAACCTATAAAATTAATTTTCTACTAAAAAACCACAAATTTGAAAAAAATAGATTTAAATTTTCAACCAAATAGTTGATTTTATAACTAAAAAAGAGAAATTATTTTAAAGCAAAAATAAAATAGTTAAATTTCCAATTATAAAACAACGAATTTTCAAAAAATACGTAAATTTCCAATCAAAAAGATGAAGTTTTAACCTAGGAGATTGATTTTCTTATGAACCAATGAATTTGAAAAAATATAGGTAACTTTCAACCACAAAAATAAATTTTTTACAAATAGTACTTGAATTTTCGATACAACAGATGAATTTTCAAAAAGAAGATTTATTTTTCACGAAAAAACAACGAATTTCAAGAATATATAGTTGAATCTTAAAAAATATATATATATATATATAATTTTCAATAAAATTTTTTGATTTGCACCATTTTTTGGCGCCATGTACTAAAATAATCATTAAGACTTTGATTAATAGTCTTTGAAATTAACCTTTGAATAAAAAAATCCAGTCATTTTTTTTAATTCCATGATTTTTCAGTTTTTTCAGAACTTTTTTCAAAATTTCATCACTTTTGCAGATCTTTCAGGTATTTTATCAAACAAATAATAAATAACATACACAGTTACCTTTCGACCGAAATGTGCTTTAATAAATTTGGCCAATTTCAACAAACGTTTTTTTGAGGAAAATGATGAAATTTTCTTAAAATTTTACGATTTCCGGGAAACTAAATATATAGCTAATAATAATAAAAATAATTTGAAAAATAATAATAAAAAAAATTGATTGATGATTGAGGTGAAAGGTGGTAAGGGAGGTGAGTGTAGTGAAAGGCGTGTGTGGTAGTGTGGGGGAGCTTTTTTTTGTAAGGCAGAAAGGGGTCAGAGGGAAGTTAAAAGTGCTAATTTGGAGGTTAGTTGCCGGGGACGGAAAAGAGAGAGGGAAGATAGAGGACAGCAGATCGGTAAGGTAGGCACTAGGCCAGCATGTTTGTTGCGAGGAATAATAAAATTTCCGAAACATAAAATCCCCAACACTGTAAAATTCCCAAATTGGAAAATCCCCGAATAATAAAATTTCCGAACAATAAAATTCTTGAATAATAATATTTCCGAAAAATAAAATTCCCGACACAGTAAAATTCCCGACACTGTAAAATTCCCGAATTGGAAAATTCCCGCACAATAAAATTGCCTAATAATAAAATTTCCGAATAATCAAGTTTCCGAAAAATAAAATTCCCGAATAACAAAATTTCCGAAAAATAAAATTCCCGACACTGTAAAATTCCCGACACTGTAAAATTCCCGACACTGTAAAATTTCCGAATTGGAAAATTCCCGAATAATAAAATCCCCGAATAATAAAATTTCCGAATAATAAAATTCTTCAATAATGAAATTCCCGAATAATGAAATTCCCGCATAATGAAATTGCCTAATAATAAAATTTCCGAATAATCAAGTTCCCGAAAAATAAAATTCGCGAATAACAAAATTTCCGAAAAATAAAATTCCCGACACTGTAAAATTTCCGAATTGGAAAATTCCCGAATGATAAAATCCCCGAATAATAAAATTCCCGAATAATAAAATCCCCGAATAATAAAATTTCCGAACAATAAAATTCTTGAATAATAAAATTTCCGAAAAATAAAATCCCCAACACTGTAAAATTCCCAAATTGGAAAATCCCCGAATAATAAAATTTTCGAATAATAAAATTAATAAATAATCAAATTTCCGAAAAATAAAATTCCCGACACTGTAAAAAATTCCCGAATAATAAATTCCCTGAATAATAAAATTTCCGAATAATATAATTCTTAAATAACAAAATTCCCGAATAATAAAATTTGCGAATAATAAAATTCCCGAATAATAAAATTCCCGAATAATGAAATTACCGACACTGCAAAATTCCTGAATAAAAAAATTCCGCATGATAAAATTTCCGAATAATAAAATTTCCGAAAAATAAAATTCCCGAATAATAAAATTTCCGAAAAATAAAATTTCCGAATAATATAATTCTTGAATAATAAAATTCCCGAATGATAAAATCCCCGAATAATAAAATTTCCGAATAATAAAATTCTTGAAGAACAACATTCCCGAATTATGAAATTCCCGCATAATAAAATTGCGTAATAATAAAATTCCCGCATAATAAAATTTTCGAAAAATAAAATTCCTGAATAATAAAATCCCTAAATAATAAAATTTCCGAATAATATAATTCTTGAATAATGAAATTCCCGAATGATAAAATCCCCGAATAATAAAATTCCAGAATAATAATATTCTTGAATAACAACATTCCCGAATAATGAAATTCCCGCATAATAAAATTTCCGAAAAATAAAATTCGCGACTCTGTAAAATTCCCGAATAATAAATTCCCTGAATAATAAGATTTCCGAATAATATAATTCTTGAATAATAAAATTCCCGCATAATAAAATTGCCTAATCATGAAATCCCCGCATGATAAAATTTCCGAAAAATAAAATTCCCGACACTGTAAAATTCTTGAATTGGAAAATTCCCGAATAATAAAATCCCCGAATAATAAAATTTCCGACTAATAAAATTCTTGAATAATAAAATTCCCGAATAGTGAAATTTCCGAATAATAAAATTCCCGACACTGTTAAACTCCCAATTTGGAAAATTCTCGAATAATAAAAAATCCGACAAGCTTATAATATTACCGAATTTGAAGATTCCCGAATAATAAAATTCCCTACAGGAAATTGCCGAATTATTCCCGAATTTAAACCAATAATTCATTTTATAAACATTATTTATTTATGAAAAATACAATAATCAAATATTGTTATTTAAAGAAAAGTATTTTCAATGTTTAAAGGTTCTAAAATTATTGTTTGAATATAAAATAACAATAATTAAAATATATATTTCTAGATAAACATTTGTTTCAATTATTGTTATTTTAAATTCAAACTTTAAACATCAAAAATATTTCAATAACTAAATAATATTTATTAACAAAAATTTCAATTGCTTAAAGTCGGGAATCTTATAACTCGGGAATTTTCTAGTTCGGATATTTTATAATTCGACCATTTTCTGTCGTGAATTTCATTATTCCGAAATTTTTCAACTTGGGAATTTTATTATTCGAGAATTTTGTAATTCAGGAATTTGAAAGTGTCAGGAATTTTTTTTCGAGATTTTTCAGTCCCAGGAATTTTATTTTGCGGGAATTTTTCAAAGATTCACATCTTCGGGGAGCAAATCGGGGAGAGCATTATTAGCTTCAGATAATTTGTCCATCCTGAGAAAGACTTTCTGGTGGATAGATTTCCTACTTCTCATGTTGGCATTATCGGATATCTGTAAAGGTGGTCTTGGTGGAACGGGTGGTATATTCGTTGGAGGATTTTGCTCTTCTTCTTGCGGATAAATAGTTTCATATCCATTTTTGCGCAAAAAGGATACCTGACATCTTAAATACTGAAGCGTTTTATGAGCATATTCCGTGTGCATATTGACCCAACGTTCATGTAACCTCTGCATGCATCCTCTTCGCGCCGTTGAGCTTCTTTGCCAACAGGTAAGGATGTCCCTCCTGAGTTGGTGCGAACACTTAAATCGATGTTCTCGCGTTTGTCCAGGGCTATTGCCTGGTCGTCGCCTCGGTTCGGTCCTATTGCCACTCCCAACTGAAACATGGCCTCCATCCGAGAGACGCCTATTGTGGGTGGCACTGCATGCTAGTGTTGACGAAACCGCATAATTCGTTGCTTTGGGGAGTTAGCCCTTGAATTCTTTGAATTCCGTGAATTCCTTGAATTCCGTGAATTCCTTGAATTCCATGACTTTCGAGAATTTAATTAATTCCATGAGTTCCATGAATTCCACGAAATCCTTAAATTCCATTCATTCCTTGAATTCCATGAATACGCACGCTTTACATATGATACAGAAGTAATACTGGCTACTGGACTTGTATTGTAAAATTCCAATGCATGTGATGTTAATAAGTGGGCTTATACATTTGTAGGAAGTAAATAAAAACATTGGATAATTTTTATTTGAAATTTTTTAACCTTAAAACTTTAAATTATTTAATTTTCAATATCCTAAAATTTCGCATGGTATACTGTTTAAAAATACTAGAACTTTTTGCGTGCTATGCGCGCACTAATTACTCTTCCTTCAGAAAAAGAACTCGGTTAATTTTCCAACATTTTCTTATAGAAAATTCCAGTGAATTCAATATGAATGAAAATTTTTTCCACCTACTTACAATTCTTTCTTTTGGTGGAAAATTAGTTTTTTATTGAAAATAAATTTTTTTTAACTAAAAAGTCAACTAAATTTTGTTTTGAAATTTTTTTATGATCTATTTTTTGTTGAAAATTCATGTTTTTTAGTTATAAATTCATCTATTTTGTGGAAAGTTGATCTTTTCTTGGTACAAAATTAAACTTTTTAGTTGAAATTCATGTATTTTATTTGATTTCTTTGGTTAAAAAATAGTTTTTTCTCATTACAAATTAATATTTCAAACTACAAAATTAACTCAATTTCTTATCAAGATTCGTTTTCATCCAAATTTAATCTTTTTGGTAAATAATTAATTTGTTTGATTGAAAATTTATTTTATCTGCTTAAAAACTCATTCTCAAACTCATTTCAAAACTATTCTATACTTTGTTAAAAATGTATGGTTTTTAGTTGAAAATTCATCCTTTTGGTTGAAAATTTATCTTTTTATTTTATAAAAAATCAACCTTTTTGTTTGAAGATGCTACTATTGGGTTCAAAATTTCATTGAAAATAAAAAATTTTTATGGAAAATTAATGTATTTTCTTACAAAGTAAGTTTTTTTGGTAGAAAATCCATCTTTTTGGTTGAAATTTTCATTTCATTAGTTGAAAAATGATTTTTTAAATCGAAAATTAATTTTTTCATAAAAAAATCTGAAAATTAATTTTTTGAACTAAAAATTTAATTATATTCCATTTGTAGTCATTTTTTTTATATCCATTACATCTTTTCGGTTGAAAATTCATTTGTTTGTTTGAAAATTTATTTTATTTGTTTGAAAACTTACTTCTTTAACTTAAAATTAAACTATCCTATTCTTTGTTAGAATGTATGTTTTTAGTTGAAAATTTGTCTTTTTCTTAAATTAAGATCGAATAGAAATCTATTTTATCATGAATAATTTCATGCAAAATGAGCATGAAAAAGATTCACAATTAAAAAAAAAAGAAATCCAGACTATCTCACTTTTCGGCTCATTAGAGACAAAAATAAACAAATGAAAAAAGAGGGAGACAAAGAGAAAAAAAGAAAAAAGTCAACCAAAAACCAACCTCTCACTTTTTCCTTTCTCCGTCCTTTTTATACTACCAGGGAATCAACATGTTTCGGGGCCAATTTAGACCCCCTCATCAGGGATCATTTATAGGAAAACTACAAGGTCTAATTAAAAATTAGCTATATTTCCGTGCAAAGCCAAGAACATATTGTATTATCAGCATCCAATGGTGACATTTTTGCAATATTAGAGTATAGCGGAATTCTTCTTGCAATATGTACTACAAATAGAGTTAAAGCGAGAATTAAAGTAAATAGCCAGAGCGGCGCAGTTAATATTTTAACCCCAGATGAAATTCGAGATTGTCCAGTAGGCAAAAAACATCCCATCTTTCCCCAAAGTTTCATGAAAGCTTCAGCAAATACTGATTCACTACAGACCAAATGGAATTCTCATAGCGAACACAACCCTGGTTTTTCTTATCATGATAGACAAGATTCACCCGACCGGACTTCACCTCAGGAGCCTTCTCTTCGTGCCAGGTCCAGGCCCTCTCCAGGAAGGGCTTCTGTTGTTCAACTACTTGGATGTACAATAGAACAACTTGGCTATGTTCGGCTCATTCCTTGTGCAAAACAGAACCAGCGATTTGAATTTCGAAGATACGTCTTTCCTGCCTACGAATCAATTCGAATGCGAATAGATCATACGAACTATGTGCTTGGGCGAAACAAAGAATATATTGTATTATCTACATCCAGTGGTGACGTTTTTTCAATATTGGATTATAGTGGGACTCTTCATGGAATATATAGGACAAGTGAAAATAATTCGCGAATAAAAATAAATATAATGAGCGGCGCAGTTGATAATTTGACTGCAGATGATATAAGGTGTTGTCCAGTAGGCAAAAATCACCCAATTTTCCCAAACAGTTTTACTAAAGATTTTGCAAATTACGATTCTCTAGAGTCAAGATGGAATCCCAATGGCAAACGCTATCCTGTTTCTTCTTCTTGTACCAGACAAAATGCACCTGCCCGGACTTCTCCTCAGTAGCCTCCTCTGCATGCCAGGCCCAGTTCTCCTCCGGGTGGGATTCCTTCTTATGAAGTACTAGAATATGCACTGGAAAAACTTGGATACAGTCGGATTATTGCAGAGCCGAATTAGAACTGGCAATTCGAGTTTCGAAGGTACTATTCTCCCGCCGATAAACAAATTTGATTGCTCGTAGGAAATGGTAAGTTTGTATCACGCCAAGTCAAGAATATATTTTGCTATCAACGTCTAATAGTGAAGTTTTCGCAAATACTAGAGTATACTGGTATTCTTTGTAAAAAATATATAAGACAGACAGAAATCATTTGAGGATAAAAATGAATATTATAAGCGGTGAGGATAAGAATATGACATCAGATAAAAGCTAGGAATGTCATGTAGGCAGATATTACCCAATCTTTCCAAACTTTTTATGAAAGTTGTTGCAAATTTCTATTCAATGCAGACTGCGTATAATTGATGCGATGAAAAGATTCTAAAATAAAACATAATAATACTTGTAACCTGGAGTTGCATCAAAATGAATAAAAACATAATTGTAATTTCTTCTCCGAATATTCATTTGAATTTATATTTTAAAAAATTTTATATCAATGCAAATAACGAGCTTTAACATCAGAGATCATGATTTTTATTATTAAAAACCTGTAATCTGGTCTACTTTTGATAATTACCCTTATGTAGTTACAAAATATGACTAGCACCCGTCAAAGAAAAAACCAACCTACTTTACTTCGCATTTCAGAATTTCAGTTTCAAATCAAGGTTGACAAATGTATTAAATTTTTAATTTGACACAAAAATAGGTAAATGAAAAGGATTGGTTGATACCTTGCAGTGATTAAATGATTCATTCTGATCCCTCAAATATTCAAATAATATCAAACCTATTTATTAATGTCGTGAACTATCTTTTTGATGATAATTCATATTCTCGGTCTGAAGATTCAACTGCTTTTTTTAAATAAAATTCCGTCCTTTTGTCTTTAAAATTCAACAATTTCGTAGGAAATTGAACTATCTGTTCCAAAATACACTGCTTAAAGGGGAATGCATATTTTTGATTGAAAATTACACTACTTTGGTAGAAAATCAAGCTATCTGCTTCGAAATTGCTTTCAAAAGTGCTTTTCCAAAATGCTTTCTGAAGTCTAACTGAGCCGGCGTTCGTTTTTTACTTCAAGTCGTGCTTAGTCAATTAGCTTTCGAAATTTTGAAATGAAATCTTGACGTATCCACTTCAGAATATTCTTCCACTGATATTCTAGAGGAATTTAATAATTTATTAAAAACAATAAGTAATTATTTCTTACTGACGCTCTGCGCCTGTTGGACTTCTCTAGTAACATTTTTTAGGACTTTTTGACAGATTCCAGGGAATAATTTAATGGGGTTCACGGAACTTTATAATAATGTTTGAATATTTCACTAATTAATTGATAATGATTTGAATTTAAAATTGTTATTCTTTTCGAATTCGAGAGAATTGTCGATTGATTTTAATGGTTTGAAAGGAGTTTCAAAACTTTTTTTTCATCTCATATAAATCATGGCATTTTTATGACTTTTTGACAGGTTCCGGGAAATTATTTATTTATTTTCACAGAACTTTATAATAATGTTTGTATATTTCTCTAATTAGTTTATAGTGATTTGAATTTAAAATTGTTTTTCTTTTTGAATTTGAGAGAATTCTCGATGGATTTTGTTGGTTTCAAAGGAGTTTTAAAGGTTTTTTTCCTCTCATATAAATAATGGCATTTTTAGGACTTTCTGACAATTTCCGGCAATTGAATTGATGGTTTCCGCTGAATTTTGTAATAATGTTCGAATATTTTTCTAATTTGATGGTGATGTGAATGGGGAATTTTTATTCCTTTCGAATTCGAATGAGTTCTGGATTGATTTTAATGGTTTGAAAGAAGTTTCAAAGCTTTTTTTACTCTTATAAAAATCATGGACTTTTTCGGACTTTTTGACAGGTTCCAAGTGTTAATTTATTGGTTTCCACAGAATTTTATAATAATATTTTAATATTTTTCTAATTAATTTATAGTGATTTAAATTTGAAATTGTTATTCTGTTTGAATTCGAGGGAATTTTCGATTTATTTTATTGGTTTGAAGGAAGTTTCGAACCTTTTTTTTCCTCCTAAAATTCATGGAATTTTTAGGACTTTTTGACAGGTTTCATGGATTAATTACATGTTTTTCACTGGATTTTCAAAATAATGTTGGAATATTTTACTAATTAATTTATAGTCATTTGAATTTCAAATTGTTATACTTTTCGAATTCGAGGGAATTCTTGATTGATTTAAATGGTTTGAAAGAAGTTTCAAAGCTTTTTTTCCTCTTATAAGAATTATAGCATTTTTAGGAATTTCTGACAGGTTCCAGGGATTAGATTTATGGTTTTCACTGAATTTTATAATAATGTTCGAATATTTTTCTCATTAATTTATAGTGATTTGAATTTGAAATTGTTATCCTTTTTGAATTCGAGGAAATCCTCGATTGACTTTAATGGTTTGAAAGGAGTTGCAAAACTTTTTTTCTTCTTACAAGAATCATAGCATTTTTAGGACTTTTTGACAGTTCCAGGGATTAGTTTTATGGTTTTCCATGCATCTTATGATAATATACGGATATTTTTCTACTTAATTTATAGTGCTTTGAATTTGAAATTGTTATTCTTTTTGAATTCAAGGGAATTCTCGTTTGATTTTAATGGTTTGAAAGGAGTTTCAAAACTTTTTGTTGCTCTTATAAATATCATGTCATTTCAAGGACTTTTTGACCCGTTCCAGGCATCAGTTTATTGGTTTTCACTGAATTTAATAATAAGGCTTGTATATTTCTCTAATTAATTTATAGTGATTTGAATTTGAAATTGTTATTCTTTTTGAAATCAAGGAAATTCTCGATTGCCTTTAATGTTTTGAAAGGAGTTTCAACACTTTTTTTCCTCCTATAAAGATCATATTATTGTTAGGTCTTCTAGACAGGTTCCAAGGATTAATTTAAAAAATGTATCAAATCTATCCATTAATATTTAGATTTAACTTCTGTTTTGTGTTAGATTGAAATTAAACCTAAACCATTAATATATTATAATTTAGTACATCGTACTAATTTAACTATCTATATTCCAATTGCATCAGTCACTTGACTTAGTCTGTGTCTATGATGGAAAACCGGGTTCTTCTTAACCCGAGAACAAGTTTAAAAAAAAAAAATATAATAATAATGGCGTAGGGATGTGGCGACCCCATCGCCTGAGAGCTACGGCTCTTGCAGTCAGTAACTTTGCATTGGGCTAACTCCCCAACGCAACGAATTATACGGTAGAGTCACTAGTATCACGCAGTGCCACCCACAATAGGCCTTTATCGGATGGAGGCCATGGTTCAGTTGGGAGTGGCAATAGGACCGAACCAAGGCAACGACCAGGCAATGGCCCTGGACAAACGCGAGACATAGATTTAAGTGGTCGGACCAACTCCGGAGAGACATCCTTACCTGTTGGCAAAGAAGTTCACCGGCGCGAAGAGGATTCATGCAGAGGTTACATGAACGTTGGGTCAATTCCCAGCACATAATGATGTATGCAAGAATCATTCACCAAAAGAAGTGTGTTCTGGTCACTAATGGATTATTGCTACAAGGGAAGAAGAGGGATGGCGGTAATGCAGAATATGACATCACAGATCGGAAATATAAATAGAAATAACAATTTTTTGAAGCGTTTGAAAAAATAAAAATTAGTGATTCTATTTTACAAGTATGACTTTTTTTAAATGGAACTTTTAAAAAACATCTAAAGTATATTTTTTGATTATTTTAGACCTAAATTTGAACGAGAATACACATTTTAGAGATCAAAAATCATATTTGTAGTCTATAGTAGAGCTCACCGCGCAAACCAAAATTTAAGAGGATGAAGTAGGATAATTTTTTCAAGAAAAAGGAGAGAGATTAAAAATTTAATTTTACATTTTGAAAAGGTGAGAAAATCTTTTTATAAGAAATTGTATAGTTTTTAAATAGTGTTGAGTGATTTTTTTAGTGATTTCTGCCGTAGAATAATAAGTGGATATACTCAGATCGTTAAAAATTCATTCACGGCAATATAAACATTATCCAAGATTTGTTATTTCATCCTTACTATATATTTAATACGTTATGTGTACATATTCTTGAATATTCTTTGTCTAATATCAAAAACATAAACTATTTCAAAATCCGTAATATCACATTGTTAATTATCAGGATTTCATAAAATTTTGTTAACGAGGTAAAGAATTTAGGAAATGATAATTCCAGTTAGTAAGATATGTTTCAAAAAACTCTTGATTTCCTAATTTTAATATTTTCATGTATGTCAAAATTGTTTACGTTTCTGAAGATCTTACCTGTTTCCATACATACTGTTAGTCACATATTGTTCAATTTTATATAGCGATATTTTATAAATATTCAATTAAATATTGTATTTTCTGTTAATACAAGTGGATTCGAAGGAGATTTCTTTTGTGAGGAACTAGCTAAACTTGTTCTAAAAGAACGTTTTTTAATTAATTTTAACAGCAACGTATTTTTAGGATATTATAATTGTAATAAATTATCTTCATTCAAAGCGCTAAGGTTGAAAATGGAACCTCTAAAAAAAGTTACAGCAGAGTCACGCGTCCTATCAAAAAATAATAAATAACCAATTTTTAGGTGTTTTTTGGGTTAAAATACTGTTGTATATTCATTTTTTCGTATCTTGTCTCGTTTTTTCAAAAATTTTATTCAATTAATTATTAATAATATTTTTCGAGATTCAAACAAAAATTACGCGTCTTATACAAAAATGATTAAGAAAAAATTTGTAGTAGTTTTTTGGGTGAACAATTTTTGTTCATCTATTTTTTCTTATCTTGCATAACTTGACAGCAAAATGAATATTTTTATTTTTCATGACATTTTTCAAGAATAAAACGAAATATATGCATTTGATCAAGAAAATAGTTCGAGAAAATTTGTTTATTATTTTGAGATGAACAATTATGCTGTTTAACATTTTTGTCATATCTCGTATAGTTGGCTGATTAACGAACTTGGCCTTTCTTTTTCGACCCTGAGAAAGTATGACCCAGCAAAATTCCATCTCATGATGTTTTCAAAAGTTATAGTGAATACAGACTACAGACAGGCAGACACATGCATAAAAGCATTTTTTTCTCACTCAAGGGGCCTCAAAACGTGAAGATTTGATGAGAGCCAGCGATGTCAAATTTTGCATAAAACTAATACCTTCTCATTAGGATGAGTATATAAAAATATGAAATTAGGCGTGAAAAGTTATATTATCATTCAAAAACAGAAGCTATCTTTCTATAGACCAGGCATATAAGATACAAAGTATTATTAATTTACTCTCAGCTTTTTATCTCAGATTTTTATATAATTTACTTTTTTCATAAAAGGTGTGCCTTTATTTGTAAATAAATTTTTTTAACGGAAATATAAACTGATCGGAAAGACATTTAATTCGATTATTAATTGTTTTTTATTTACTACCAAATTCTTATAAGCTAAGGAGGGGCAGCGCCGACCAATTAACAGTCAATGATTTTTTTTAAGTCAATTAGATGTAGAATTGATCAATTTTGTTCATTTCCAGTTCTACATTATTGTATATTATATTTATATAAGTATTAATTACATAAATGAAACAATGATTTAATAATTTAATTATATCTAACAAGCTGTATTTCGTCGGCTTTGTCCCACACCGGAGGGCAAAGCCGACCGCAGCTTTTTATAAAAATCAAAACCGTAAATAGAAAATTTCCTATCTAAAATGTCAAAAAACATGATTTCTCACCTGTTTTTCGCTAATTAAAAATAGTTACCACACTTTTGGAATTCGGCCGAAAGCGTATTCTTGTTCAACATCACGTCTCACACCTTTCCCCCCCAAAATACTGCCAATAACAGTACATGTTCATTTGAGACTGTTCTGAAGCCAGAATGCCTGGACTATCATGAACACTAGAACAATTAGAAAAACAAAAGATAGGAAACCTACCTTAAACCTGGGAAACTCAGAGTCCTCCTTATTTTACGACGCCAATCCGGCAGAAAAATGGACTCGTTTAAGTAAATTTGTGGCTATTTGTCTCTCTACTCAAAACTCGTGACTCTTCGATTGTCGAGACGAAACTGAACTCTCCTGCGTCCTCTGCCTCGCCAGTTCCTTCCCGCTTGCGCCACAATTCCCGACCCAGTCGGTGCTGCCCTCCCAAGCTGCATTTCTGGGACTCTGTTCGATGGAATTCGGTCCACCGTTCCGGTATGTGAAACGCCGGCAGGTGTAAGATGGCTGCCTCCATGTATTGACAAGTGTCGAACCTGGCATGGCCTGGTAGTTATACTATTAATCCTTGAGACTTGGATTATTAAATCATGGCTTACTCGACATCCCAATGCGTGGTGATGGTGGTTGGAGATGATGGCAGTGTTTTTCCCTGCCGGGCTTTTTCAATAAAGAGGACTCTGCGACTCCCGAGATTGTTGTATGGCAAGGTCTTCCTCTTTTGCGACTCAAAGGCTGATCGATGGTGGTATTTGTTCCGGTTTCCGGCGGATGTCCAGGGGTGTTGGGTTCAGGCGTGGTTCCGGACTTACGTGAGCTTCTGGATTTTTGGGGCATTCCCCTCTTCCTTGTGGGAGGGATTTCGGGGTTTCCGGTCTCGGGACTTATACGGGCCTGAACGGACGTTCCTAGGGAAACCCGGCATAGGACGGTAACCAGTTCGTCCTGTGGATCGGTTCGCTGTTTATTAGGAACAGCGCTGTCTGAATGTGGGCTCGTGGTATCGGGAACGTCTTGTGGCAGGTATGACTCCTGCGTCTCCGGAGCTCTTAAACCTTCCCCGGGCGGAACTTGGGAACCTTTTGTTTCATCTCCAAGCCGCGAAAGAGGACCTTCGTTAAATAGGTTCGGATCAATCGACCAGTAGTGTTTTAAATCTTTAATATGAGCTTTCTCGATTATCCTGGACTCATCTTGGATTTCATAAACTACCGGCGATATTACTTTTATAACCTTGAACAGACCGGCATATTTTGGGGATAACTTTTTCGCGACATAATCTATAGGTGAAGGTAAAGTATGAGTCCTGCGCCACACAACATCACCTACTTGGCAGCGTATGTCTCGTCTCCTGCGATTATAATACTTCGCTTGACGATCGGACGCTATATCTAAGTGATGTGCGACTAGGTCTCTAAAGGCTAGCAAATGCTTAATCCTAAATTCCCAATTCTCTACAGCTAACGGCACAATATCGGGAGATCCCTCCTCCTGTCTTCTCAATAACTTTGCCAGTCTAGGCTCCCTACCATAGTTTAAGAGCACTGGCGACACCCGAGTGGAACTATGAATGGCCGTGTTGTACGCGAAGCGGAAATCAGGGAGGTATTTATCCCAACTACGATAATCGCCTTGTACAAAGGATGATATCATGGTCTTTAACACTCGATTTACCCGTTCTACCGGATTAGCTCGCGCATGATACGGTGGGGTAGTCGAGTGCCTAATTCCCAATTCCGCTGCGGTCTTTGAAATTAATTTGTTCACAAACTCGGTGCCATTATCAGTGAACAGGACCTCGGGGGTTCCCCATCTAAATATGACTGTTTCCTCGAACGACTTTTTGAAATTTCGGCCTTTGGTTTTCTTAATGGTAGGACCTCGATCCACTTGGTAAAAATGTCTTGGAAGACGAAGAGCGACTGGGTGGGAATGGACCCATTATGTCCGCTACTGCCACCGACCAAGGTCGCTCGATTACCT
Organism: Andricus grossulariae; assembly: GCA_011634705.1. NCBI lineage: Eukaryota > Metazoa > Arthropoda > Insecta > Hymenoptera > Cynipidae > Andricus > Andricus grossulariae. The sequence continues at coordinate 113,497,828 of JAABKJ010075445.1, read as the reverse complement.
GCTTACACATCAGACCTACCGAACCTGCCTTGTCCACCTTCATCTTTTGGAAAATCTTGCATGCTTGGAAGTTCCAAAGGTAAGACCAGTTTCCAGGCCTCTAAATCAGGCAGTAATGGGTCAGTCAGGTGGTCAGGGCGATGGCAGTATAGTCGATTGCCTTCCAATTTCCAATCCGGAAATTGATATGGCATTTCTTGGACCAGTTTGGAATTTGAGGTTATGTTGACTTTGGATCGTTCTCATAAATTCTCAAAGAACTTATCCGCAGGTTATATTCTCGGTAATATTCTCATTCTCGTTACCGTTCTCAAAGTAATATAACCGACTTAGAACTCTAGTCCCATGCGACTTCTCTGTGGAGGCCTGTAGAAAATATTGTCATAAGAGTTGACGGTCGCCATGTGGTGGCGCTAGCTATGCAGTTGGCCTAGAATTCAAATAATGCAAGGCGAAAATATTAAAAAAATGTTAGTTCAATAAAAAAAAAATTCTGATAGTTCTGGGTAAAAGATAATGATCTTTAAGATTTTTTTTAATGTATTGAGTTGAAAATAATTGGTGAAAATCGTAAAATTCACTGCTTTTAGACTTAAATCCCCATGCATTCCTACTAACTACAACAAATTATTATTCATGCGAAATTAAATCACACATATAATTATTTATTTAATTTCTAAATATCCGAAAAGAAAATAGTCTAAGCTTTATGATATTCTTTATTATAAAATATAATGTAATATTTACTTTATTTATTAATTTAAATTCATTTCGGATTTTCAAATATTTTAATAAACAAGTTATGTGTTTTAATGGACTTCTTATAAAGGAAGTAGGTAAAATTAATAAAATAATGCCTAAGTTATATAATGATACCTTTTTTATATACATATACAAGTTTTTAATGAAAGTTAAGTATCAAACATATATGCCTCTTAGTATTTTTTATGCTATTTCAAGTTAAAAAAATGAAACTTGTTGAAAAGGACAGATAAAATCCAGGAAAATATGTTAATTATAACTATTTTTGGAAAAGAACTCGAAGTGATCTTTTGAAACAAATATTTTGGGTTTTCTTTATTTGACAATAACTATTTAGAGTTTAATGTTTTTCTTTTTCTCTGTATATAAAATTTGCAATTCTTATTTAATTTTGATGCTGTAGCGCTCATTTTATTCCTCAAAATATTCTCCGCACATCTCATTGGTACCTTTTTATTCAGAAAATTTTATTTATGAAAACCTATTGTTCCCAAAAATAACGATTTTATAATTCCTAAATAAAATTTTTTCTATAAAAACGTATTAATGAGATTTGCAGAGAACCTTTTGAGGAATAAAATAAGCCCTACAGCATTAGGATTAAATAATAGTTGCACCTTTTACCTAAAGTGAGATAGAAAAACATTAAACCCTAAAAACTATTGTTAAATAAACAATAACAATTTTGAAATATTCATTTCAAAAGGTCACCTTGATTTCTTTTCCAAAACCGGTTATAATTACCAATAAAATATTTTCCTCGATTTTTAAAATAATTTTAGTAGTATAGCTAAATTTTGTTGGTGTATGTGGACACTTTATTTAAATTATTTTAAATTATTTCAAGTTTCAAATTTAAACTAAATTCAAATTACTTGAATTTATTCTAGGAATAATAATAGGTCTTCAATATTTATCATAAATCAAAATTCAACAATTTTACTTGCAAATTAAACTTTTTGAAATAGAACAATTGAAATTGTAACGTTCAAAGTTTAGTTTTTTTGTTTAATTTTGAATATTTGATTTACGATTTCTGATTTTAAATGAAGAGTTAAAAATGTCTAAATATTAAGCAATTGTAATTTTTACTAATTAAAAAATTTCAAATTTTAGACTAAAACAATATTTTTAAATTTGATAAAAGTCTTTAAGTATGAATATATTTTTTTGAAGTTATTTTACAGTTTTACATAGTTTATAAAGTTTAAATCATGCGTTTACATTTGTTAAATTACTAAGACTTTCGAATTTAAACAGTTTAATCTTTAACGTTAAAATCTGAAATTCTTAAATTTTGAACTGATTTCGGATCGTCTTGTAAAATTAATTATTATTCACTTGATATTCCTTAATGTACAGTTATATGTTGATAATCATTATAATTTATATCCACAGTTGATCAACTAAAAAGATTTTTCATCCAAAATTGTCGACTTCAAATGCTTCTAATTCTTAAATTTTGAAATCTTTAAAACTGCATTTTAAAATTATTTGAATGAAAAATGTACGCTCAAAAATTAGAATCTAAAATATAAAATTTTTAAGTGAAAGATTTTTTAATTACGCACTGTAAGGCGAACAAGAAAAATGTCTACCACAAAAGTTATATGGAATTTGAAAGTACTAATCTTCCCCTTTCAAACCTACTTGGATTTATTAGGATATCTTTATTTTTCACCAAAGGACCCAGCTATGGTGGTGTTGCTTTCTACGCCGGATCCGGTGGAATCAACGGTGACGACGGTAGCTCTGGCTCCGCCGCCGCTGCTGCTCCCGGAGGTGGTTTCGGAGGTGAGTATCCTAAATCCTTTACTTGATCATGAGCTCTTGATGATGAGCTCTTGTTGAGCACACTCCATGAATTCTTCATCATCTAATCAATCTCTTTTGATGCAGGTCTTGGAGGTCTCGGAGGTCTTGGAGGCGCAGGTGGCATCATCGGAGGAGGCTCAGGAATCGGTGGTGGAAACGGTGGACACGATGGAGGATATGGAGGCTATGGCAAATGGTAAACGGGTCAACACCTCATTCATATCGGCTCGGCGACAACCTTCCACAGTTCTACCGGTTTATCCTGAGACCGCGATCGCCTATCCTGTCAGCCATTAACATGGACATCATACATCATTACATACAACATCATACATCATTAGTTGGGTGATGGAATGAACCAGTCAATAGACGAGCTTTGGCGCTCTAACACGATTAGAGCAACCGATCTTGTTCTGTTTCCTGAACATCCATTGTTGTTACATGCTCCACCATCATCTTCCGTAGGCCGCCGCTATCAGGCAAATTTTTTTTGCCACCACCCTTCGAGATAAGGCACTTCGTGCTTGCATTTTGTAGATCACAGTTTTCATACTCACTGACCCACCTAAGCATACATAATATTATCATGTACTGGTTTATTATGTAAACGAAGGAAACCGGTAGATTGTGGTAGGTCAGCCTGTTCCGTGAATGAACGAATGTACATAGATGGCGAAACGCCGCCGGCTCCCGGCTCCGCCCGCCACCTCCACAGATAGATACTACGTATTTATAGCGTTTATACATTTATAAAATAATTTATATAAAATACAGCATCAGTATGTAAAACTGAAATTGATCTTACTCTTATATCTACCTTTCTATCTTATATCACTTTCCTTTCCTCCAACTACTTCTATAGCTTACTCTTGGTTTCAATTCTTAAGAATCCAATTTATTTGATATATTATCCAATTCAATCCTTATATTAAAAAGCGCATGGTGACATTTTCGATTATTTCTCGAACCATCTCGAAACTACTGGAAACAATTTAAAACTATTGTTGTCGAGAAACCCGCGTTCATGATTGGATGAAGCTGTCATTCCTTTTTCACGTTTGAAATAAAAAGTCCACAAACTTCAGATTTTTGAGAAATGTAAGGTTATCTAAGTACTATCGATAAGTTAATACTAACAAATCAATGAAACTGAGGTCTTCAGCAATTTGAAAATTAAAATTTCTCAGTTCAAGAAACATCACATACAATCCAAGTAGGCAAAGCTACGAAAAATTATAACATGGAATCAAAGTATCTATTAATTGCTAAAGTTTTCCTAATTTTGTAGTTACAAATATTATAAACACATTTCAATTTTTAACAGTTCAGAATTTTTTTTTATTTATTTCAAAGTTTTGATTTCAAAATTCTTTCACTGTTGATCCACAAAATTAAACACCTATTTCGAGATTTCTAAAAACATGCATGCGCGCGCGTAGCGCGCTTTTGCTACTTTATGTCCATTTATTATTATATAATATTGTTGTCTCTAAAGCCGTGTTCGTGATTCGATAAAGCTTTAATTTTTGTTTGTCATTAAAAAAAAGAGTCTGCAAACTTCAGGTGTATGGGAAATGTAAGACTATTTAAATACTATGTTCAGGAATAATAATAATCAATGGAAAGAAGTCTCCTGCACTTTGAAATACAAAATTTAATTTGTTCAGTTTAAGGAACATAACATGGAATTCAAGTAGTCAATCCTTTTATCCTTATATTAAAAAGCGCATGGAGCCATTTTCGATTAATTCTCGAACCATCTCGAAATTACTCGAAACAATTTGAAACTATTCTTGTCGGGAAACTCGTGTTCGTGATTGGATGAAGCTGTCATTCCTTTTTCACATAAAAAGCCTACAAACTTCAGTTTTATGAGAAATTGAAGGTTATTTAAATAATATGTTCAATAATAATAATCATCAATGGAACAAAGGTGCCCAACACTTTGATATAAAAAATGTAATGTGTAACTTCTTAAAGATGTCTAAAAAAAGAAGCTGTTCAAGAATTTTTAAATGTTTCAAGAGAAAGAAACAATTTTCTTAAAATTCCTGGGAAAATTTTAACTCATTTTTTATTTGAAAAATACATTTCAAGAAAAAATTGCGAAGGCAATTCGAAATTCGCAAATACACTTTTCCTGCTGGTAAGCCAATTCAAGTGAGAGGAGATCGTAGAGCCCTTGTGCCCATGCCGACCGAAGAACGAAATGTTTTAACAACACACACTGGCGACGTCCTTGCAATATTTGAACATAATAATACAATGCTTCGTGGAATTTATATCAGTAATAATCTCGATGCAACACGGGCGAAAATAAACATGTACAGTGGCAAGGTCTCCGAACTGGAAATAAATGAACTCAGGGAAACTCCTCTCCGTCCTTCTATTTCAAGGAATTTCAACATGATACGTCTTATCTAGGACTGAGCTGCAATTTTTCACAGGATTTATTCAATTCAATAAAATGTGAAACTGAATTGTAAAATTATTTGCGATCAGAAGTTGGATCAAAACCCCAGAAGTAACAGGTGATTACAACGAGAAGTTAATGTATAATCGTTCTAAAGACTTTCATTTTTCGCCAGCTCCAACAGATTCGGTTTTAGGACATCAGAATCCTCGTCAGGTCTTTCGGTAGAGAAAAAAGTTAATTTTGTTCAGCCAGTGTGTATTGAATTTATTGAGCAAACACTAGGTAAAACTATAATTCGAAATGAAGAGATATGAAAAAAGCGGAAATTATCTGAGCGTCGGAATAAATTTCAATTGCATATAAAAAAAGTATGAAGGTACATAATTGATGACTATTACATTATATAAAAAACTTTAGAAAATATAAATATTTCATAATTATATAAATACAATATTTAAACGTCAATTTTGCTCTATATTAAAATATAATTCAGAAATCTATATATAACGTAGATTTTATTTTTTCTGAAAAATATGTTTCGAATATTGTTCGCGAGTGTAACCCTATTGCTTATTAATAAAATGTTCAAAATCTTGATGTTCCAAAAATATTCTCGTCTTCTACCCTCCTCCTTCAAAACCTTTTCCTTTATTCCTTCCCCCTGTCTTTAAAGATACACACTTTTTCACTTTCTTGGTACTTTTTCAGGCAAGGCTACTTTTTTCAATATAGTGATCGAGTAAAGTAGAAAGAACTCAATCAAAATAGAACAGTCATACAGTTATACATTAGATGAAGCTTTTTGTACTAAACAATATTACTAAAGTATCATATAGATTTCCATACCTAAAAAAATATTTCCATACAAATCTTGTTAGCAGTAAAGTCCAACTTCAATTTGAGTTTGGTTTTGGTTCTGACCTTTGGGTCCAATCAAGGAGCTTGGAACGTAAACAGCAGGGCCGCGTAAACCATTTTTGTTTGATTTTCCTGGGTAGTAAAAAATATTTTTCAAAATGTTTTGCGTTTTTTTTCCTGAAATGAAAACAAAAGTGAACTAAATTTTAACGGAAATAAGAAATTTAGCTGTTACATGTCTGGAGGCTGGATCACCTCTGTCTCTCGCTTGATTAATCTATCAGAAGATAGCAGCATCCAACAGCACATCACTACTGTGCAACTATGTACGCATAAGCGAAACACCGCGCGAAACATTTCAAGTGAGAAGCACACACTTTTGCATAGTGCATATTGCATGACGCATTATGCTGCTTCATAACCAAAAAGTCGAAGTTATTGAACATAAAATCACTTATGAGTATCAGATCAACTGTCCACGAAAAACAGTTTTCACAATTCTCACGTCACCTCTTGACCGTTTGAGGTTACAAGACGCTGCACTGGGACTCCGATGCCTGAAGTCGATCGGAACTCTTTTTCTACCATGTGAGATGAACAACGAGGTGCGATAGAATTCGAAACGACGGTTTCGAGATCTCTCTTTTTATCGTATTAAGTGGGCAAAGAGGGACCGATTGTGCTCCAATGACAAGTCATACTTTTCGTTTCGAAAGGACCATACTCTCTCTGTCTACACAATACCATAGAAAAAGAGATTTCCAAGCCATCGTTTCAAATTCTATCGCACGAAATGATCCGATCGGTCTGAGCGGCTTCAAGCCTCAATGCCTCACTGCTGGTCGAAGCGAGCCCGCTATCGTACTTATTCGCTATGCAAATGTGTGGGCTGCCCGGTTGAGAGTGAACTGTCGCAACGTGAGGCAACGTGAAGCAGTTATTCACTTAGGGTGTTGAAGTACTGCGCTTTATCAGTTCAGGTCTCAGTATCATCCCCCACTCAAACTTTATCTTAGACAATTCAATAATTATGTACTATTTTCATTGCTATTAACAAAGTAATAAAGATTTTCATTGTATAAGAAAATAAAATATTTATACTTACAACAAAAATGTTTACATTGTTGAAACTATATATTTGTTGCGCACACTGAAGCTCTCAATAAGACTGCTTCGAATAAGACCGCTTTCCCTCATTCTTGCTCTAGCTCGCCGAGGCGTTTCTCCCACTCTCACGCTGACTTCGAAATTCCAGTCAGCCGCTCCCAATAGTGCCGCCGTATAAATCGCAATTTTTATGGTTTTTAGGAGAGTTTTTTTATACTATCTAAATATAATATCAAAAAATGTTATAAAATATGAAAATATTACAATAAATATTTTTATTATCCAAATATATCGGATATTTATTGTAATATTTTCATATTTTTCGATATTATACTTAGATAATATAAAAAACTCTCCTAAAAACCATAAAAATTGCGATTTCAATGGCGGCACTACTGAGAGTGGCTGACTGGAATTTTGAAGTCAGCGTGAGAGTGGGGGAAGCGCCTCGGAATGCTTGAGCAAGGATGAGGGGAAGCGGTCTTATTCGAAGCGGTCTTATTGAGAGCATCGACTGTATTAAAAATATATGGATAAATGATGTACTGTATATTCTTGTGAAAAAAAGAATATATTGAAAATATGATTTCGTATAAAATGAGTAATTTGTTATTCTCTCTTCCTCCTATTAATGTATTTTACTATTTTATAAAATTTCATTGATGAAAACCCCATTAAAAACCTTTTTAAATAATTTATTTTTTATTTTTCCAGTGCCCCGGTTTTTAATATTGCGTCTCACATCTATTATATACTTTTTACCTGTTGTGTGGAGACAATCTCAGAATTTTGACAATCCTTACAAAAAATGTTTAGGGGTACAATTATGCTCATACATATATCTATTTCTAAGAAATCGTACTTTTTATGCCCTTTACCGGCTCCAAGTAATTTTTTTTCAATCGGACACAAAATGAAAGTTTTTTCCATTTTATTAGCTATAATTTGTATTCGTAAGATATTTTTCTAAAAAAAATATGTATATTTTTAAAAAATCGAAAACTATGAAAATCTTAATTTTTACGTAAATTTGATGCTCGCAACCTTTGAAATTTTTATTAAAAATCTGAAAAAATTAGGAGTGTAATCATATAATGTCATTCATCATCAATCATGTAATATATACATATCTCACTCAGAGAAACAAACTGTCATTACATTTTAAAGATGTACATCTTAAAATATTCTAAGGAATGAAAAAATAACTTATTATCCATTAAAATTTCTAAAATAGCATAACATAACATAAAAATTAATAAATAACATTCAAATATATATTAAAGCCTATTGAAATCAATTAAAATTTTGATTAAATGTATTACAATCGTTGAATACACATGAAATTCGTTATTAAGATTAAACAAATATTTGAAAACAATGAAATTCTCCAAATTTTAAAAAGTACGATTTCAATTTAAATCATTTTCATTCATTCATATTTAGATAACAGTAAAATTAATAAACCTTATTATGATCATTTCAATATAATCAAAAATAGATTATGATATCATAAAAATTTTAAAATAATTCAATTTATTTTAATTCCTTTCAAAATATGTTGAGGCATCTTAAGAACCATTAAAGAATTTTTTCAATTCGAAATAATTCCAGACATTCTAAATTATTAATTTTTTTAAATCTTTGTACATATTTTACATATATTAGGCAGCGCAATTTAACTTTTTATGCTTTCAAACTTAACTTCAAGTTAATAACTTTATTAAATTTTAAAATACTCTGAAACTCTGGTTAAATCCATTTCAACTCATCCAAATATATAGAAATATATGGAAAAGATCGAAAAATTACAATTATTCTATGATCATTTTTAAATTTCATAAATTACTGTAAATATATTAATATCAAAACAAATCAATATAAATTACTTGAATGCACTAAAAATTGATTGAAATCACATCGAATCTCTTAACATCCCTTTAATTATCTTTGCATATCTGTTACAAAATTCGTAATCTATAAAATGCTATTTAATTTTCTTAAAATCACTTTCAATCTTATTAAAATTCCTTAAATATTTTGAAACCCGTTCAAATTATATATATTTCCATATAAACACAACATGTTAAAATCATTTTAAAATCATTTATATATCTCAAATGATTTTAAATTCACAACAATCATATTTATTCCTTTAAAGTATTTCAAAATCTTAAATATAATTTAAAATCTATGTAAATTGTTGTAAGTACGGTTTATCTCCTCTGCGGTAATGTTTACGGTCAACCTTTAATTTTAGTTTTTGTTTTTATTTATCAGAATAACAGTTAGTTCTAGAATTGAACTGTAACCTATTTGTATGAATCGGATGATTCCTAAACAAATAAAACACAACTACGTCAGCTATATTTATGATAGAACAAATTCGCTTATTTTTATGAAATTGGCCATGGATTATTTGGCAATGAAACCTATGAGACATGCATATTGAATTTTGTTCTTCGATATACATGACTCGCAAGAAAATTCAATAATTTGTTTTAAAAGAACGAAGTTTTTATGTCGAAAAATAACCAAATAGTGCATTTGTTATTAAGGTTTGCTCAAACATTTATCGATTGTTATGAGAAGTCAAAATATAGTTAGCATGTGTCATTACTAAATAATTTGTGGTCAATTTCAGGAAAACAATAGTATTAACTCAATTAAAAATAGCTGATATAGATAAATGTTTATGAAATTTGTTTTTAAGCTAACAAATTATTCAATAACTTTAATAGACCCAACTCAGAAGCCGTTTTTCCTCCATATGAAAATACGTAAACTCCATTGGTAGTAATCGTGGTAGCGGACATTTTGTTTGACTCATAGGGCAACTGCTTGCTTCGATATATACAAAAGTAGGATTCCTAAGTTTATTGATAACTGATAATTATTTGTATTCAGGCGTTTTTACTTTTACTTCAAATAACAGTTCTAACTATCCAGCTGTAATTAACACGTAAAATACTTTACGTACATTATAACATTCTCTCCAGAATTATCATTCTGTATAATACGTGAAATGTATTTCGTTACTTGTTCTAAATTTGTTTAATGTAGTTAGGTTGTAATTCACTATATTAATATAGATAGAATGTATTTCAGTAATTTTTCTAAAGTTGTGATCCAAACACAGATTTTCATTATGCGTTGTTCTATTTCGGTCGATATTCTATTAGATAAATGACAAAATTGTCCAAGATCGTGGCGGCACCACAGTGCTTTATTCTAAAGTACAATTGATTCTAATTCAGCATCCGCATATCTCGGAAGAAGAATTTTATTTTTGCAAAAAATTGAAATTTGATTCACTATTCAACGTTTGCCTCATGTAAAAATAGTGATTTCGGTTTTGCATTTGATATATTATTACGTTGTTTAAACTATTTCTTAATGGTCGAGTATTCTGGTCCGGCAAAGTATGCCGGATTTTAATTTTCTCTTCCGGCATATTTTATCGTGTACTAAATTGAATTCCAAAGAATTTATTAGGAATTCCAAACGATTTATTATGAATTCAAAACAATTCTAGATTAATTGCAGCGAGTTGAGAAATTGATGTTTGGAAAAATATGTCGGATAATAGAAAATTAAAGGGAGATATTGATGACACGTGGAGGTTATGTTCCATGTGTATATATCTCTGATAGGAAAGGGGTAGGAGTTTGACCAACACTAGTTACGTGACCTGTCACAGAGGTGCTCCCCCCCCCCACGAGAAGTTGGAAAGGGTAGAGGCTTGACCATCTTTATTTCTGTAACCAGTCACAGGGGTGCCTCCCCCCCTCATTATTGTGGGAATTCATGAAATTTTTGGAAAAATCATGAAATTTGTTGAAATTTATGAAATTTGCAGACATTTCTAAAGTTTGAAGAAATGTATCAAGTTTGTGGAAATTTATGAAATTTATGATAATTTACGAAAAGTCATGACGTTATTAAAAATATGCCGGAAGAGAAAATTAAAATCCGGCAAAACCTGCCGGAAGAGAAAATTAAAATTCAGCAAAATATGTCGGATCCGTATACGCTACGTTTTTTATTGAAAATATTAGTTATGAACATGAATGTGTGAATTAATAGTTCGAAGCAAAACATTTTTTCCAAACTCGTTACAATATATTAGATACCTGCTGTAAGGATTAATACAAAAAATTTATTAAACAGTTTGAAACCGACCTATTAGTATACAATGTGTATGAAAAACCACTGATAAAATAGAGCACGACACATATTTCTTAGCTGGCCACGCTTTTCTCAGAGAAAACCCTCGACCGAGGGTTTATCAGAAAAATCTAAGCCGTTCCGCAGCTCATTTGAATAATGCGTGCGCTAGATTCAGGTTTTAGGACAGTTTTTAGGTAGTTAGGTAGGGTATTTTACACAATTTTTGTTGTCGGAAGTATATGTATATATATATATATATATATATAGCATCTATTTTCAAATCATCTTAAAATCAGATAAAAATAATTGTTATGTCGATCTAACATGTTGAGAAATTTATATTTCTTTCCAAACTAAAAAATTTCTGTTCAATGGCAATAATTTCAAATAGAAGCAGAATTGTATAATGTCAAATTGACGTATATTGATAAACTGGCAAACTGGTTGAATGCAAAAAAAATCAAGAAACAATTAAAAGCACGCGATAAGCAAGCTAAAACGTGGGGTCCTTTAATGTGAATAATGGATGAATTTGAAGATTATCACATGCAGGTCAGTCGAAATCAAATACACGTTACTGTAGCGAGCCCAAACACGACCCATGTATTTATGGGATTTATGATCCAACAAACCACGGAGTAATAATATAAGGAGACCGTTCAGGCTGTACAAAGCGCCTCGAGTTTTGACTGCGGTAACTGCACATTTATTGCCCCATGTTTAATGACAACTGAAAACTGAGGTTACGTTCCCGTAAATATTATTAATATTTAACTGAACACTTTTAAAATGAGAAGTTAGATTATTTTAATTGTAAGTCGTTATAAATTAATAATTGTTCAATTAGTATTTATACACTAAAATTTGTTTGCAATGTTTTTGTATATTCCCTTAAAATGTATTCTAAATGAAAAATCACTTTAAATTCTCCTAGTAATCTTAAGGAAAATTTTATATTATCATGAAGTTTTTGAAAATCCTTAAAAAGCTTCAAAATACTATTTCAAAATCTTCAAAAATTTACATTTTATATTACATTTTTTGGATTCTTTTTAAATTTGAAACTATCTCGTAAATTTTTTTAAAACTTCTCATTATTTTTAAAAATGATTCAGATTGCTTCTAAAACTTTCAATTCATCCTGAAAAATAAAAAAAATTGCCTCAAAATCTTTCAGATTATTTTTTGTACAATTCGGAAAATCTTTCGAAATCATTATAAATATTCTCTTAAGATGAACTTTTCAAAATAAAAAAACATTTTCAACTTTTCTAGGAATCTTAATAAGTTTGTTTCATTTACCGTAAGTTACGGAACGATCCGTAGCTTACGGTAAACGCTAAAGTCTCATGCTGACGTTTCTGCGCATGCTCTGCGAGTTTAGAGTTACGGTTTTCCGCTATCCGACGTTCTTTAACGTATCATTTAGCGTTTACCGTAAGCTACGGAACGATATGTAAAAACTCCCTATTACTCCGTGCAACAAACCATAGTCTCGCCACTTGGGGGTACGAAATACGTTCAAGCCGCGTCTCGTACGACGACCTCCATGCTGGTTACCATGACAACGCAGCGTAAAAACGCTCGACTAATCATGATTCGAAGCATTTCGCGTAATGATTTAGTACAGCGTTTATCAATCTTAGAGAATGAAAAGTGGATATAAGAATTTGGTTAGTTAATAATTTTATTTTTGAAGTAGCATAGTTTTCCATTTAATAGAAATTATTTTCGAACCGAGCAATTCACGCCTACCCCGAAAGGGAAACGGCTTAACGGTATAATAATAATAGTACATTTCAAATTAATAATCGATCATCAGAAACAAGAAATACATTAAATTACAAGTAGTAAAAATGGATGCATTAAAAAAAATTTATTTCATAATTTATGAATGTATGTTTCAGAAAATGGAATTTCATCTTTTTTCGTCGTATGTTGTTATAAGCACAAATTGAAATATACAATTTGCCAATTTTTTATGATCTAGTTAAATTAAATTTGAAAAATAATTAATATAATTAATTTCAACTATGAATTACCCTGCCGATTGAACGGCACTGTCCAGTGTCGTTTCAGTGCTGCTCGTTTAAAGCTAGTTTTAAATGCCTGCATAAGTTCTCTTTATACCTGCGACTAGGCTACCAAGTAGACTAGCTGAATGGGATTAAAAATTAAAATTTGTGCAATTTTGAAATTACCTCTGAAATTTAGAAATTCAGAATGTACGTGTTTCGGCCATTTCAGATATCTAACCTTTTTTTAGAAGTTTAAAATTGGAATGAATATAATGTATCTCTTAAATGGAACGAGATACGCCAAAAGGGACAACATTTTTTAATTCAACTCCAGAATAGTATATTAGTTTATAATTTATAATTATAAAATATATATGATAAAAAATTCATAAATCAAAAAAATTGTTAATTATTATTATTATTATATCATTGAGCCGTTTCCCTTTCGGGGTAGGCGTGAATTGCTCGGTTGGAAAGTAGTGATGTGTACAGGGACCGTGGTGGGAGTTGACGGAACTGCGCAATTTGAAATAACCGTATACGGGGGGCTTGAAATGTTGGCGTCTTGAAATAATGGAAACATTACTGTTCTTTCTTAGTCATAAATGAAGAGAATGTAAAAAATCTTTCGGTTTCCCTGTGATACAGTTTGATGCAATAACTTGATGGCAAGTGGACCCGCAACATCGAATCATCTGACATGCGTGCATCGCCCTACTTTAATGAAGTTCCACTCTTGTCAGTCTCTTCTCGACTCCAAACTCAATTACCTATCGCAGCAACACAACCTTTCCACTTTTTCGTCCCTTTACTATCCAGCCGCCCCTTCGATCGACCGACAACATCCTTCTTTATGTCTGTGAACTCTCATTTTCTAGTCCCAGAAGTCGTCGTAGCAAATTGTTCCAAATCGATTTACCTTGTTCATCTTTGTTCAACCATAAAAGAGGCAGTTTACACCACAGTAAGTTTTTCTACTGAAGGGTTTACTGCGTTCTAGCCTGGTTAAACTCTTTAGCTTTAGTAAAATTAATAAGCATCCTTACAAGATTTACACTGTACACTAATCGAAGTACGCTTTACATTGCAGTAAAACATACGTCAGTAGCAAAACTTACTAATATTTAACCATCAGTATTATACATTGTATTGTAAATTATTCACATAAAAAAATACAAAACAAGACTTCCATGATTACAATTTCAAATATAACAACTATTAACTGAAGACGAATCGATTGACCTTTGCAGTAATACATTTTATTGAAAAGTAATAATGTTATGATTATTTATAATATTCAAAAAATCGGGTTTTTACAGGAAAAAACATCTATCATCAATATAATTCAGTTTTGATGCAAAACTATAAAGAATTCCTTTGCTCAAGACAAATCGATTGACCTATATTATTGATGCATTTTATTTAAGAGTAAGGAAATGATGTTCATCATTAACATTTGAAAATCGGGGTTTTTATAGTAAAACTCTTTTAATTCACATATTTCAAAGCTAATTCAGAAATATAAGAAATTCTGTGACTTGAGAACTATCGATTGACTAATAATAATAATACATTTAGTTAAAGAGTATGGAAGTAATGGTGTTTTATAGTATTTGAAAAATCGTTTTCTTATAGTAAAATTTGTTTCATCAACGTAATTCAAAGTTAATGTAAGGATATGAAAGATTCCTTGACTTGCGATCAATCGATTAACCTATAATAGTAATACATTATGTTGAAGAGTGAGAAAGTTATTGTAATTTATAATATTTGAAACATCGGTTTTCATAGTGAAACTTTTTTTCATTCACACAATTAAAAGTTGATGCGAAAAATTGTACAAAATATATTGACTTCAGATGAATCGGTTGGCCCAGTTGTCTCAGCCCATTTTTGCAAAAAATGTATTTATGATTTTAATTGCCTCTGTTAATGGATTATTTCACTTTGGCACACAGAAGACTCAAATGTATGTATAGCAAACTAAAAGAATCCATTAGCAGCGTGAATTATTATAAAATAAGTAATTTTTTGCAAAAATTAACTTGAGAAAACCCTAAATCTCTCCTTAAAATTCTGTAAAAAACCTGGGTGATATATTTTACTTAAAAAAAAACAATGAATGCGAATCATTTTAATTTAACTTCGGGACTCGACACAGGTAAACTTTGCATTTCAAAGCTGATAATCATAGTATATTGCCGTAACAGGTTGAAGTACCATTACGTAGCCACACTCGATCCACCTTTAATAACGTTTTTTGATGTGTAATGAGTGTAGTTGTAAAAAATAATGTCCCGCAGTTGCTTTGTAAATTCCGATCTTCATTTTAGGTGGGCATTATTTCACACATATAAAATTAATTAATTTCAATGTTTTCTTTTCAAATTTTTTTACATAATGTTCTTTAAAGATGTATTTATAAGATCCGTGAAACGTATACATTTAATTTGAGATAGTACCATAGGGGGGAAAATATGTAAACTGCGTCACTCTAAATTTGTGTCAAAAATAAAAAATCATACACTGAGCAAAAAAAATTTTGGATCTAAAGAAATGCATTTCTTTGATTCCATTTATTTGATCAAAAAAAGCCGTTCACTTAATTGTACTGCATATTGTTTAGAAGCAACAAACTCATGCATTATTATTATTATTATTATATCATTAAGCCGTTTCCCTTTCAGGGTAGGCGTGAATTGCTCGGTTGGAAAGTAGTGATGTGTAATTTGCTTCAAGAATCATCTCTGTACGTTCCTTAGTTCCGGAGTAAACACCTCCCCACTCTTTTGTCAATTACTTATTAACAAATAATTATTTCTGACTCTAAATATTCAAAGTTGAGTATTCTGAAATGATCATAGGATTATTATGCTTTTTCTTGTTTCGCTCGCCCGGAAATAATCGCTAATCATCTGAAAATTTTGAAACTCGGTAACAGTATTGGCAAAACCTTCATCTACCATATGCATGTTGTCTCATATTTTTAGAATTTTTCTTTGCTGAGATTTTCATGAAAATCTGCAGAAAAATCGAGCTGCCTAAACTTTTTGGACGGACAGTAGGCGCGCTTAAACTTGTGAGTCGCGCGTGTAGCGCTGAATGAGAATCTGCCCGCACAGAGGGCATATTTTTTTTTATTTATTCTTAAAATTTTGTTTACATGTGTGCTTATTTAGTCTATGTTCTGAGTCTTGTGAAAAACTGTTGTCAAAATCTTGGGTTTCCTTTTATGTATTTTCTTTTTCTAACCGTAATAAATACATGTTTCTGACTGATAACTCTCGTTGATGATCACTGGGTCGATGTCAAAGTTGTCAATGCCGAGTAATCGCCATGCCAACGAAATATTAAAATAAATGGTAAATTTCCATCTTAATGATTGTTTCATGAATAAATATTAACTTTGTGTATGGGAAAACATCCTAGTAAGTAACAAAAATGTATTTCTTTCTGTATTTACGTACATTTGAGTCCTACTTTCTTCCTGCATGACATAAGAATTTTAAGATTGTTCTGCTTTAGTTATGAGTTTCTTAAAATACTAATCTTTTTCTAATATACACATGTACCTGAAGTTCCGAGCGTTCAAATGAACGAAATATTTTTCTCCATTTCTATTTCACCCATAAATATTGTTCCAATTGCAATTAAAAATATGCATTATAATTTTGTTTCAATTATAGATTATTTCCAATATAAATAAATAAACATGTGAGCACTTTTTCTGGTTAACAAAGTCATCAGTAAAAAATTTCGTTCATTTAAACGTTCAGAACTTCAAGCACATAATATACACGTGAAGCTAAGAGACTAAAATATGCGTCAAAAGAGGTGCTTCTTCGGCTCAAACTCTGTAATTTGACATCGAAAAAAGTATCTAAGTGTTACACATCTTTAGATGTCCTGGATCAATTAAAATTTTGGAAAAAGTGTGAAAAATTGCAGTTTTTATCAATTTTTTCAAATATGAGATAAACATATTTTTTATCTCATACAGTTTAAGCCGTTTAGGCCTTTTAGGAGATAAAGCCTTCCGTAGTTGTGTATTCTTCTGAAAAATTTGATGAGCAAAAATTTATTTTTATTTTTTGTGAATTTGCATATTTCTCGTGCACTGTAGACAAAAATAGCCAGAATATGAGGTAAAGAATTTTTAATTTTGAAATATCACGTTTCTTCTCCACTGCGCGTTAAAAGTTTTTCTTATAACAATAAAATTACATAAAACTATTTACAAATTTAAAAAGCTTGATTAATTCCTGAAATATATCATAAAAATGAGTTATCTTTCAAAAGTTTATGTCGATTTGAATCGGAAATCGCGCAGGGCATGTCAAAAATTAAACAAGCAGATGAATTACGAAGGAACAATGTTATTATTATATGATTTATATTTACAATAAATTTTTAAATTATATGAAAAATAAAACCTTTGATTGTGGCGGGTATACACCATTTTAAATTAAACATACAGAAAATATTAACAACATCCATTTTTTTTAAAGTGAAAGCTATTGTACTCGCAAAGGGCGATTTGTATCCTGACTGAGTAGTTGTATGGATGCCGCCCGAGATGAGAAATACCGAGCCTGGCTCGTTTTCGACTCGTTCATTCCTCGGTTCCGTCTCGTTTTCTCGGGCCCATTCCTCGATTTGTCTCGTCACATTCTTCCTCGTCCCGTCTCGTCCTTCCTCTTTCTCGCCTCGGTTTTTCCAAGGAATGCGACAGATGTGCGGTAGTGAAGCGGACAGCTCGCGGGAGCGTTCTTTTGCTACTCTGACGCGCTAATCGTATTTAGCGTTCTTTAATAAATAGTTAAACTCGAAATATGATTACATATGATACTTTTTTGTCCATTGCTGAATAATTTGATATCAAACACGACTATGTTTCGATTGTTTCGAAGATTTAACTTCACTCTATTAGTACGTCATTTTGTTCTTATTAAACATGGTTTTTCTAAATTCTATTGGTAAATATAATCTACTTTTGCAAACTCTAGCTTCTTTTAGAGTTCGGAGTAAATTTAACATCGTTCTACAGTTTCTTATCGTTTTGAAAGAAAGCTTCAGAAAATTTCACAAAGAAAGTAGCCAGCAAGTCACTTTTCAAAAATTCAACTCTTTCTTTGTTGAAAATTGAAACATTTTTATGAATTTCTTGTTTATAGTTTCAAGAGTTCTGTTTCAAGTTCTGTTTCTCGCCAGAAGAATTCCACAACAGAATCTTGTAAGACTTTAGTAAAGTGAATATTGACAAATCTATGGCACCTTGAAGAATACATACATTTTTTAAATTTGAAAATTGTGAGAGATCCAAGAGTTTAGATCAAAGTTCAGTTATTCGCGGAAGAGGTCTAACATAAATTTCGATTGCGGAATAGCACACATTCAATACTGACATACGATGTATACTTCAAGAAAATATTAATATTCCATTTCTTGTTGCAGAGTTAAGTTCACACTTTGATTGTCTACCTAATGGCGACCCTCTTCCTGGTATTCCTCGTTCCAGCACTTCTCATTCTCATAATGGAAATCGTTCCATAGACAGGCCTGCTTCTCCTGCCGAGCCTCCTCCACGTGTCAGGACCAGATCTCCCCATGCCAGGTCCAAGTCTCCTCTTGCCATACGTCATAAGTCATTTATACGTGCATATTCTCCTGAAGAACTTACATTTCTTCGACTTATTCCCCACACCAATCCAGACCGTGTATATGAAATACGCAGGTACACTTTTCCTTCCGATAAACCAATTTATATGAGAGGAGCACGCGGTGTCATTATGCCTATGCCAACGGAAGAACGACTTGTTTTAACAACATCCACTGGTGACATTCTGGCTATATTGGAAAGGAATAATACAATTCTACGTGGAATATATTCAAATACTGTCTTGCAAAGGCGGGTGAAAATAAACATGTATAGCGGCGCTGTTGTCGAATATAGTCGACATGAATTAGAAGAAGTTCCTATAGGCTCCCCAAACCCAATCTCCAAGTGTTTCAGAATAGTAGATGAAAGAAACATGTAAAACTAACTTCGCAACACCATAATTCAGTTTAAGAAAATGTACAAGTAAAATATAATATTGTTTTTGATTCCAAGTCGGTTCAAAATCCTACATATCCCTTGCTTCCCCTGCTACCGTCCCTAACTTGTAAACATTTTATCTACTTTCACTCTCTGATTTTCTCTTTCGCCCTACTTATCCGCTACTAATTTTCTTTTAGTTCTCTAACATTACACCCCAACATTTCTTTAAATTCAAATCTTTCACTTCTGCTACTTCCCCTAGCTCTCCTTCTCGTTTATAATTTTCCTTCTTACACATACCTCTCCTCCACTACCCTTCCTTCAGTTTTCCTACATCCTTTTCCCTCATTTTCCCTTATATCTCCACCTTTGCTTCCCCTCATTTTCAATCACTTGCCATACTCACCCTGCCCTTGTTTCCTTTCAGTTCCTCTTCGCCCCCTGTTTTTATTATCCCTCAAACCCTACATAATTCCTTCCATAATTTCCCCTACTTCGCATCTCCTTTTCTGCTTTTATTTCCCATTCTTTGCTTTCCCTCATTATTCCTTACTTCCCATATTTTTCCGCTTCATATTTCCTCTCAATTCCCCTGCTTTCCACTTCATATTTATTCTTACTCTCACTTATTTCCCTAACTTTCACTACGCCTCCCACAATTTTTCCTTACTCCCCATAATCACCCTCCCCTTATTACCCCTTATTACCTTTACTTTGCTTCTCCTTATTTCATCTCATTCCTATTCCCTCATCCCCCTCATTATTTTGTTAATATGCAATTCATCTTTTTTCGTAGAGAATTTATCTTCTTGGTTGGAATTTAATTATTTTGATCTAAGTGCAACTATTTTGTGAACGATTCATTTTTTTTTTTTAAAGATATTACTTTTTCATATTTGTTTGAAACGTCTTTTTTCTTAAGATTCATTATTTCAGTTGAAAATGCATCTAATTGTTTGAAAATTAAACAATTTTGCTAAAAATAATTTTTTTATTTGGTCGAGAAATAATTTTCTTCACTGTGAATTTAACTCTTTCTTGTTGGCTTAGAATTCGTGGTTTGTGTTAAAAATTGTTCTTTTCTGATTGAAAATTCATGTATTTTGTATAAAAATTCATCTCTTTTGGCTAAAAAGGCAACTGCTTGATTATTTTCGCCGGACGCGCCGTCTATATTTATCGCGGGTAACTAAACCCGCACCGCATCTAGGTTTATAATATCTTTGCTTAAACCAACAGCAAACACCAGTTAACTTCACTTCGTTGAGTGCTGAGGAGGAAATAATGGACCAAATGCATGGGACATAACTTTATTTTTGTAATACCTTCGTAATGAATAATTATTATTACTATTTTATTGACCGAATCCATTTCAAATCAGGCAAGTTTTACGTTTGAAATCACAGAACCTCTCGGGGATAAAATATGTTATTTTTTTAGAGGGAATTAGGCGATACTTATATATAAACTTGAACCGTAAGGTAAACTTCATAGTAGTTATAGAGAAACGTGAGTGCGAGTAAGAAACTAGTAGATGTCGCATAAGAGCATCTCCTTCGCACTTATGCATATGACTACTATGAATTTTGTCTTACTATATAACTTTTGGCCTAATTTAGATATTTCATATTTCTTTTCAGATTCTGTTAGATTTTATCACCTTTTTTCGAAATCCGTGAGAAAATGTTAAAAATTAACAAAATAGTGGCAGTTTTTCTGAAAATATTAAAAGTCAATTTTCTCAAAAAATCCACAGTTATATTTTCTGCCAATTTTTTGTTAAATTTGTTCTAGCAGAAGAAAAATAATTTGTGAGTTTTATGCGGGCTAAATAACTTTTGTGGCCAGGAGTTTAAAAAGTTCTACAAAAAGTTCTTTTACTCATTTATGGTATCTTGCACCATTTCCGAGAAAAATAAAAAAAATCAAATTTCATGAAGAGAAATATTCTCTTGACCACAAATCTGGTTTACCCCGCATAAAACTTATACAGTATCTTTTTTATATATATAAAAATGTGTACAAAATATTTTTAAAAAATAAAAAAGGTGGGTTTCGCCTCCTTTCACAGAAATTGCCCATATGTTTCTAGTCCTTCAACTTGTTTTCCAAATTTTATATATGAATGAACAATTCAAATTCGAAAATGTCTTTATTCATTTTTTCTATAATTCTGTGATAGTATAATGTCTCCATGCAAATTTAATAGATAAACTCGAAGAATGAATTTAAATGCCAAAACAAGTCTGTCCTGATTTTGAAACTGGTACAGAAAAGCAATTTATAATATAGTTAATAACAAATTTGTACAGTTAAAAGAATTGGCTACTCTGCTGCAAATGTAGTTTCCGAGAGAAATATTGAATTCTCTTATTTTTCTCGGAAATGATACAAGATGTCATATATGAGTTATGTAACTTTTTGTAGAGCTTTTTTAACCGTGCCACTTATTTTCTTCACATTTTTTCGTATCTGTTGTTGTTTGTTTGCAGGAAAAAGGCTGGTCACCAGCCGTAGGTCTCACAAGCAACCCATTGGCCGTCTCTCTTGAAGCATACTTAACTTATTATCAATTTGACACTTAAATCTTTCTCTCTCTCGCCTCCATTTACGGGAATACAAGCCCGCCCGTTCTGCTGAAAAAGCTGGAATACTAGCCCACCCGTACCGCTGAAACAGCTCGAATACCAGCCATTTAAGCCGACTCGCTAACTTCATTCTTTCCCACCTACTAACCAAAAGAATACGCTGACAAATATATTTCCAAATGAGAAAGGACCGAGCAAAAATGAAAGTATTGATACGACTTGTACTGAAAAAATGTTCCCGCTGCGCGGATACATTCTCATCGCGCGAGGCTGGCTTCGTTCTCAAGTTTGAGCCCGCGTAGGGCGCGCGACTGTTGGTTCTCGCGCTTTGCGCTCGATAAAGTATGTACCTCCCACTACGCGCTCGATCTTTGTATTTCCCCCACATTTGTGCGCAGGCCTTTTAGAATCAAAGGTCAAAGCATCAGCAACTGTAATTTGGTGATTGTGGATTCTCTTTTGTTAAAGCTCATTCGGCTTTAACGAACACATTCTCATCACGTGTCTTGTGCTTCGTACTCGATTTTGTCGAAAATGCGAACTTTTCTACATTATGTTCAACTTTATTATATCAAATATATATTATAATTATTTCCGTACCTCGGTCTGGGGCTGCTTATTCAGATATTGCAAAATAATGTACACATTTTATTTTTCTTGATTACTCTAACATTTGTTTCTTATTTTGCAATAAATACACTAGCACACAAAAAAAAAGTGTTATGCCCGGCGGACTACACCGGCATATCTATATGTTTTTGGGGTCGCTGAATCCGAATCCGGGGTCCAAATACCCAAGTCAAGGGCGTAAAGCTATTTTGCCTTGTGTGACTGCGGCCCTCGCTTCGCTCGGGCAGCAAATTCACACTCGTCAAAATAGCCTTCTTAACGTCCTCGATACACAATATACTATTTTTTATTAATTGAATGTTTATAGACGCATCGACTGCCAGGGTCATTAGTGACTGTATTATAAGGTTAATTATAAAATATAGGGTATCTGTGGGCTAGTATTCCAAGGGACAGAAGCAAAGCTTTCTGAAAACACATTTAGCCTCGCTTCCTGCTTCGGGAATAGAACTGGCGCCATCCTGGCTGCCAAGGCTGCAGTGTTGGAGCATGAGACAAGCACGATACCATCTGAGCCACGATGACTCCCTGTATTCAAATAGTCTTCTGAATTCTTTTTCAGTTTTCTGCATTCTTTCGATATCTTTAGAATACGCGTTTAATTATTTTGAATTCCTTCAAGTATTTTGAATTCTGTAGAATTCTACAGGATTCAAGATATTCGAAGAAAGTTTAGGTAATTCAACGTGTATTCTGGAGATTTTAAGTGAATTAAAAGTATTCAAGAGAAGGAGTTCAAACTAACTCAAGGCTAACTCATTCTAATGATTTCAAGATATTTAAAAAACATCTTTAAGACATACAGTGATATCGTGAGAGTTCGACAAATTCAGAGTAGTTTAAAGAGTTCACGAAATTTCGAAACAATTCAGAGAATTCAAAAAAATTTAGAGAACATCGAAGAATTCAGAGAATTCTGAAGAATTCACAGATTTTAAAAGAATTCACAGAATTTAAAATAAATGTAGATCATTTAAAGAAATTTATATAATACAAAAGAATTCATAGAATTTAAAATATGTCACAGAATTCAAAAGAATTCAGACAATTCAACAATTATCAGAGAATTCAGGAGAGTTCATAGAATACAAAAGACTTGCAGAAACTCAGATCAATTCATGGTGTGTTATAACGAGTTCAAGGGAATTAAGAGCAAAAACTGTAAAATTTCTGTAGAATCCGTGTGAATTGTACAGAATCAAAAATATCCAAAGAAAGTTAAGATGATTCAACGTGTATTCTAACGATTTTAAGATGATTAAAAAACATTTTAAAAATTTCGTGATACCGTGTATTCAACAAATTCAAAACAGTTTAGAGAGTTTAGAAAATTGTAAAACAATTCAGTGAATTCAAAGAATTTGGAAGAATTCACAGAGTGCAAAAGAATTCACAAACTTCAAAAAAATTTACAGAATCCAAAAATAAGATTAGAGGATTTCAAAAGAATTTGATGAATACAAAAGAATTCAAAAGATTTCAACGATTTTGAAAGAGTTCAGAGAATTTAAAAGAATTCAGACAATTGAGAAGAATTCAGAGAATTTGGAAGAATCTAGAGAATAGCGGGAGAATTCATAGAATTAAGAAGAATTCAAAGAATTAAGAAGAATTTAGAGAATTTAGAAGAATTCACAGATTGCAAAAGAATTCACAAACTTCAAAAGCATTCACAGAATTGAAAACAAAAAAATTATAGAATTTCCAAAGAATTTAGAGAATACGAAAGCCTTCATAGAATTCAAAAGATTTCAGGGAATTTGAAGGAGTTCAGAGAATTCAATGAATTCAGACAATTGAGAAGAATTCAGAAAATTCCGCAGAACTCAGAGAATTGAGTAGATTTCAGAGAATACAAAAGACTTGGAGAAATTCAAAATAATGTATGGTGTACTGCAAAGGTTTCGAAATAATTGCAAAAAACTTCAAAAGAATTCAAAGGGCCACAAGTGAATTCTAAGGATCCGTTTGAATTCTTCAGAAGTAGAAATACTCGGAGGAAGTTAAAATAATTCAACGTGTACTCTAAAGCAAAAGATATATTCTAAGAATCTCGTCTTTCAGTTACGGTGTGAAGTTGCACCATTGATATTCACAACCCCCTGCAAAATAAAAATTACTCTTTTGCGCACACACCCTCATCAGTGACACATTTAATATCGTCCATCTAACGCATGCTTGCGATTGCTAAATCTTCAATTGTTATTGACTCATTAATTATTAACTTTACAACAAATTTTTATCATTATTCAGAACACCATTTTTTATGAGGATCGCAAAAATATAAAAATGTACCTTGAGTACTGGGACACCCTATATATATATAATTAAAAACTAAAGGTTAACAACCACCGCAGGGTCCCACTGGGAGTAACTGTCATCTAACAAATGACATCGGCTCCCAGTGTCTTGAGACAAGTTTCGCCGACTTGAAATCACCATGCTAAAACCATAAAAGTAAGACATAATGTTATGTCTCGTCTAAGTTTTGAGACGCAGCCAGACATCGATGTCTTGGAGACGAACTCAAGACAGCGCCAAGTCGAACTTAAGTCGAAGCATTTTTACTCGGGATACTTATATAAAATTAACAAGCGAGTATTTTTAAATCCGTGTATTGTATAATTTTTGGGATCTACAGTTCTGCAGCTTATTATCAAGTATCGACTCGATAAGATTTTCGCGCGATCTGAAACTGGACACAAAACTTGACATCTATAATCACATATTGAACTGAATCCATTATCATCACAAATTTGATAATTGATTTGACTTGATTGCTCGATTTCAATTAAATGAACTTGATCTCCCGAGACAAAGAGATATCAAATGCTCCTCATGATTCTGATATTGAGTACTATGTCAATTGATGTCAGAGGACTACCTATATTCTCACAGGACCTCGTGAGCTGCATAAATTATGCATATGATGCGCTTGAATTAAGATTCTCTAACAGAGAAGGTCAAAATCGGAAACCTACTAACCTGAGATGCTCGTGGCGGCAATCCACTGAGTTGACACTTCCGGTTGATGCCAAACTGCTATCAGCACTTGCGGTTCTCGTTTGCTCCTCCCTATCTCTCTCCGATACGTATCTCTGCAAATATGCAGCATCACTCGACGAGTAAAATTGTCGTCTATGATGGTGATGATAACTATCATAAGACTCGTACTGGTAAGATCCTACGTCTGTCATAAAGGTCATCATTTCACAAACAACTTCCAAAGTCGCTGTCAAAACAATTCCCTTTGATATCTAATAAGATATCTTGGTTCACCGTTTTTTGATCTCACACACTAAAAACACTCATTTCACCAGCTCACGATGAATTTTCAGTTTGTAATCTTCAATGTGCAATCTACCATTTCCCCAATTGTTACATGCTTCACTGAGCGAGCTTCTGGGTCTAAAGTAAATTCTAGTAGAGTTGCAGTCACAAGTAATATCTTGTGAAATGTTTTTAATATAAAATAAAAACCATAAACTTCACTTGTCACTTAAACACGAAAACTTTCAAACTTATAACTCATAAAAGAGATAAGTCATGGAATTCGCGACGCGGAGTTTGTAAAGATCTGAAATCCTTCGAGTCGGAGATCAGAGTGAAGACCTAGCAGGGATCTTCTAGCAGTGTCTCCGACGGGCCACATGGATCATTTTGAGTACGTGTGTGACCATGTGTGTATCTTGTGTTTTAACTCCGACTAGTGGGTTTCACATGTTTGTGTGCAATATGTGTGTTTCTGAGTTCGTGAGAACGTACTGCATGTCTCAAGTCACACCCCAAAATAACTATTTTTAAGTTGGACGACCAATCGCAGGTGGAGAAAATTTTCCTGCAGAGATCAAGTCCCGCCTTCGAATGTCATAGATCCATGAATTTGGCAGCTTCTTATTTTGGGGTGTGGTTTAATCATCAATTAAAAGCTCTCACTCGGAAATCTAGCGTGACCCCGCGATACTTCACTTTTCCCGGTGCGTGCGCCAAAATCTTACCGGAGATTTTGATGAGGGACCCATAATGCCTTTCAAGTTGTCATTTTGTCATTTACACATTGCCACGTTGCAAATCTGTCTAGAAATAAGAGCCTTTTTGGTTAGATTGCAGAATAGGGGCGTCAACCCTATTTTGGCAGGAATACATTTTAAATTAACATTATTTTTGTCAACAGTCAAAGGGGTGCCTTCCCGCCCCCACGAGACGTTGGAAGGGGTAGGGATTTTATTAACAATATTTTTGTGACTGGTCAAAGGGGTTTTAATTAATTATTTAGAAATTGGGAAACAAACAAAATTTAAAATACTAAAGTCTGATTTTGTGTAACAGTGTAACCTGAAAATCGGGAAGAAAATAGAAAATGTTGGAGTCTACCTTGCTAAATGAGTAGATTATACCAATTTATATTTGTGAATTGATTTTAGGACTTTGAATGGCATTAAATAATTAATTGAGAAAGAAAGCGATTAATTCCATGGTTTTCACTGAATTATATAATATTGTTCGAATATTTTTCATAGTTAATTTACTTAGAACAAATCAAGACCTCCACAGTATTTCAGGAGTTTCTTCTCTTTTTACATTCTCGAGAATATCTCAGAGAGGTCCACTTAAAGCACTCAATATTTCCAACAGTTAACTTGCTCGAGGGGAGGAAGACTCCTGCCAGGTGGGTCCCTTTAACCTTTCTGTGTTGTTCGGCTTGCTCAAATTCTTAAGACCAACGTCGTGTACCGAACTGGTAGGCACACGCCGTTGAAGTTTGTTGGTTGCTGACCTCGGGCAAGGTCATTTGTTTCGATTCGGTCGCCCTTAGAATAATATTTTTCTAGGTCATCATGAACCCCACCGGAGCGGCATAACTCCATGCCTTAACTGTTAAATTACTAGAGTGATAAGTGGTCATTCGGACCACCCCACATAACGAAAGTTTGTCGTGTTTAAAATGGAGTTACGGGTCACGCCATATAAATTGTCGTTGTTTCCAGAAAGGCATTTCTGTAGAGTGGAGTAGAGGCCCACTCCTTGTAATCTTTTAATGATTAAGTGTACTAAATCGAATCCGAATGTGATTTAATCATACTCAAAGTGAATATAGCATTGTGTGAATTAACTTTATTCTAACCCTCTGCGTTATTCCTTACCGGCCCACTCCGCTGGAGTTTTCGGGCAAACTAATAATAAATTGAAACTTGAAGTTCAGGACAAATTAAATATCGGCTTGCATTTTGATAGTTTTAAATAGGAAAACTATCTGGCGCCCTTCAGGCAATTCATGGACTCATTCTGAGTCAAAAATAAAATAAAAATAAGTGTCAAATTAATGAAATAAAAATAATCGGCAAATTGTAGGTTATAAATGACGCACTCCGTAGGGGCATGAGTCACGCAGAGGTGAGGTTAGGAAAAGTTCTGGAGATTGAATGAATTCGAACTTTTAAAGAATTCACTTCAAAGTAAATTTAAGTTAAGACTTGAAAAATAAAGCAAGTTAAATTCATAAGAAGATAAATTGGAACAAATAAGTTCCAAGTATAAAATCGTTGTGAAGTTTGACGTGACTGGTGATAACAGAGAATGAGTCACTACACGTCAATATGAATTGAATAACGAGTGAGGTGTTGATAAACATTGACCAATTAACTTTCACCAAGTAGAAATAAAATGTAAATTTAAATCATTTTGAGAATAAATGAAAATAGTAAAATCAAACTAAATTATAATGAAAGGAAATGAAACTGAAATGTAGATCAACATTTTTTTTTAGTTTGGTTGAGTCAAAGTAAGTTAACCTTCCTCTGGTTCATAAAAACAAAGGAGGGTTATTCAACCATTTAAAGAAATCAATTGTAAATGGAAAAATTTGAATTAAATAAATAACTAAATTTTGAAAATGAAAGTTACTTAACCAATAATTATGTCATTGAATCAGATTACAGTTTTGGGGGTTTGTTGATTGTCGGTCACGGTGGCCAATCGAACAGCAGAATTGGAGTTCTTGGTCCTGGAAGATTTCAGTGACAGCTGTGTGCTGGGAACGGAGTTTCTCGAAGCGTTTAATGTCACAATCACCGTCAATTAAGAGGCAAACCTACTAGAACTTGTTCATTTATCCTTTTTGAAGTATCAAGGATAAACGGACAAAGCAGGCTTGGGTTGTACCTGGGTCAAACTTGACATAACCTCAATACAGCCTCGAATAAAAAT
Organism: Andricus grossulariae; assembly: GCA_011634705.1. Taxonomy (NCBI): domain Eukaryota; kingdom Metazoa; phylum Arthropoda; class Insecta; order Hymenoptera; family Cynipidae; genus Andricus; species Andricus grossulariae. The sequence goes on along the minus strand of JAABKJ010075445.1, from coordinate 113,469,220 downwards.
CCCCTAATGAAGTAATAATGATTATTGGTCAGTTACAAATGGTTTATTTATCCTTTTTGATGGAACAGGGATAAACAGACAAAACTGAAGTTGCCTGTCAACAAACCGAACATAACCTCCATGTAACTTGAACTTAGCGATCCAATAATCAAGTAAAAACAATAGTGGGGATCTTATCATAAATCCAGATTCACCTCAGGCTTCAACTTTTATAATTACCTGAATTTAAGTATTCTCACAGGATAATTGAAAATCTTAATTGAATTTATTCCTTTTGATGTGAATGATAACTTTAAGGATAATTTATTGTGTTTAACTCAATTAATGTGAATGAACCTTGATTCTTTTTTACTGTACTTTGAAATTTGAACATTTTTGTTTTGGGATTACACCTCAATTTAAAATGGCGGATTAGAGGGACATTGAGATCCCACCTTACGTGTTGTCAATGTCTCAGGAGGACCTCAGACGATACTTGGGCGAAAGGGAGCTTGACTTATCGGGAACCTTAGAGGTTCTACGGGCCCGGGGTATACGGTCCCTGACCTTCAAATTTATAACATTCGTGATTTTATATAATCAGTTATAAAATTGCAGCTAAAAATAAAAGTATTTCAAAAGTAAATTCTCGGAATCGAATTCTGTCGAGAGTTCAGTTACCATGACTATTTTAATCATGGTTTAAAAGATGGTGGAATGCAATGTACTGATTAAATAAAGTTAATCAAGGATTAAAATTTAATCACGGTTGGTGGAAACGGCCCTTAGTGTGTGAATACCCGTTTTTTAGCCAAAAATGAAGTAACTTTGTCAATTTTTTGAAAAGCTGTTACAAAAATAATGTAAGTAATTTTCAATAACACCTGAAATAACAAAAAACATATGCTCATAAGTTGCGGTGATTCTATAAAAATTTACCTTTAAAATGAGATCACAACATTTAAAACTGTTCATTATTTCTGATCTTATTTCAAATTAAAAAAAAACACTGAATAACAAATATATTTTTCATCGTATTGAGTGTCGCTAAGCATAATATACTATAATTATTAATAATTATACTGTTAGTACGTTTTTGGAATGTACCTTTTCCCATTTGGAAGCCTAGCCATAAAAGTAACATCACTAGCCTCTTTTGTTGTTAAAATTGCAAATTGGAGATATTCATTGGGTCCATCTTCAACTTCAAAAGCTTGAAAGTGCTCATCGTAATAAGAAATGCAGATCCGTTTCGTTAGGAAGAAAATTTGACTTTCAGAAATTTTAAGTATTTTTTGAATTAGAAATAACTTTGGGTTTGCGCCAGCAACCATTATAACTTGTTTGGATGCGTATATTAATCCCATATAAGTGATCTTCAATTAGTACTTTTAGTAACTCAGGACAAGAAACGTGATGAGATTTATTCAAAATTAAGTTTAAGATTGTGTTCAGACTTGTATACTTTACAAGACGGGCAGTCTTGTGGTATTAAGTCTTCTATCAACATACCTAAGTGGCGCATAAAACACAGCATTTCTGATGCCGACATTTGCAGATTAAATGCCTTCAAATTATCAGGTGTTATTTTTGGTGGTTTATTTTTCTTTTCATTTATCCCAAAAGAAAATGCTTCCAGTCTGTCATTCAATGTCTCTATAGTTATGATTTTGTATGCGCAAACGGAAAGATGCAGCATTTCAGATACCTCATACTTGCATACCCCTTCGGGCCCATCGTGCATTACATCAGCGCAAATATTTCGTGTGACATCAAAGTGTTCAACCCTATTCCAAACACATAATTCTTTTATTCTCAAACTTGCAGTTAAAGAACAAGGTAGTTTTGCAGCAGCTATCCGATAGGATTCTGGTGTCCTTAACAACCTAGGAATCTCTAACAAAGCTTTAGCAGCCTCATTTTTGTGCATTTCACAAAATCGACAGTAGTGATTCGCTGAAAATGATTCCGGACATCCTAAAATAGTATGCACTCCTAAGTTATCTCCTAAAACGAGGCAAAAAATGAAGTATATTTGAACAGGGATATTGAGAGTATTTACGGTAATTCCTGTCGTTGCCGAAAAATTTAGCTCATCTATAACTCTTTGAGATATTACTTCATTGCCAAAAATCTTCCTATCTAATGAACAGAAAATAAAGAACAGGAACATATTTCATAATTTGCTGTGAAATTCTGGTGGAAGGAAAGGTAAACTTAGATAAGTGGCACACATTTTTCCCGGACCTCCTGCATGACTTCCTAGAACATTGTCGCACTCGTAATCATCAGCACTTGAGAAAACGGGAAAAACAATTCTGGATGGATACTTGCTAGAAATTTCTTTCCACCAAGGCCCTCGAGTAAAATTGGAAATACACGTTTTTTCATTTTGTAAGAATTTCATATATATCAAAGTTCGCTCTTGTACGGAAGGTAATTCAAAAAAACGTTTTAAGACGTGTCTCATCGGAATAAATTGAGCATAAGCCTTTTCGGCATCTTTAATTTCTTCACCTACAACTGCTACTTGATCTGTAATCGAACCAAGCAACTATTTGTCAGGAAGTATAAAGTTCCCAGTTTCGGAAAATGATTTGAAACGTTGCCATTCAGTATTTAACTTTTCAAACAGATTTAAGACTTCCAAGAACATATTATTAATTTGCTAAACGCAACTATCTTCTGCTTTTAAGTCCATTAATTGTGTTACAACTTCTTGACGAAGTGTTTCAATAACTCCATTGTTTAAAAACTCAGTGAAATCGCATGCCAAAGACTGAACCACATTTCTTGGCAGATCATTCCTATCATCTAACTTAGCTGTAAACTTAGCGGCATGTTCATTAAGAATGTAACTGAAACAATCTCTATTTACTTTAATTTCTTCCGCTCTTTTTGCTTTTTTGAGAGCTTCGTCATACTGCTATTCGATCACGAATATAGTTCGTTTCTCGAAGTCTTGGAGAACAATGTCAGGCCTCGAGTGTGCAACGGAGACTGCATAGTTCCAGAAAATTTGGCACTTCTCGTTTTGGAAAATTGACTCTATCTCCCTTGGAGCGCTCGGCTTATATATATATATATATATATTAGTGAGAAAAGCATGTCCAATCACATTAAATGTTACTTTATATCACATGAAATTAAGAAATTTTCAATGATTTTGTTTGGGAATCGCACTGTTGAATTGCATTGTTTTCAAGTTTTTTATGTATAAAATTTGTATTTTGTAATATTTCCAAATTTCAAATCGTTTAGTTTGCAATGTCTAATCCACAAATTCTTCTATAGTCTAGACGTCCAATTTTATATTGCTTTTATTTTGAAAGCTTTAATTTTTTACTAATCTTTCATTTTGACATAAAATCGTTTCAAACAGAATAATTAAAAATTAAAACTTTTAATATGTATAAACTAAAGCTACTTGCTTTGTAAAACGTAACACAATTTTTATTATTTGCAAATACATATTTTTTAAAGTAGAAATTTCAAATTGAGGATTTTTGAAATGGCAATGTCTACTCGTACCCAAAAATTGTGGCTATTTGCGCTGAAAAATCCTGCTGTTTGTACTGAAATTTCGGTATGCTTTCTTATTGGAAATTTATAAATTATTCATAACGATTTAAATTAAAATAACTCAATTAAAGTGATTTACAAAATAGAACGAAAGGTTTTCATTTCATGATTATAATTTAAAAATTGTTCATAAAAGGAAAAATTGTTTAACATGATAGAATTGCTATATTACTCGTATTCAAAGAAAAGGTTTACTTTTAATTTAGTGCATATTCGAAAAGTAATTGATGTTTTTCGAATTTGAATATCTAAAATTAATAAATGATGTGGAATAGAGATGGGGAGCCATTTTTTGTTTAAATTGAAATTTCAAATGACGAATAAGTTGTTGAATGTATTCAAAATAACTCCAATAAAGTGTCGTTAAAAAAATGAATACGTGATGCATTCGCTAGGGATGAATATTCATGGGATTTTGATAGGCTCCAAAACATTGTATAGAAATCGATTTTTATATACTCCAGTTATATACTCCGATTTGGCCCGAACCGAAAATTTCTAAATAATTTGAAAACTTCCTTTGGCCTGAATAGCAAAAAATTTAATCCCAAAACTGTAAAATATGAAACCGCATTTTCAATGTCAGAAAACGATTCTTCTATACGGTTGGAAATCAAATATGCGACTAGCATCTCAATAACTTTTGGTTTTTTTTAATAACGCGAACATAAAGTATGGTACGAATAAGGTTTTACGAGAAGGGATTTATAGAGTAGTTTTCGTACACCCCAAACTTTTAGAGAACGTGTCTTAGATTGTGGAACTGTCGGCAGAAATACGAATCTTTTAGAATCAGATTTCGGCGAAAAAAAAGGATCTTAAAAGTCGCTTTTCAGGAATACCATCGATCATTCTATAGCAAGTGCTAAACGTAAATTCAACCGCAAGTTCCATTTGAGTGACTTAAGTGTAAAGTAGACCCTGTCATTAGACATATACATATTTTATAATGTGTGAATGAGACCTTAATCCGAAATGACATAAGAAGCCATAGAAACAGGAGAGCTTGCATGAAAAAATGCATGGACGTGAAGGATGCTAGAGAAGTATGCCAGGACAGAAAAGTATGGTGACAAATAGTTTATAAAAAGAATGTGATTGGAGTTAATGACGCCTGAAACTAATAACCTTGGATACTAATGGGCCCGAGTGGGAAACCTCACACATCAACCTTTCGAAGCTTTTCACTTGGGGTGATCGCTAGAGATATTGATCAGCAACCTGGGTCTGAGCAGTGTTGCGGAACGAACATGTTATTTAAATAAATAACACGAAAATTCTTTATCAATCTAAAAAATCTATACCTCTTTCCCAATACTACTATTTTCCAACCGAACGAGTCATGCCTGTCTCGAAAGGAAAATGGCTTAATGGTATAATAATCGCCCAAGAGCTACGGCTCTTGCAGTCTGCCACGTTGCATTGGGCTAACTCCACAACGCAACGAACTATGCGATTACCCAAAATAGGCCTCTCTCGGATGGAGGCCATGGTTCAGTTGGGAATGGCAATAGGACCGAACCGAGGCGACGACCAGGCAATGGCCCCGGACAAACGCGAGAACGAAGATTTAAGTGGTCGGAGTCCGTATATCTCCAATGTCTAGCTGGTGAGACGGAGCCAGACATGATGGTCCTGAAGACATATTGAAGACGTTCACGTCAAAACCAAGACTAAATATTTTTACCCGTGTATTTACGCTCAAATTTCTCTTATACAATTTGTTGCGATTATCAAAGGGCCTTTTCTGTTAATTTTGTGAATCAAGTTCAAGATTCATTAATTAGGAACTTATCGATATACCGACGGTCAGAAAAAAATTTTCTGCGACCAACGAAACTATTTTCTGGGATATAAATAAAAATTTGGTGTAATTAAACAAATAAGCATGCATAGAAACAAATTGACACACAATGTACACAACATTTTAAAAATTTTATATACAATTTATCATAAGAATTATATTTCTCTTACTTTATACAGTAGAGTTAGCGCTTTGGCTTCAAATATTTCTATACATTTCATAAATAATACCTCAATTCAAATTGTCGTACACACAATCTTATTATTCACTTCCACTGCCCAGGTGGCAATTTTTGTACACCGTCGGCATTTCACCACCGATAGAGTACTGGCTCAGTACTGGTTACCGGTATAGATAATCGGCAAATCGCCCAGTACTATATAACCGTTGGCTCCACGATCGGTGCAGTAGCATGCCGGCAGTATGAATATTTGAAAAATTAAAATAATGCGCTTAAAATATTGTTCCTGTGTTCTAAAATTTTCAAGAACTATTAATGCAACTATTGCCAAGACAATTTTTTCCGATTATTTCTTTTTTCAGAAAAAAATACGTTCCATCTTTATGTAAAATTGTTAATATTTGGTAAAAATTACATTGTTATTCATTCTTAAAGGTTATGAATTGGGTTAAGACACGTAACAAATATGACACGAAGAAAAATTTCAATCCTTTTGAATTATTCATTTTCAGATTATTTTATTTATATTTCTCTTGACAGTTACTTCATTTTACATCTACATACAGTCATATAGTAATAAAAAATTAATTAGAAAATAAAAGTTTAAAATTTAGTGTTATAACTTGTATGCATTCTGAGCCGGACCAATAATATTTGTTGACAAAATACAAGCAATTCATTTATGTTTAAGATACCTTTTTTGTCAAATCGTTAGAGTGCTGTCAATCTGTGCTGGGCCAGTACAGGGCCGGTCCTATATTTCCACCTGGGTGTGACCGTCCATCAACACATAAATGCACTGGTCTCAAAATTAATATTTCTTACTACAACCTAATTTCAGGTATTATTTATCTAAATTTTACGTCATTGTATTTACAGAGTGCATGCAGATATTTTAAGCCCAATTGCAACTTTTTACGACACATTCCGTAAAAGTAAGAGAAATACCATCCCCACAGTTCATTGCATAATATGTTAACAATTTTGTATATATACTGAGTTTTAATTGATTGCTATGCGTGTTTAAATATTCGAAGAATTGTTGTAATAATCATATAGATTATTGAAGGTTGATGTAAGCCTGGAAAAGAAGAAAGTTATAGTCATTTCGAACATTTAAAAAATTGTTTTTTTTTTCACAGTAAAAAATCTTTTCTTTAACATGATTAAAAGTTCATGCAAGAATAGAAAAGTTTCCTTAACTCGAGAAGAATTAATGGACCTGTTGTATTAATGAAGGTTTTTCAATGGACAATCATTAATGCTTCCTCTATATGAGTCTAAGAGGTAGCAAATACTTTTGCTATTTAGTCATAATGAAGTTTTATTTGGATGAGTGCTACATTACGTGTCGTGCAATAGAATAAGCTTTCCTAAAATGAAACGCATTAGTAGTCATGCTGCAGTGCTATTTTAGCATAAAACTTGAAAATAATTATTCTAACTATTCATAATTCCGAATAAAATTGTTAATTTTATACTTACGAAGATTGTAGTGTGGTTAAAAATCGATTTACCAACTTCGATTCGAAATAACAGTTAATAATGATCATTACTTGTGAGTAATATTTTCAATAAAATTTGAGGTAAGCCATGTAGAAACCGCCCAATATGTCCTCATTTCAATTAGGGCAGTAGTCAGAATCTCACTAGAACAACTGGTCTAGTAAGTTCTAGTCATGACCCTTTAAGGCACTGCTAAGATTCTTTATTCCTTATGACCAGAAAAAACTATGTGCGTCTAGTTAGGCCCTAGTCTTGTATTTGAGTCAGGCTTTAGTTGGTTCCTGATTTAGATAAAAGAACCAAAAAATTCTAGTCAGGCACTGGTCGTTTTTACGTTCGTCATCGTCAGTCGAACCTGTCAGGTGAAAATTGTCCTTATCCCTATCATGGCACCATTTATGTTAAGAGCTCCTGGTCTATTACAGCGCATGCGAAGTTTTTATTTTATAACAAGAACCGTCCTCAGCCACTTTTACCAGACAAAAGATTCGCAAAGTGCTTTGCGTATATTTTTCTATTGCATTTGATCAATTTTCTCAATATTCATAACTTTCAAAATTCACTTTTTATTATAAATAATTAGGAAACATATTTTTAAATATGATAAGTCAGACACACCTTACTCTCACGATTCCATTGATTCAAAAAACGTAAAGTCTTGAGAAAAGTCTAATTTCTTTGGAGCATACATAGTTTTATATTCATACAGACTATCGACGAGGATTGGGACACCACTTTAGATAGTATTGGCCCAAACCGTCTGGCTTTCAGTCTTGACGCTGACCAGACGGGCTGGCCTGGGCCTGGCCAAAAGTTTAAGGTCTTTTCTCTCTAGCCCCAGGCCAGACCGTCTGGTCAGCCGCTAGATATGGGCTGGTCAGCCGCTAGTTATTGAATAAGAAAAAAAAATCTTGTTTTGATAATGGGAATTTCTTATTTTCTATCATTTTAAACACCCTGTAACTTTTTTGAAATATGTAAAACAAAATTTTCTGATCGAAATTAGAACTTTTTTTCTTCTTGGCTCGCTGGCGAGCGCCAGACCTGGACCAGACCAGACTGGTAAGGTGATAAGGAAAAAAAGTCTGGTTTTGAAAGTGTGAATTTTTTATTTTCTATCATTGTAGACACCCTATAACTTTTTCGAAATATGTCAAAAAATGGGCTGATCGAACTTAGAACTTTTTTTGTTCTTGGCTCGCTAATCAGTGCCAGTCGTGGGACAGACCAGATCGTCCAGACTAGACGGTCTAGAAAAGGTCAGACCTGGACAAGATCAGATCTTGTAGACTAGATAGTCTAGATAAATCCAGACCTGGGCCAGACCTATTACCAGACTACCAATACATTTTTCCACACGGGAAAACGTCTGCGAGCAGAAATATTTGAATTTACAGAACGAAATTTACACTGTTTACAGAGTGTACGTCTAGACAGTGTGAAATTGGTTTTGTTATTTAAATATTTATGCTCGAAGTTGTTATCCTTTCATAGAAGATTCGTAGCCAAGTTCATGCCTTACCTAGTCCGCTCCCTAATGATAAAACTAGTTGAATTTCCCCGTGAAGAAATTGCATATTGTTCTATAAATGAGGAAAGTAGGCAGTTCCACAGAAGTGTGATGTTTGCTCTATGAGTATGATTTTATTTCCAAAATTTCTGGAAAGTTTGTTTCTCGAGTCAGAAATTTCCTGCATTTTTTCAACATATATTGTGTGCAACCGGTTATAACTCTTGTGAAGTTTACAGTACTTGACATCGGCTCATCTTCGCGTCGTTTCCCGCTCACCTCCGACGCCTTATGATCGTCTTATGATAAAAATTTGTCTCCTTTTTTTCGATGCTTTCTCTTTTTTTTATAGTCTATCGTCTAGGAAAACGGGCGTGACCAGTCTACATTTGTATTGCTTCATGATTTTTAGGAAATTAGGGAAAAAGTCGCATTTGATTGAAGGGCGAAGTCAATGAAATTGGGCGAATTGTGGTAAAGGCTGTGATTAAGCAGAGTTTTCAAGAAAACAAGGTGTGGCAAATGGGCGTGGTCAAGTGTTTGGATAAGGGGTGTGTGTTAAGTTAAAGAAGGTGTGCCAAGTACTTTCAAATGGGCGTCTTCAATAATATTAACGATGCGTAGGGGCGTAGTCAGTAGAGATAGGCAAGGACACTCGCAATTTCTATTTTTGGGTTTTTCAAAACCGCAATCGATGTTAAAATAACACTTGGCTTCAGAATTTTGAGAAACTGTTTGGAGTGACAACTTTAGATTTAAATGGTTGATAACTGAACAACATGTAAGAATACCTTGAACGATTTTGAGTGCATAACTGTTGATTCTGATTATCAGGAGTTCTAGATGAATAGTTAAATTGTTAGAGAGACGTCGCACAGTGGGCTGAATCGGGAATTTACTATTTCAAATCACCTACAGCCCACAATTCTCAACGGATTTTCAATTTTTTTATTTAGAAGTGATTAGCGATAGTTGGACAAGAGCGTCTATGGATTCGATTTTTCAATTTTTGTTATTTTCTATTTTTTATATAAATAAACAAGGAGCGAAAATATGGATATGTACGCGGAGCGCTTCCCCAACCGCAGCTTGATCAAGCTGCAGCCGAAGATGAGGAAGCGACATTAATAACAACCGCGGAAAGCAGGCACCTTCTGAGAGATAATCACGATTTCAGGACAAGTTGTCAAACGTGTTGAAAAAATGTCCGAAGACAATGGTAAATTAAATAGGAATTATCTCTCAGAAAATGATAGATTAAAATCCGAAAAGAATTGAAAAGATTTTTTCGACCTCCAGGTATGCCAAAAAAATTGGAAACTCAGTAAAATTGAAAAACTCTGCGAACAAGAAATTTTTGATACCTTTTTTTCGAGCGCGGGTAACGAATTTTTTTTTCAACTTTATATCTTTAAAAACTTATTTTATGTTACAGATACATTTTTTATTAATTATTTTAAACACTTATTCCAAATTTCTTTTAGAACACGTATATTTGTTTATGCATTATTTTTCCATATCTTGGACAGTTTGAACAGATCTTGCATATTTAAAATAATGTTTATATATCTGCGAAAGATCATAAAAATTTGCAGGCCCTTTCTTGTTTAGAAAATATTGTTTTATTATTCATTTAATTATTTTGCCCTTATATCTAATGCATTTGTCAGTAAGAAGCGCAGCAGCGCCGCCAGCGGATTAGTTCACGGCTGGCATCAAACTTTAGGCAGAGCTCCTATGCAAAATTCGGGTCGGTCGGATAGGGCTCTCGTAGATACCACCATAAATGAAAGGAAGTTGGCTAGACAAAGTAAGGTTATATCATAAGCAATTCTCACCTTTTTTTCTCATCCTCGAAACCATAGGCTTCTGAAGAATCGCTGGATAACTTTGAACTTGTGTCTTCTATTTCCTCTAATGACTCCTCAAAATCCATTATTTATTTTTTTATTGTAGATGAGTGGGTACGATCCAATTGAAAATACACTCAGATCCTGAAAAATGAGACATTATAAGGAAAGAAATGAATGCTTATATCTGGCTGAAATAGACGCCTCCCTTAGTGGAGAAATCTCGCAAAAGTCCGACCTCTGGGCAATCAATTGCTCAGTTAATGGTGTTGTGAGAGCTTTAGCTAATTCAAATCGAAAACTCAAACCGACGATGGATCAAAAGACCAAAAGACGCCTACTTCAACTGAACAAGAAGATTGGATGGGCAAGACGGAATGCTTCACGTGTTAGATGTGTAATGAACTACATAACATCTGGAAGACCGTTCATGGAAAGTGTACGAAAGTTCGCCCAAGAACTGAGGATCTTGAACCACACACTGAACAAGTCAAAGATGCTGACAATCAAGCAGTATATTATTGACAAAATACGGCTGTTACCTGACGCAAGGAGGAGAATACAGAAGAGAGAGAGATGGATCAGGGAGAATCAAAAATTTCTCGCTGACCCATCTCGTCTCTTCAGTGATCACTCTGTTTCTGTCAAAAATCGATCCAAGCCCAACGAGGATGAAACTTTTTGGAGAGAGGTATACAAGATCCCGAAAACACTAAAGTTGAAAGACGATACTGTCAATGTCATCCACTTCCAGGTATTTTGCGACAACCACATAAAATCTGAGGAAGAATGTTCATTGATCCCTGCCAAAGAGGTGAAAAACGCACTTAGAAGCACGAAGCAGTTTTTCGCTGCTGGACCAGATTGTATCAAGAACTTCTGGTGGAAGAAGTTTACTTCTACACACCAACATTTTTCCTGCATATTCACCTCATATTTGAAGTCGAAGATGCCCATTCCGCAGTGGCTGATGTTAGAACGCACTATACTCCTACCGAAAAAAGGCAACTTGTCCAACCCAGAGAATTACAGGCATATAACTTTTTTGAACACACTGTATAAGACCTTTACTGCTGTCCTGAACAACAGGATTCTTCGGCGAATTGAACCCATGTGGCGTGAGATGTACGAACAACGTGGCTCGAAAAAGGGTGTAGCAGGCTGTCGAGAGAACCTGCTAATTGACATGTGTGTCTGTAAAGACGCGGCAGCCCATCAACGCGTCATGTCAATGGCCTCGATTAACTACCGGAAAGCTTTCGATTCAACCTCTCATAGACTTATCATCTGTCTGTTGGAGAGCTTGAAGGTACATTCACGCATAGTGAGATGCATAGAGAGATTGATGACTCTTTGGAAAAGTAGATTTACTATCTCATCTGGAAATTATCGTGTGACAACGAACAACGTCACCTTCCAGAGAGGCGTCTTTCAGGGCGTACTTCCTCTTTTTCATAAAGTGAATTTAGAATACAATGAGTTTGAAGACCCGTTTTTTTCTTCTTGCCTTCCATGATTGAACCAAATAAAATTTTAAATTGTTGTATTGTAACTTGCATCACAAAGCATTGTTCACGCGTTTGCAATATTCACTTTTCATTTCCAACGAAAAAATTTCCGTATCTCCTTTAAGATTTTGTTTAGAATTTTCCCACCGAATTTTTTCTATAACCACCTGGGTAATTTATTTCTCTACATCACAATTGGTTAGTTTCCAAAACCATGTGCTTTTGTTATTTAATTGCTTTACACACTGAATGAAATCTACTCAGTCTATGGCTTTTGAACCATGTAGACCTTTATGTAATTTTTGGAAAACGCAGATTCTTATGTGTAATGTATGGTATGCAGGTGTGAGACACATATTCTTTTGTGATGCTTCTGGAAAATACGCAATGTCATGTGTAATTTATAGATGCAGGTGTGAGGTACATATTCTTTTGTCAAATTCCTGGAAAATTGGAATTTTCAGAACTTACGCAGTCTCGTATGTGATTTATAGGTGCAGGTGTTCAACACATATTCCTTTGTGGAATTTTGGGGAAAATACGGATTGTCATGTGTGATTTATAGATGCAGGTGTGAGCCACATATTCTTTAGTGATGTTCCTGAAAAACACAAAATTGGACAAGAGGTTCAATCACATGGAAAATTTCAACCGGTCATTAAAATTATGAACAGTTCAGGTAGCGGTATTACCTTCGACTCAGCAACTTGTTCGAAACTCCAACAACACTTGGATATAATAGAATCATACTTTTGTTTCGGAAATTCACCCTTATATCTGCAGACCATTGAATTGGGCAAATACACGCTCGTGTTCACGACCGCTCACGGCAACAAAGCGATACTTCTGAGAGACGGCAAGGAACGCAACGACGAGGCTAACAATGACGCGCAGCAGGGCGACGTTGATACGAAGAAGAGAAAGGTGTATAGTCCCGAAATAATTCTTCAGAAGTCTAGTTTCGAAGGACTGAAAAATGTTATTGTGTGTGTCGATGAAAGGTTCATGAGGATTCAACGATCATTGAAAAACGGAGAAGCATGTAAAGATTTTTTAATTGAAACGATTGTGAATTATTTAGCCTCGGAAAATATGAACGCACCGAACGAGGAATTAATTCGCCAGATAGTTAAGTTTAAATCTGCATACTTCAAAAGTCAGGTTCAAACAAAAATTGAAAAGCAATTCGTCGAATTGTATTTTGAAATTGTTTTTATGGAACAGACAACCATCTTAATTTCATACATTGTTGGCGAGGCTGAACTTATTTTTTCTCCACGTCCATAATTAAACGTATTTTGTTGGAAAGTTAATAAAAACGGATATAAAGTTATAATTAAAAACAGTGTGCATATTTACTACCTACCACTTAGAATAGTTTAGGATAATTCTAGGTTTTAATTAGTAAATTGAATTATATACATACCTTTTATGTAATTGTAGCTTTGTTGTGATTTTAACACTCATTTGTCAACCTTAATGGAAAATAAGATTAGGATAATTAATGTGCATTATAATTAGTTCTCACCTTTTCCTACTCGATAGCTTACATCCTCTACTCTTAGACTAACCGGGAGGCGGTGGGGCCCCCTCCCCTTTTTGAGGTGGGAATCATCCATTCGACGGAATCATATGTGGTCCCTCCCCCTTTTCCAACTCGGAATAATTCATTCGATCAATCAGTGTAACCGCCATTTTGTTTTTAGGTCACGCCCGAATAGCCGCCATTTTGTTTTAGAACACACACCCCTAATGGCCTCCATTTTGGTTTTAGGCCACGCCCCTCGACCAATCAGGATAGGCCACGCCTCCTCTCCTACCCCCACCCCTCATTTTAGGCCACGCCTCTCGACCAATCACAGGCCGCACTATAGCTCAGGGTATCTACCATCGGGTCTTGCTTTTGCAAAAATGGTTAATTTTCATTTTTGAAGAGATAAACAAACAAATTTTTTCTTTATAACATGGGTACAAGATAAATTCTAATAGGATATATCCACCATATCAGTATCAAATTTTTCGAAAATAAAGATTCAAAAACGTTTCTGTTTTTAAGAAAATTAGGTTCGCAAATTTCCAGAAAAACCGCAGCAATTTTATCAGTTTTTGAATTATAAAAGACAGATTTTCTTGGATGAGTATAGTTCTGATTCAATTAACTTGAAATACGGTTTCAGAGTCATCTTGAAAAATCAATTATTGTTAACATTATAAAACTTAAAGTATAGTTCGATTGAAAAAATATTAAATTATAATTACAGTTTATCAACTAAAAACGTTTTTCATAACAAAAATTCAATTCTAACCCCTTTTAATTTTTAATTGTTTGAATCGGCGAAACTGCATTTCAAAATTCTTTAAATTGACAGTTTACGCTTTAGAAACTATGCTTAAAAATTGAATATTTTTTTATTATAAGATTTTAGAACTTCGCATTTTAAACTAAGAATATCATAATTGAAGAAGTTGATAATTGAACTTAAAATTTAAAACTGGCTGAAATCGAACTTATTTTAAATTTGTACACAATTTCTCAGAAAAAAAGATGAAAAGATTATATTAAAGTACAATATGTCATCATGTGATATATTTTCTCGGTCATCAATAATTCCAGGTTATTTCCCGGTTTCCCGGACCAGTAGTCACCCTGAATAACTTTTATACGTCATCTTCGACATTCAATTAAAATTGTTCAGCTCAGTAAGAACTTTCAATTATTTGATTTTCAATTGATGATTTTAAAATTATATCAATATTTTTCTATTTTCATTTGGGAAATAGAAGCTGCTCATTCCCGCCGATTGAAAATTATTATTTTTAAATAAAAATCTTTTTTAGTGTCTTCCATATATGTGACCTTGAAAATTGAATTAAATTGCCTGTAGAATAATATTCCCCCTGGTATTATTCTTGTAAATTATAAGAAATTTGTACTTTTAATTCAAAATCTTCATTTGCAGTTGGCGGGAGTGTTAATTCATATTTTCTCAATAAGAGTCGCATGAGCCCTCCTCAGTAAGGTCACATTTTTCTCGCAAGCGCTATAATATTTTTAATTTATAAGCAATTTCCAGATATACTCAGCTATGTATTTCTGCATTGCGTGCGAGCGTTCATATGCATGCGTTAAAATAGGCGCCAGGTTTAAGCTAAGAATGCATTGCGTAGTATGACTGTGTTGTGTATATATGTGTGTCAGGATTGGTCCTTATGTCCACACTCAAGTGCATTAGTACTGTTTACCTCTCTCACTGTGGTATACTTTTTTCCTCCACTCGATTCTTTCTAACGATGAATCATAATTTTTCGTATAGTGAATTTCAGAATCTCATATTGTTGCTACGAAAGTTTGAAAAGATTTCTTAGTCTTTCGAATTCATAACGTTCATTTCGTCTTGAAACTGCTCGTTTACTTTGATATACTGAATATTAAATATTCACACTTTTTATGCTAAATAGTGCAACACTTCTTTCACTTAATGTAACAAAAATATGAAATTCGCCAGTTGAAAACCACTATATCAATTTTTGAAACGCATCACTTTTTCCACGTTTTGATATTGTAGAATACTAAAGTTTCAAACATTTTTATCATTTATTCAAATGGAAAGTCTCTCAGTGTATAGGATCATATTCAAAGCCGAGTCTCTACAGGGAAAACGTGGAATTCATGAAAAAGTCTGGGAATTTTATTTGTCAGGGAAAGTCAGGGATTTTTAAAAAGTTCAAGCTAGGTTTGTTAAAATGGCACTGGGAATCGATAGGAATACACCGGGATATATTTGGAGAACAGAATCAACTAGATAGAAGATAGAAGTTAAAAATAGAGTTGAGAGGTATGTCGCTGAAGTCCAGAAGATGGAAGATGGAAGAGCACAGACTTTCACGGATTTGGCTTAAGGAAGAGCTAAGGTCGATCAAAAACAACCACCCTTCTATGTGTGGTAACAGCTTAAAAAGGCTTTGGCAGAATTGGGTAGCTGAAAGCGGGAGGGAAGATGAATTTATTGAAAAACTAAAAATTGGTATTGAAGCGATGAGAGAAAATGAAATACAGAAGAATGGGAAGAAGTCTGCTAGCTGTTCAGGGATCTGCATCTAAACTAAAGGATAACATTCGATGAGAAAGGTAGCGTTGTGGGAATGTGGCCGAAGTAGGAAATAAAGAGTATGTAAATGTAGAGTCGTAGACGTAGACTATAGATTTTGTGGGGAACATGTCAAAGATATGAAACACATGTGGGTATATGACAAAGTGAGGGAACAAATTGACAATATTATTATTATTATTATTATATCATTAAGCCGTTTCCCTTTCGGGGTAGTCGTGAATTGCTCGGTGGTAAAGTAGTGATGTGTGGATGGGTATATAGGTGAAGGGTAGATAGGTATATAGGTTTAAGGGGTATGAAAAACCCTTGTTATTGAAATCGGCTGTAAAAAGATCAGGCATCATATTTTTATGTATTTTGGGGCGATGAAAACGAATCTGAAATGAGTTTTCCCCGAGCGCGTCAGGTTTTCCCCCCAGACGCGAAAAATACCCTACAAAATCAGCTGTATTGGGTATGAAATAATCCATGTTATTGAAATCGGCCCGAAAAAGGTCAGGCATGACATTTTTATGTATTTTGGGGTACCGAACACGAATTTGACATTAGTTCTCCCCGAGCGCGTCAGGATTTTTCCCTAGACGCGAAAAATACCCTATAAAATAGATTTGTCGGGTATGAAATAACCCTTGTCATTAAAATCGGCTCGAAAAAGATCAGGCATAATATTTTCATGTATTTTGGGGCGCCGAACACGAATCTGACATTATTTCCCCCTGAACGCGTCAGGATTTTTCCCTCGACGCGCAAAATACCCTATAAAATCAGCTTTGTCGGGTATGAAAAACCCTTGTTATTGAAATCGGCTGTAAAAAGATCAGGCATCATATTTTTATGTATTTTGGGGCGATGGAAACGAATCTGAAATGAGTTTTCCCCGGGCGCGTCAGGTTTTCCCCCCAGACGCGAAAAATACCCTACAAAATCAGCTTTATCGGGTATGAAATAATCTATGTTATTGAAATCGGCCCGAAAAAGGTCAGGCATGACATTTTTATGTATTTTGGGGTACCGAACACGAATCTGACATTATTTCCCCCCGAACGCGTCAGGATTTTTCCCTCGACGCGCAAAATACCCTATAAAATCAGCTTTGCCGGGTATGAAATAACCCTTGTTATTGAAATCGGCTAGAAAAAGATCAGGCATGATATTTTTATGTATTTTTGGGCGATGAAAACGAATCTGACATGAGTTTTCCCCGAGCGCATCAGGATTTCCCCCTAGTCGCGATAAATACCCTATAAAATCAGCTTTATCGGTTATGAAATAACCCTTGTTATTAAAATCCGCTCGAAAGAGATAAGGCATGATATTTTTATGTATTTTGAGGCGCCGAACATGAATCTGACATTAGCTCTCCCCAAGCGCGTCAGGATTTTTCTCTAGACTTGAACAATACCCCATAAAATCAGCTTTGTAGGGTATGAAATAACCCTTGTTATTGAAATCGGCTCGAAAAAGATCAGGCATGATATTTTCTTTTATTCTGGGGCACCGAACACGAATCTGACATTATTTCTCCCCGAGCGCCTCTGGTTTTACCCTAGACGCGAAAAATACCCTATAAAATCTGCTTTGTCGGGTATGAAATGACCCTTGTTATTGAAATCGGCTTGAAAAAGATCAGGCATGATATTTTTATGTATTTTGGGGCACCGAACACGAATCTGACATTATTTCTCCCCGAGCGCGTCAGGATTTTTCCCTCGACGCGCAAAATACCCTATAAAATAGATTTGTCGGGTATGAAATAACCCTTGTTATTTAAATCGGCTCAAAAAAGATCAGGCATGATATTTTCATGTATTTTGGGGCACCGAACACGAATCTGACATTATTTCTTCCCGAGCGCGTCAGGATTTTTCCCTAGACGCGAAAGGTTACCTATAAAATCAGCTTTGTCGTGTATGAAGTAACCCTTGTTATTGAAATCGGCTAGAAAAATATCAGGCATGATATTTTCATGTATTTGGGGCGCCGAACACGAATCTGACATTATTTCTCCCCGAACGCGTGAGGATTTTTCCCTCGACGCGCAAAATACCCTATAAAATAGATTTGTCGGGTATTAAATAACCCTTGTTATTGAAGTCGGCTCGAAAAAGATCAGGCATGATATTTTCATGTATTTTGGGGCACCGAGCACGAATCTGACATTAGTTCTCCCCAAGCGCGTCAATATTTTTCCCTAGACGCGAAAAATACCCTATAAAATCACATTTGTCGGGTATGAAATAACCCTTGTTATTGAAATCGGCTCGAAAAATATCAGGCATGTTATTTTCATGTATTTTGGGGCACCGAACATGAATCTGACATTATTTCTCCCCGAGCGCGTCAGGATTTTTCCCTGGCCGCGAAAAATACTCTATAAAATCTGCTTTGTCGGGTATGAAATAACCCTTGTTATTGAAATCGGCTCGAAAAAGATCAGGCATGATATTTTCATGTATTTTGGGGCACCGAACACGAATCTGACATTATTTCTCCCCGAGCGCGTCAGGATTTTTCCCTCGACGCGCAAAACCACGAAACTAAAAAAGATTAATTTTTAACAAAAAGTGGAACAATTCAATTTTAAGTTGAAAAAAAAACAATTTAGAATTAAAAAAATGAATTTAGAAGAAAGTACTTAAATTTTCAATCAAATAAAAGAATTTTTCAGCAAAATTGATGAATTCTCAAATGAGAAAAATAATTATCTAGCAAAAAAGATGAATTTTAAACCACATAGTTCAATTTTCAACTAAAAGGGAAAAATTTCAAGTATCGAACAAAAAAGCTAATATTCAACAAAATTGTTAAATTTTCAAATATAGAAATTAATTTTTTAAATTAAATATATTTTCAACCAAACATGGAAAAGTTAAATTTTCAATAAAATAGTTCAATTTTCAACGACGAAAGTGAATTTTCAACTAGAAAGATACATTTCTAACCAAAAATGGAAAGTTACAGTTTTAGTTAAAAAAATTAATTTTCAACCGAATAAAATAGAATTTTTAACAAACTAGTTCAATTTTCAACCAAAGAAATGGATTTACAAACCACATAGTTGAATTTTCAACTGAAAAAAATAAATTTTTAACTAAAAATGGAAAATCTAAATTTTTCAACGAAACAAATGAATTTTTAACCAAAAAGATGAATTTTCAATCAAATAATTTTTTTCCAAAAATACGAATTTTTAATTAAAAAAAATTAATTTGCAACCAAGAAAGAAAAAGAATGTTGGACAAAATAGTTAAATTTTCAACCAAAAATGGTATAGTTGAACAAATAAATTGAAAAAAAATTTTTTATAACAAAATCGGTAAATATTTTTGACCATCTTTATACAAAAAATATAATATTCTACCAAAAAAGGTGTATTTTCAACAAAATACACATGGATTGAACAATTTTTTGAACCAAAAAAAGGAGTTTCAATAAAATAGTTCAATTCTTAATAAAAGAAATGAATTTCTACCTGAAAAAGATAAATTTTCAAAAAAATATAAGTTAAATATTATTCAGTTGAAAAATAATTTTCAACAAAATCGGTAATTTTCCAGTCATTTTTAAACCTTTCGAACCATAAAAATGAGTTTTAACAAAATAGTTGAATTTTCAACAAAATTTACAAAATTAATTTTCAACCAAAAAGATGAATTTAAAAACAAATTTAAGTTAAATATTATTCAGTTAAAAAATAATTTTCAATAAAAAAAATAATTCTGAACAAAATCAGTAATTTTTCAACCATTTTTGAACCTTTTGAGCCAAAAAAAGGAGTTTTAACAAAATAGTCGAGTTTTCAACAAAATGCAAAAAATTAATTTTTAACGGAAAAGATAAATTCACAAAAATTGAAGTTAAATATTATTCAGTTGAAAAATAATTTTCAATAAAAAAAATAATTTTCAATAAAATCGGTAATTTTTTAAACATTTTCAATCCTTTTGAACCAAAAAAAGGAGTTTTAACCTAACAGTTGACTTTTAAACCGAAAATATGAATTTCCAAACAAGAATAATAATTTTTTACCAAAAAGACGAATTTTAAACTAAAAATAAAATGAATTTTTAACCAAAATAGATGAATTTTCATCTGAAAAAGAGAACTATTCAAGCAAAAGAAAAATGAATTGAAAAAAAATAGTTAAATTTTCAACCAAAAATGGAATAGTTAAATTTTCATTTTAAAAAACCAACAAAATTTTCACCAAAATAGTTGACTTACCAACAAAAACAACATTAATTTTCAACGAAAAAGATTAATTTTCAAACAAAAAGAATATTTTTCTACCAAAAAGGTGAAGTTTTATGTAAAAAAATCCATTTTTTAACTGAAAATTGTAGCATATTATACTTAAGTTTCCAGTTTCAAAAATTAATTTTTAACCAAAAAATAAAAACAAATTTTCAACACAATAGTTCAATTTTCTACCATAGAAATGAATTTTTAACCAGAATAGATGAATTTTCAAACGAGAAGAACAAAAAAGATGAATTTTCAACTGAATAAGATAAATTTTCAAGTAAAAGAAAAACTAGTTTTCAAAAAAGTAGTTGAAGTTTCAACCAATGAAATCATTTTTCAACAAGAATATAAATTTTTAACTATAAAGATCAATTTTCAACGGAAAGAGATGATTTTTCATTAAAATACCTGAATTGTCAACCAAATGGTGATTTTTAAACAGTAAAGCTAAATTTTCAATCAAAAATGGAATAGTTAAATTTTGATTTAATAAATTTTAAACAAACAAAACAAATTTTCATAGTTACATTTTTAACCAAACAGCTTAACTATGATCTAAAATGATGAATTTAAAACAAAGAAGTTCAACTTTCAAACAAGTAGTTGAATTTTCAACAAAAACTATTAATTCTCAACAAAAAAAAAGGTATGGTTAATATTTCAATCAAATGAAATGTTCATTTTAAATCAGTAATGGGTTTAATTATTAAAAAAAGCAAATTCTAAATCAA
Organism: Andricus grossulariae; assembly: GCA_011634705.1. NCBI lineage: Eukaryota > Metazoa > Arthropoda > Insecta > Hymenoptera > Cynipidae > Andricus > Andricus grossulariae. Next base: position 113,448,212 of record JAABKJ010075445.1, on the reverse strand, counting down.
ATAGTTGAATCTTCAAACAAAACAGATTCATTTTTAATCAGTGGCATTATTAACCGACAAAGAGTGAATTTCTACTCGAGAAAAATGATTTGTAATCAAACTGTGGAATTTTAATACAAAATACGAATTTGCTATAAAACAGTTCAATTTTGAATAAAAAAGTTATTTCTCAACTAAATAGTTGAATATTCTACAAAAAGTTTAATTATTAACCCAAAAAGATCAGTTTTCCGCCAAGATAATTGAAATTTCAACCAAGAAAGATTTTTTAATAAAGAAAGAAAAGAAATTAACCGGATTAATGAATCTTTAAGTAAAAAAGAGGAGTATATTACAAAAAGTCAAATTAAAAAAAAAAAAATTACGTTGTAACCAAGTAATTGAATTTTCTACAAAAACCGTTGAAATTCCTACCACAAAATATCAATTTAAAAAAAAAAGTTGATCTCCAACTAGATAGTTCAACTTTCTTACAAAATATTTCAATTCTTAACCGAAAAGTATAAATTTTCAATAAAAAAGTTAATGTTTACCCAAATTATTTAAATTTCAACCCAAAGGTATAACAGGGTGAATTTTAAACAAAATAATATCTTTTTTTTCCAAAAAAGATGAATTCTCCACTCAAAACGGAGAAAAATGGAAATCAAATTGTTGAGTATCTAAGATAAAAAGAATTTGTTCCAAAACAGTTGAATTATCAATTAAAATAGTTGAATTATTAACCCAAAAAAGGTTCTAATAATTTAGTTCGAAATTAAGTCCAATAAAATAAGACAGAGGAAAAGAGGGATAAGAGTGTGGAGTCTGCTATAAATAAATAGGAATTTTGATCACTTATATACTGGAGAATGATAATTTAAGTGAACACTGAGATTCATTTTAATGTTTTCATTTGAAGACAGTTCATTAGTTCCACAAATGGCCACTGAATAACGCACAATTTATTTCATTAATTTACTGAGAAATTGTAGCGAAGTTTTCGAGAAAACGCAGAAAGTTGTGAAAAGAACTTTCCGGTGTTTTGTCATAGCCGTACCTAACCTCGGAACCCGAGAACAGTCAGCCAGAGAAGATTAATTAGAACCCTCTTACCGTCCAGCCAAGAAAAATAAGTATAGAATTTGCAAACACATTAGATATTATATTTTGGGATCAACGCCAGAGTACCCTCGATTTTAATCGTCGTGCAGCCCTTCACAGTTTTGCGTAAACGGGGTCAAGATCGAAACTGGGTATTAAACTGACAGTTCGTAAACACTGAGCAGACAGCGCAAAAAGCCAACACCAAAGAAGCAGGACGGGAGGATGGAGCGAAACCAAAACGGTGCACCAGTCCCGCGCATGACATGGTGTCACTACCGGACGGCCATGTCTCACCGATGATGTGGGGAGCTGCCACAACCAGCAGCCATTTTCCATCGTCGACACCATGACATAGCGTCACTACCCGACGGCCATTTTTCACCGACGAAGCGGGGAGGCGCCACAACTAGCTGCCATTTTCCATCGCCGACACCATAACGCAACATCATTACCAGACGGTCATGCTTCACGAACGAAATGGGAAAGTGCCACAATTAGCAACCATGTTTTGCCGTCGACATCATATACCAGCGCCACGACCGGCGACGAGTAGCGGTACTGAATCGATCAACGAGTCGGGACGAGCCAGCCCTGCAACGAGACTTCCGCGTTGTGCACTTTAAAAGACGTGGTGCAATCGCGGGCGTTTTGGGCAGCCATTTTGAAAGTAGCGGGTCACTCTGGCGATCCGTCGACCATTTCAGGGATCCAGGACTTTTACAAGGATTTTCAATGTTTATTTTCGTTTTTTTCAATAAATGTTCTTTGTTTGTTTTTATGTGATCTTATAAACTGGAGTCGTAAATAATTTTCCAACGTCACTTTTTTTATTATTACTCTCTCATACTCTACCGATCTCACTCCTCTTCTCGTGCACAACAGAGAGCTAGCTGATTAGCCTAGTGGTTGCGAAGGGATCGGAACCGACGAGGCTCGGATAGGTTATGTTGTGTTTCATCTGATTTTTTTTAAACGAAAATTGTGTTAGTGTTTTTCGTCGAAAATTTTTATTTTTATTTTAGAAAAAATTACATTTCACACATTTCAAAGGAGATTCAAAACTTTTGTACAATTTTAGGTTATGCTAGCGTTTTGCACCGAAAATGGGAATTTTTGTCCAATTTCAGGTTATTATTAATAAAATTATATTTCAGAAAAATTTCAAATAAGAATCACATTTTTCCAACAATTTTAGGTTATTTTCTTGTTTCAAATCAAAAATTAGTATTTTTAAACAAAAATCTGTATAATTTGAATGCGATTCAGAATCTTTTAACAATTTTGGGTTATCTAAGTGTTTTTTTTTTTCGAAAATTAGTATTTTTAGTTGCCAAAAAATTATATTTCAAACATTTCAAAGAAGAATAAAAACTTTTTAACAATTTTAGGTTATGTTAGCATTTTACACCGGATATCGGTAATTTTTGTAAAACACTCATTAGATTTCCAAGAAGATTATAAATTTTCTACAATTTTAGGTTATGCTCGCATTTTTAAAGGAAGATTTACAATCCTAAACAATTTATTGTTGTGTTAGTATTTCTTGTAAGGAATTATTGGTATTTTCAACCAGAAAAATTATTATATTTCAAAGAATATTTACAATTTTTAACCAATTTAGGTTATGTTGTGTTTCATCTGATTTTTTTTAAACGAAAATTGTGTTAGTGTTTTTCGTCGAAAATTTTTATTTTTAATTTAGAAAAAATTACATTTCACACATTTCAAAGGAGATTCAAAACTTTCGTACAATTTTAGGTTATGCTAACGTTTTACACCGAAAATGGGTATTTTTGTTCAATTTTAGGTTGTTCTCGTGTTTTTAAAAGAGGATTTACAATTTTTAACAATTTGTTGTTATGTTAGTGTTTTTCATCTAAAACTGCTATTTAAAAAACAATGATAATTTTTGTTGTGTGTTTTTGTTGTAATTAGAAAAATATTTAGAATCTTTAACAATTGTGGCTATCTTACTGTTTTTTGCTGAAAATTTTTATTTCTAATTAAATAAAATTATATTTCAAACCTTTCAAATAAGAATCACAACTTTCCAACAATTTTAGGTTATTTTCTTGTTTCAAATCAAAAATTGGTATTTTTAAACAAAAATCAGTACAATTTGAATAAGATTCAGAATCTTTTAACAATTTTGGATTATCTTAGTGTTTTTTGTCGAAAATTAGTATTTTTAGTTAAAAAAAAAAGATATTTTAAACATTTTGAAGAAGATTAAAAACTTTATAACAAGTTTAGGTTATGTTGGCATTTTACACCGGATATCGGTACTTTCTGTAAAAAAACTTATCAGATTTCCAAGAATATTAGAAATATTTTACAATTTTAGGTTATGCTCGGATTTTTAAAGGTAGATTTACAATGATAAACAATTTGTTGTTGTGTTAGTGTTCCTTGTCAGGAATTATTGGTATTTTTAATCTGAAAGATTATTATATTTTAAAGAATATTTACAATTTTCAACAAATTTAGGTTATGTTGTGTGTCATCTGATTTTTTTTTAGCAAAAGTTTTGTTACTCTTTTTCGTCGAAATTTTTTATTTTTAATTTAAGAAAAATTTTATTTTCAAAATTTAAAGGCAAATTCAAAACTTTTGTGCAATTTCAGGTTACTGCTATTAAAACAAAAAATAATAATTTCTTGTTTTGTGATTTTGCTGTTATTTGAAAATATTTAAAATATTTTAACAATTTTGGATATCTTACTGTTTTTTGCTAAAATTTTCTATTTTTAATTTAATGAAATTATATTTCAAACATTTCAGATAAGAATCACAACTTTCCAACAATTTATGTATTTTTTGTTAAAACTTTTTATTTTTAATTTTTAATAAATTTCATTTTACACATTTCAAAGAAGATTCAAAACGTTTTTACAATTTTAGTTTATGCTAACGTTTTACACCGAAAATCGGTATTTTTGTACAATTTCAGGTTATTTTCGTGTTCTTAAAAGAGGATTTACAATTATAACAATTTTGAACAATTTTGAACAATTTTAAACAATTTGTCTCTTCTATTATTTCAAATAATAGATACTATGAAACACAAAACTTTTGTATGAATGATTTTATATTTCAATCATAAATTTGCGTAAGACAAAATAAAATAATTTCGCGCGTAACGCGTGATTTATTTTCTAATTTTTTGTTTAAATATGATAAGTTTACAAATAAAAAAAGTGTCGGTAAGGTAGGAAGCCGGTCACGTGACCCACTCGTCACATGGCCTTAAAACCTTTTAGAATTATGATAAAATTTTTACCTTTTTTTTTCGAAAAAAGTGTCGCAACCAATTAAGCTTTCAATTTAAATAATAATAATAAATTATATAATAAAATAATAATCAATAAATATAACTTAATTTTAATTTTGGAAACAGTATTACAAACGAATACCACCTCGAAAAGCTGCAATAGGATTACTTACACTTTACACTTTACATTATAATTACCGACCTCGAACTACCTGAATCACGTGTGTCCCTACTAAAATGCTAATTAGGCGACTAGTTCGTAAACATAATTTCGGTCGCTTTATCCACCCGAAATACCAAAAAAAAAATCCAAATGTAATAAATTAATTCAATTTATTTTTAATCATTAATTTCACCAAGCTTTTTAAACAAACAAATGAAAAACTAAATCGATATCACACCAATTTCGAAAATTAGTCAAAGTGTGGGTAAATGAGACCTAATGTAAAAAAGTTAGCCAATTCCAAGAAAATCGAACTAGAATTTTAAGATTAAAATTTCTTGAGTTTTTAAAAATCAACTTTGGATAATGATGAAAAATCGACTTTTCAATGTTTTTCAACAATAAAAATAAGCTTGCATTAGGGACGGTGAATGAGAATAAAAAATGGTGGATCAAATAAAGTTATCCTTTTCCGAGAAAATAAAAATTAAAGATCGCAGAAAAAAAAAATTTTAAAATGGTTGTATCAAAAAATGAGATTTCGAAAAAATCCTTTCACCACAATATTTATTTTTTTTTTAATTTAGTATGCAGTAAACCCAATTGCGATAACAATTTTGGCTACCTAAATAGTTTTGTACTGCCACACTTCCGTTATAATTTTTTTTTCAGAATTTAGATTTTCATAATTGTTAAAATTAAATAATTGAACATACCTACATCAAAAATCATAATTTCAATAATTATTATTTTAGAAGCAGATAATTAATTTAACAATAGAAAAAATACTCCTATTTGGAGATGTATTTCAAGTTGCTTTTTTCCAAGTTTAATTTAATTTCTTTATGTAAATCGAAAATTATTTGACCCTTCTCAAAAAGATAGCGTATTTTGAAAATTGCTTCTGAAACTTAAAATTTTTGCTGATAAATCGAATTTTTCCTTTTTTTAATTTTAGTCTGGTGCTCAATCCCCTCCCTCACTTGATCTATCAACTGGATTCAAGATGAGGTCATCAATCCCTCTTCTTCGGTAACTTCAAAGAATCTTATTTAAAAATTTAGGAAAGTAGAAATACACTAATTGAGAAAATAACAACTATATTATTTAAAAAAAAAGAAAAAAGAAATAGGAAAATAAAAATAAAGTTTTCTGCTGTTTTCCTCTCCCCTGGCCAAACGACCAACCAAATGCGAGTACTGCTAATAAAGCCGGATGCAGCCGCATCCTACCATCTGGACTTGTAGGGCTGAGGAATGGGTCTTTAATTGGTATAAATAATTTTATTTGGACAATTGAACTCCTTTTTTGAAAAATAGTTGTTCCGGTAGAAAATGTATTTTTTAACTGAAACTTTAAGTATTTCAGTTAAAATATCATTTTAGTTGAAAATTAATTTCTGGTTGAAAAATGAACTATTTTGTTGCAAATTCTTTTTTTTTCTTGTAATAAAAATTATTGGTTTTAATTGAAAATGTTCGAAAACATTTTTAAAGATTTCAGATATGTCGAAAAAGAATCTACAGAATAAAAAAAAAATAAAATATTTTATTTTACAGGATTTTACCAAATTTCAAGAAAAATTCTAGTTACTTTACTCAGTTTGCAAGAAATAAAAAAATATTTCCATTTTTTTTATTATTTATATTTTTGCCTATTATAATTTTATTTTTTGAACTACTTTGAACTACTTTTTGTTTAAAAAAATTATATATATATAATTTTTTTTAGAATCTTTTTTTGGCATTGCAACTGTATTGATTTTTTTTGTAATAAAAATTAATGGTTTTAATTGGAAATGTTTTAAATTTTGTTTAAGATTTCAGATATATTGAAAAAGAATATACAGAATTAAAAAAAAAAATTATTTTACAGGATTTGACCAAATTACAAGAAAAATTCTAGTCAGTTTACTAAGTTTGGAAGTAATTTAAAAATATTTTAATTTTTTTATTATTTATATTGTTGGCTATTATAATTGGAAACTTTTCAACTGTTAAATGTTTCAAGGTATAATCTGTGTACAAAAAGCTCTTTAGTTGTTCGATCGGACATAAGAAAAAAAAGAGTTTCGAAATTGTTTAGAAGAATTTTTGTATTGGCATTAGGTTCTTATAAGTATTTATAATTATCTCAAGTAAGTTTTATGAAAACTTTGGAAAACGTTTTAGCTACAGATATGGACCCTACTCAGTGCCAGATAGGTACCCAATAAATTAAAGAATACAAATTAAATATTTGGTTTAAGATATGGGGTGTTGTTTCACTCCGCTACAGAAGGCCAGGTAAGTTCAGAAATATATAAGTAAGTAATCCCGTAAACACAATCTTCACCGACACTTTCAACAACATCAATCACACAATTTTATAGTATAGAACGAAGTTCAAATATAATGAGAACAATATTGCTATTGTCTTGTCTATTTAGTTAATCTATAGTGGATTTCAAGACCGTTGGAAGGTTTCTTTTGCTATCAAACACAGTAGATAAACAATACTAATGTATGCTAATGAAAGACATTTTCACATTCGGAAATATTTAATCTATACAGAAATTATTAGTTGAGTCTACACTTTTTGGTTCTCATTACATCTTAACTTATTTTATTATTGTTGTTTATTGTTTGTTATACAATGCTAATGTATACTAATGATAGACGTAATTTTTACATTTGGAACAATTTAATCTGTATAGAAATTTTTTGTTGAATTTACACTCGTTGGTACTAATTACATCTTGACTTATTGTTATTATTGTTGTCTGTTGTCATTTGTTCAAAGCGTCAGCAAAGATTGTGTTTGCGGGATTACTTACTGACATTCTTAGTTTTATAAGTTGTACACCACATTTTTTATACTAAAGATTTAATTTTTATTTGCTGATTTATTAGTTACATACCTGGCACTAAGAATGATCCCTATCCGTGGCCGAAAGATTTGCAAATTCGTTACATAACATTTACGTAAACAATGATGAAAAACATGAGAACCAACTTTCTATTTTGATTGATCAAAAAACTGATGTTCAAGAGCAAAATTTAAATTCACACAAGATTTTTGAAGAAGAAGATAGGGATCCTTGGTGTGCAGATTTGGTAGATATTCAAATTCATGATCCAGTTACAGATATTCTCGGATTAGGTAAAGGTTTTGGTAACCTTGTCATAAAAAGTAAATCGAAACAAATGATGGAAATAGTCAAAGGTGTTGAATCAAGTATACACATAATTCCAATATTAGATCAACAAGATATTCGAAACAAGGTTTTACACTTGTCAAAGAGCTTCGTTGATAAGAATTATTTGCACATTACTAGCATTGATCGTAAAATTTCTAAAAGTTTCATGGTGAAGAAAAGTTTCTTTAAAATCAACCCTGCTATAGTTTGCATGAACGCTGATAAGGACAATATTACAGTTTGTATGAAGAAATCAGATTATATTAGGGATGTGAAAGATATATTTTCCAATCATGCTTACTTTGATTTATTGAATGAAAATCTGTTAAATTAATTGAGAAGAGACAATTTCAAGATTCTAGACAATTGAAGTAAGAAAGGACTTTTGGGACGAGATATAAGATGGACTGATATAAATACCGAAGACACAGTTCTTGCAAGATGTTATAGTTTGAGAAAGATTCAGAAGGATGGCTATGCTTTGAGAATGGTTATTTCAAATCAACTTATTTTAAATGCAATGGATCTTTTTATAGGCGGTCTTTGCTTTCAAGAAGCTAGATTTTGTTTTGTGCTTTTACTTTCGGTATGTTGATGACACCTTATTATGTGTTCACCTATCAAAGTTGCAAGCAGTTATTGATGCTCTCAACAGTTTTTACCAAAAACTTCAATTTTCCCATGAAATAGAGAAAAATAATGAAATTGGTTTTTTGGACATAGAAGTAATTTCAGCTCATCCTTCTCAAAACCAAATTGCAGCAATCAAAAACTTAGTTGAGAGAGCTCTAGGTTTGTCCCACATTTCATTTTACAAAAAGAATTTGAATATTGTTAGGAATATCCTTTCTCTCAATCATTACCCACAAGAGTTAATTGAACAACATATCACAATGAGGATTCAACAAATCAAAAACAAACAAAGTAACATTTTATCTACAGATAATCAGTAGGAATTGACAGAATCTAGTTCGTTCAATACTTTTTCTCTTCCTTTTTTCAGTGAAATTTCGAAAAATATTGAATTTATGTTGAAAATATCAAACAAAAATAGTTGTACGATACACGAGAAATAGATATGGCTACATTCAGATTAGATGTTCTAACCAACTTGAAAGTAGCATGCTCCAATACAGTTGGATGAGGCAGCCAACTTATAGTTTCAGCGAGCCTCCTCAGTTGGATGTCACAGCCGATTTCAACAATCATTTTCAATTGCAACTCTTCAAAATTCCAGAGCTTTGAATAGCAAATCTTTCAAAATTGAAGATATATAATCTGCAATTAGTTAAGATTGAAGATTGAATTATAAACCTTCAAAATTCTAGAACTTTGAATTGCAAATTTTTAAAATTGAAGAATTTATCATTTTTGAAATTTACAATTGAAAGAATTTTTGAAATTTACAATTCAAAAATTATGCAAGTTTTAAATTTTACAATTAAAAATGTTGTCATTTCAATGATTTACATTCCAAATTTCACTAATTTGGAAGATTGATCTTCAAAATCATGACAATTTATGAATTGTTATTCATACATCTTTCAATATTAAACAGTTTCTGATTGTAAACGTTTAAAATTGAAGATTTATAAATTGTAAATTGTTAAAATTGAAGAAATTTGCGTTGTAAGTCTTCAAAATTTAACTTTTGCAACAAAAATTTCGAAATTACGTACCTTTAAACTATAATTCTTAAAAATTGAATAATTTGCCATTCCAAATTTTCAACATTCAAGAATTGTCAATATCAACTATTCAAAATTGCATAACTTTGATTGCTCATCTTTCAACATTGAAGAGTATTTATATGTGTGCAGTGGTTTATTCGAATTTTTCATACAAATTTAGACAAGCTTGAAACATTGGATTTTTCGAAATAGAAAAACACTTAACCCTACATGAAACCAGCTTTTTTTTCTTGGATCATCACAATTGTTAATATCATATGCAAAAACTGAAGGTCAAGTTCGTTAGCCAGCTATTTTGGATAAAATTTCAAAAAGTTACAGCATTTTCAAAATTTTTGAGACAATTTTTTTTCAAGATTTACAAATTCTATGTACAGCTGTTCTTAGCACTTGGAAAGTCGAACAATTCATCTTCACACCTTTTTTGATAAAAAGAAAATCATCAGAGTTATAGCATTTTAAAAATTCAAAAAAAAAAACAGAATGAAAATTTGAAGCTAAAAAACGCACGATATGACAAAAAGTCTAGAGAAAAAAGCGTTGATTTTGAAAAGCCCTACAAGATTATCATAACAACTTTTCATATTTTTTTGAAAAATCGAAAATTCAAATTTTGAACGCACCAAACATAATGAAAAATAAAAAATTTAATGTTGCGGTCAAACTGTGTAAGTTGCGATAAAAGATGAGGAGAGAAAAATTGTGCACCCAAAAAATATCTACAAGTTTGTTATCGATTACTTTTTGATAGGACGCGTAGTTTTTGTTCGTTCGTAAGAAAACAACATCAAAAATTAAAAAATTAAGTTTTTGGACAAACGACAAAAGATAGGAAAAAAATGAATAGATAAAAGTTGTTTACCCATAGAAAGCTACAAATTTGTTATTCATTTAAAATGTTATTGAAAATTTTGTGAACTGTCAATTTGTGATTCATGCCGCCTCTGTCCCTTCGACGAATCACTTTAAAAATAAAGCGTTTTAACTCTACCTGGGTAGAAATTGAAGCTTGGTTCTTAACTGGCCTTGTCTAGATTTCCTATTTTCTATCGAGGCCCTAAAGTGGCAATCGGAAGCGTCACGCTCAGCCAGCGAGGTCATAAGTAGGCAACACAACGAGGGCCTATTGATAGAATAGGTTAATTAATTGATAGAAAATTAATTGACAGAAAACCCTTTATAGAATCTAGATGGACCCTCACGATACTAAAATCATTCTTAAGTATTGCGCATGCGTTCTTTCATCAATTTTTGGCGTGTTTATTTGAAATGAAAAGTGAAAGAAATAGAAAATTCTTCATAAATAAAGATTTTTAATTGGATGGTAATGGTTTTTACATATGCAGTTAGAATAATAATTTGACATAAAGTAAAACAATCATGAACGCAAATGTTTTAAACTTATTATTTCATTTTTCGTGTGCACCATTATTATTATCACTGTATGTGTTAAAATCATTAATGTGCATTAAAAATTCTGTATTTATTTCGAAATTACAATTTCTTTCATTTTTCATTTCAAATAAAAGGTGCTTGTCAGAAACGCATTTTCTTTACGTATACAGGAAGTAATCTACAAGAAATCGCACCTTCACTGTTTCGAGATCTACACCTTCTTCGTCGAAGAGAGCCATTCTTAGACACTTATCCATAAATATGATTAATAGCCATGAGGACATAACGCATCCTTGTTTAACGCCTTGCATAATATCGAAACAGTCACTCAGTTTCCCATTAACCCTTACAGTCGCTTTTCTACCTGCATATATTGTTTTTATCGCTTTTAGGAGCCATCCATTGACTCCGCACTCTCTGAGGACTACCCAAAGTTTACTTCTATCCACCTTGTCAAATGCTTTTGCTAGGTCAACAAACGCACATACAACTTTCTTTCTTACTTTCAAACTTTTTTCTGTGATCTGTCTTCAGCCAAATATTTGAACCGTACATGATCTTCCTGGCATAAATCCACTTTGGACTTCCTATATCTTTTCTTCTGTTATTTTCATTACTCTGCGCATAAGTATTTTTCAGTGTATTTTACTTAGGGTACTTAATAAACTGATACCTCTGTAATTATTAAAGTTGCTTTTATCTCATTTCCTTTTGTATATTGGTACGATAATCGCTTTTCTCCACTCGTCTGGGACTTTCCCCGTCTCGATAGATAAATTCATCAATTCGTACAGCCTGTGAGGTATGAGTTCGCCACCGTATTCAAGTATTTCAACGCTAATACTGTCCACACCAGCAGCCCTACCGTTTTATTAAGTTCTTAATTATATCTCTAACTTCAGTGACACAGACTTTCTCAATTGGATTTTCTAATTCATTATATTGTCTGTCGCAGTTCTGTTGACCTATACCTTCACCTCCTAATAATTCTTCAAAAGAGTATTTTAAAGCGTCTACTATCCCGTCTGTATCATATAGCATTTAACCTTTGCTGTTTCTTATGTTTGCAAACTTTGTATTTTTACTTCCCTTTACCTTTTTAAATAATTGTTTCATGGTTCCTTGAAAGTCGTTTTGTGATTTCCTCTCTTCTTCTGTACTGATTTTATCTTTACTTTCCTTGACTAATTCTTTAACTTTCCTTGTCGGGCTGCCCTAATTTCATCATTCCACCACGCATCACCAGATTTTCTACCTACAGCCGCCGTACCACATACTTCAATCGCAGTTTTAACAATGATATCCCGTATATATACTGTCTCAAAATGGCTACCGTTTCACCTCCCTCCCTTTAGAAAAAAGGTGTCTCATTGAGACAACTTTCTTAGTATTTGTAGTGAACTTTAGGACTTTAAATTTACTTGCACTATCAGTACCATATTGCTTCAATTTCTTCATGAAAAGAAAAAAAAACAATTACTCATTGTTCCTAAATCGGCTTTGATCTCCTGTACAAAATGATAGGTTAAAAATAAATTGAGTGAAAATACTTATAACCACGTAAATCAAGAGAGCACATTTTGGACCAATACATTTGGAGCAATGCATTTGGAGCAGTGCATTTCGAAAGTTAATATTTACTTAAACTACAGGATGTTATACAAGTACAGGGTAATTTATAACAAAAATCCCTTTATTAGACTCTCTTGGACCCCGTAGCTTATTAATTAAATGAAGTGCTTCTTGCCCTTATATGAATAATAATAGGAAGGAACAGATTTAGAACTTTGCTTTACTTATTCCCTTTTTGTGTTTTGATATTTCTCATAAAATGTAAATAATAAGAAAAAAAATAGTTCTAATATATAATCATGTGCTTTTTAAGTTGTCAAAACAAGATTGGAGCAATCGTTTTTTTTGCAACGATCCGGGAATATTTTTGCGCGATAATCAAATCTATTTTAATTAGAACTCAGGTTCTTTTTCCACAAAGAAGCGATGACTTCCTCCACCGCACTCTCCGACAGGAAAATTCACAAGTCCCTGATTATTATAGAGAATTCGGACAAAGATTACCCGTCGCGAGTCAGTCAAAATCTGATCACTGGGATCGATTGTGCTTGCGGGCTCCAGGATCGCGAAGCGATCCTTACATCTCCCACGCAATCCCACTTCCAATAAGTCTCACTTATTGAACCAATCATAACTTAAATTTGTACCTTCATAACAGCCGAACAGCACGTTTTCGTAATGCGCGATGAAATTTCATTTCATGTTTCACTAACAATTTGGCAGATAAATTATTTTAACATAAATTCGTTTGCTTTTTTCTTTTCCCATATACATAACTATATACTTATATTCTGGCTCAAATCAGTTATCAAACAGTACTCCCGTAATTCATTCCTTCATTTCAAACAAGATCTAAGATCTTCTCCTTTCACTCCGCTGGGATTCGAACACCAGGTCAACTGATTTCCGGTCAGGTGCTCTAACCACTAAGGTACTGGAGAGATCAGAGTTTTAATTCTTTTTTCTGAAGTACGCTTTATTTAGCAAGATGTTATACATCAATTTTTATTGAAAGGAGAAGATCTTTTTTCTCAATAAAATTTAATTAAAAATGTTTATTTTCCATCTTGTCTGAAATGACGTTAAAATATTTCCTGTATGGGAGAATATAACTATGGTCGATATTGTAGATTTTCATGTTATGTGTGAATTTCTCTCTTGATCCGTTACATTCTCCGATGATAATACAGATTTGTAATATTTTTTTTTCAGTTCTACTAGACAACCCTGTAAAAAAAAGGTACCTGGAAAAATTAACTTTTTTGTTCTGGAAAACCTGAAAAAGTCCTTGAATTTTTTTTGAAGGAACGCTAGACACCCTTTAGATGAATCCTGAGTGATAAGTGAATGCAAGCGAAAGGTACATAACGTGTTAGATTGGATCCCGCTAGCCTGTAAACCTATTCGATAAGTCCCTAATCCATGAGCAATTAGCTCGCACAATGTCCACCACAATCCAGCCCCGATCCTGCGCTTTATTCCGGATAGGAGATCCTCTCTTCCTAAATCTCTCCTCTTCTCTCCTCCTCTTCAGGTCCATCCATCCATCCACCTATTCATCCATCTCTCTCCCTGCTCTGATGCTTGTCCATACAAGCCATTGGACCGACTGTATAATTAACTATCGGTCCTCCCTTCCACCCTCATGTGGGGGATGATGGTCGATCAGACCACTGGATGGAAGAACCACACTGCTGCAATTTAGGAAGCTTTGGATCGCTGATCCAGGGAACTTGGATCGTATCACATGTCCCTATCTAGCTAGGAATAAATCCGAACGTTAATGATATCACGAACGAGAAGAGAGGAAATGGAGAGAGAATTTTCTGTAGTTACGCCTATGAAGCCAAAGTCCTCTTTATCTTCTTCTTCCGTATCGTAATATCCTTGTTATGAGATTCTCTCGTATTCGATTATTGCTTCGTTTATGCTTTTATTAGGGTCCATTTTATTTTTTTTCTTCTGGAAGACAATCTCGAATCTTTGGGAAAACTAAGGATTATCTGATTTTATTTGAAGACATGAGAATGACAACCGGATCAGGAGTATCAGTAAAATTTTACGGAATGAACAAAAAAGTTTTTTAGGATAAGTTTTCGAATATAAAATTTTGACGAAATTATAGAAGCATCTGTTTCTCAAGAACTCTATATTGAAGATATAAAAACATTAGGAATACATTTTTTTGAATTGGGAGGGAGGAAAAAGAATATGGTCCTTTATCAGTTTTCCATCTCATAAATTTCAAAATTGCTTCTTTTTCTACAAAATCACGAAAGTACAGTAAAGACTTTTTTGAGTTTGTTTTTTGATATGACAAAATGTTGAAAAATGTTCGCACTGGAATTTAACAATTTATGAAAATATGAGAATCACAACTGGATAAGGATAAAAAAATATATTTTAGTAGTACAGAAGCATGTGACGATTATTTACAATGCTTCAAGAAGTTTTTTTTTATTTATTTATTTTTGTTTTGTTTTAGAATGTAAAAACTTGAAATCGTTAAAAAATAATTTCGAAAAATTGGTCCTCATCCAGTTGTTTTTTGTTGAAAATTCAACTATTCCAGTTAAAGATTAATCATTTTAGTTAAAAATTTACCAGTTTCGTGAAAAATTAATTTTTTCAACTGCAAATTTAGCTTTTCCATTTTTGGTTGAAAATTAATCTTTTAGTTGAAAATTTAACTACTTTCTTGAAAAGTCATTTATTTGGTTGAAAGTATTCTTTTTTGTTAAAAAATTAATCTTTTTGGTTTAAAATTCAACTATTCCAGTTGAAAATTCATCAGTTTGGTGGGAAATTTAATTTTTTCAACCGAAAATTTAACTATTCCATTTTTTGTTGAAAATTGATCTTTTTAAGTTAAAAATTCAACTGTCTGATTGAAAATTTGTCTTTTTCTGTTGAAAATTCATTTATTTTCTTGAAATTCGTTTTTTTTGGTAAATTTTGTTTGTTTTTTTATTGAAAATTCAACTAATTTAGTTAAAGATTGATAATTTTAGTTGACATTTTTTTTTTTTTTTTTTAATTCAACGATTCCAGTTGAAGATTCATCATTTTAGTTGAAAATTCATCAGTTTGGGAATGAGATATTTAGATCAGATAGATACTGTCCAGACCATGTTCTACAAAAGAGTTCTAGGCCTGCCAAGGTTCTGTCCAAACTACGCATAAGCATGGAGATAGGAGATCCTCCATTATCTAGTGGGGATTTAAGGAGATCTTCAAACTGGCTGAATAAAGTATGTAGGATGGAACGTGGCAGATGGCCTAAAATTTGTTTGGATAGGCTAATTATATTAGCGCAACAAAAATCGATAAAGATTAAATATAACTGGCTAATAGCATTGTTTTGAGTTCCACCCGTGGCCACCAGACCACGGCCGCATATAGAAGCCTGGGTTTTAGGACAGCGAAGTAGAGCCATGCAAGCATTTTAGGCCCTACTAGACAGCACGTCAACCCAAAGGCTTTCCTGTGCATCCAAAAAGTCATGACAAACTTCCTGTATTAGGTCTCTAGATGCTTTGATTAGTTCAGCTTGCTATCTAGGATTACTCCCAGATATCTTACTGAATCTGAGAACGCCAGCTCCATACCGCAAAATGCAAGAGCGTCAACTATTGGAACTTTATAATTTTTCGTGAAAATGACCAGGTTGGCCTTTTCCGGATTTACCAAGAGCCTTGAGCCATCGCCCCAGAGCTCTAAGATGCGCAGCGCGACCTCATAAGACCCATCAGTGTTTCCAGATCAGCCCCTCTGACTAGGATTAACAAGCCATAATCATATCCCTAAGTATAATACCCCTCTTTGTTTAGCCTTCAAAGGAGGCCGTCCACCACAATGCACCATAGGAGGGGCGACAGGACATCCCCCTATGGGCATTCGCTTGGAGCTATTCCCCTCACTAGGCCCTCAGCCTATCTGGTTTCGAGTCTTCTCCGGCGTAGCATGCTTCCTATCCAGCATACAAGCTGGTCCGGCACGCCACATCTCCAAGCCTCTCGACAGATGACTTTCGGAGGAGTATTGCTGAAAGCACTCTCTATCGCCAAGAAGGCGCCCATAGCATACCCCGTTCGTTCCAACTGCTGCTCTAGTTTTGCCACAACAGCATGAAGCGCATTTTCTACTGAGCAGCCTTCCTGAAAAGCATGCTGCCCTCTATGCAGTGAGGAGGGCAAGAGACGTTAGGCTGATTGATCGGAAATCTTTTGCAGCAGTGTAACCCTCCCTCCCAGGTTTAGGTATGAAGGCCAGTCTGCCATCCTTCCATGCCAATGCCATGTGTTGAGGG